>CM042085.1:16228297-16828297 GCA_023512835.1 Taxillus chinensis | reverse complement strand
GAGGTCAAATGACCTTATTACAATATGGGATTAGGAAATATAATAATACAAGGAGATAACCGAAAATAAAACACAAAAGAAACCAAATAAAACTAATATCCTGCAAAACAATGTTATTTTAGTCAGTTAATGAATCTAACCTATTAAAATCCCGCAAAAATAGTATTAGTGCAATCATTCAATGAATCTGAAACTAACAGCTCGTGATTGGTACTATCACAGGACCATAAAGCACCGATAAACATAAACACAAAAAAAGACATGAAAAATTGACCCAATGACAGGTTGGAACTGAATAAAATATTAAAGATAAAACACCCGACACGATTCCTTAAAACAGGCAGAAACGCAACACCCCAGTAAGTGCAAAACCGTGGCAAGTGAATATGCAGAACTAGGAGCCAAAATCCAATTTAAAGAACCATGCCAAATGGACAGTGAATAAATCCCTTGAACCATGCCAGGATCCAATTTAAAGAACCAATGAATAAATCCCTTGAACAAAAATCGAAATCGTGGGAGGCCACAACCCAAGTGCTTATAGCCATTTTGAAGACAAGATTAAGTGTAGATTGAGGGTGACGAGTGAGCATGGAACCATAAATAAATCAAAGCTTAGGATTATGCAAACAGAGACTCAAGGTGAGGGCATGATTAAATGAGATACAGCAAGACAAAAAAAAAACCCATAACAAACGTCAACTAGCCACGCACAGGCTTGTATCATTTGTTAACTAACCAATCAGGCAACTATCATGCAATCCCATCTAAGCTTCAGCAAGCAAAAACCAGACAATAAGAAGAAAGCTATCATTGGACAGAGCAAATTAAAACAGAACAAGGAAAACAAAGACCCAGATTAATCAAACAAAAACTCATACCCTACCTCACTTCAATCGCCCTTTTCTTTAGTTGGAGTCTGTGTGCGTCGTGGCTGGAAACGTCGGCACCGTGGGCTGATGCTTAGGAGGGGGGTACTCGGTCAACAACAGCCAATTCGTGGAGAGAAGAGGCGGCGCCGGGTTGTTAAAGCGGTCGTGCGGGATGGATGGGAACGTCGTGGGTTGGTCGCTGTGGCGGCATCGAGGCAGCAGCGTGGACACAACGAGAAGCAGAGGCTATATCACGTCGTCGTTAGTGGTCGGTGTAGGGTTGAAGATGAAGGTGGTGGCTGGTTTCGAAGTGGAGGTGGCCGGTGGCTAATTACTTTAAGGCAGCAGCGACCAGCGGCCTGATTTCCGACCGGGGGGACTCTCTTTAGAGGTAAGGAAGAAGACGGTAGAGGTTGAGAGAGGTGATCCTTTGATTGAGTATTTTGGATTGTGAGAGCCCCCCCTGCCATTGATCGACCATGGGGTTTATATAGGGGATGGAGTTTTAGGGTTTGAGGCTTTTTTTGGGGCGGCAAGAATTGGTGATGGGCGTCTAGTTGGTCGGCGTGGCTGCATCGGCAGAAGGGAAAGCCGGGGGAGAGGGAGAAAAGGATGTAGGTGCATGATGGAGAGGGGGCAGGCATGATGCTGTCCGGCGTGGATGAGGAAGACGACGCAAAGGAGAGAGAGAGAGAGAGAGAGAGAGAGAGAGAGAGAGAGAAAGAAAGACGACACGATGAGATAAGGCAGGCGAATATTTTGTTTTTTTTTTATGTTTTATTATTTTTGCTTTTGCTTTTTTGTTTGTTTTTTTATTTCAACCAATAAAACGATGACACGTGGACAAGACAGGGAAGGAAAAGAGAGGGTGGAGGCTAGGGTTTTTGACTTTTCCAACTGGATAGCCATTAACTAGTGTTTTTAGGTTTTTGGGATCAGGAAGATAACTCGGGTTTCAAACAAATTTTAAGAAAATTATTTTTGAACTCAGGGCGTCATGACAAGTGACCCCATGTCCTTTTTATTTTAAAATGATTTTATTTTTGCGCCAAGCCTCCACTGCGTGTCCCGAAAGTGCTTTAGTACTGAATTTTTTTTTTATTTTTCGAAATAAGCTTTGTGAGCAAATATATGCAATATATACATTAAAATTCTTAGAATGATGAGAGGATTAAGAAAATGAGGTTTGTGACCTGATCCGGAGTGTCTTTTTGAATATTGGCCGCTAGTTGACCGCCGTTAGTGGTCCAAATACGGTTTTGACCATAACTTCTTTGTTTGACCTTAGATTTGAGCACGGTCGAAGGCGCGGATCCTGGAATTTGATTTTTTATCACCTGGGACTGGATTTTTAGCGTTTGAAAGCCTTTTTTAAAGAATTCATTAAAATCTCTTTTCGAATCGACGGTCACGTCTCTTTATTTATCTATACAAAGTGATTAACAAATAGAAAATAAGTTTAAAGCGAAAAATAAATATGTATGTCCAACCCGGACAAAATGGGGTCCAACACGTGTAATAGGTTCATGTGCATGTATTTGTTTTTATTTGCTTTTTTTTTAGCCGACTTCCGCCACTCCTTATGTATTTGCATCTTTTTTTTAAATCACCTTTAACGTGGTAGGGCCTGCCCCTGCCGCTCGATCGAGATGGGAGGAGGAGGGCTCCTGTGCCGCCCCCATGAGTCTGGACGCCAGCCCTAACGGGCTGGTAGGGTCTTGTTTGGGTGGGATTAGTTTAGGATTTAGTTTTAAAATTTTTGTTATTATTTGTAGCTTGATTAATTTGGATTTAAGAATACTAATTGTGGTTGATTAATTTGACTTTCTGGTTTTGTGGTATGTTATTATTTGTAGCTTGATTAATTTAGCTTTAAAAATATTAATTGTGGTTGATTAATTTGACCTGCTGGTTTTGTGGTATGTTATTATTCAAAGCTTGATTTTATTTATTTGGCATTAGGAATATTAATTGTGGTCGATATTATTCTCTTGACAAAAAATATTATCTATGACTTAACATTAATAATTTAATAATATATATATTATTATGGTGTGTTATTACTGGTTCGGTGATTTAAATATTTTGTAAGGTTGTTGTATTGAATATTAACTATCGAAAAATTCCGTTTATTAATTATATGTGTAGAATTTGTGGTAAAGTTGGTTGAGTTAACTACGGGTTCCATATAGGGCTGGCGAGAGGCCGCAAGTCCCCTATGTGACTAGTTAACATAGGTCCCATATGTGGCAGGTTGTTGTTATGGATATTTTAGGTCCCACATAAGGTTGTCTAGAAGTGACTAGGATCTTTGGAGTTGGTTGTAGGAATTCCATAGATAGTTGGATTATTCAGTGTGAACTCTTAATGAATGAGATATAATGTATGTGATGTTATATTTTGTCATTTAATGTAAGCTCATTGTAATAAAATAGAACACTACACCTACACAAGCATACACCAATGATGTAGACTTAAGACTTTTGTGATAGGATAGTAGAGATGGAGATCACCTATTGGGCATTCGTGTTCACCCTGATTTTATTACTGTCCCTTATAGGTTTCTGTCGTAAGTAGCTAGTGATGCTATAGTGGAGCAGGATGTGACATTTTGAGTATAAGATTTATCTTATAGTCAAACTTTGTTATTAAAAATTTATTCATTTATTTTATTTTATTTTTTAGACTCAAGCCTGTGGCAGTTATATAAACCTTATTGGTGGAACTTTATTCTGTGTTACTTATGGAAATTTATGGAAAATAAATGCATTAATGTACTTTATTCATTAATTAAGTATTGTATTGAATTTCATTAGCAATTATAATTCTACCCTTATTGTAGTATTGTACAAGATCAAATTGGTCACCAACCCCTCAGGTGCGGGCGTGGGGACGTGGCATCCATAGTTCTAATTCTTTTAGAATTTGGGGCGTGACACTCCTTTTTTTTTTTCGTTGGTTTTGGCCATGACTTGGAATGTCGTTGCTGCATGTTAGGAAATAAATTTAAGACCAAAAAAAAGGAAGAAAGGAAAGAAGATCATTTATTCATGTTATGTCACAATTAGGCTGATCCTATTTCTTATTTTCATACCTTTATTTTGCAAGGCTTATTTTGTTTCAATTGCTTTTTACTAGTTGTAATAAGATTTTTAAGGACCTTTTCAATTGTAATATGTAAAAACCCCAAAATAATGAAAAAGGAAAATAAAAAAAAAAGAAAAAGAAAAAAACTAAAAAGGGAAAGGAAAAAGGGAAGGAAAAAAAGTGAGGAAAAAAGAAAATGGAAAGAGAGAAAAAAAGATAATTTTGTTTAATTTTTTTAATGTCACTTATCATACACTGACACTTTATTTATATTTTAAATGTGCAAAAAGCATTGTTTTCCTAATAACAAAAGAAAAAATAAAAAATTTCATTTATTTTTTGAGAATATTTTTTTCTATAATTTTTAAATAAAAAAAACAAAGAAATTCTTTTATTGAAAAACCCAAAAAAATGTTTTCTTGTTAGGTAAAAATTCATTCTCAAATTTCTGCAAATATTTTCTTATTATCTTTTTGTTATTTACAAATATTTTGAGATTTTTCTTAAAAAATCAAAAATAATTTAAGACTTAATCATTCTTTTAGAATTGTACATTATTTTTAACACTTTATATCCCTTTTAGACTTTTTATGATAATTAGACTTAACTCAACTATAACAATTAATTTAGAACGAAAAAAAGAGTGGAAACTTTAGGTCATTGAGAAAATAAAATTATATTTAGTTTTAGACAAGTGAAAATTGAAACAAGCAAATAAAGCAAATTAAAAACCTTTGAACTTCAAAGATAGATACCAAAAGGGTGTTGTGTGCATACTAATCTTTCCTCACATATAACAAACTCTTGGACACAACTCTAGTGATGTAGACTATGTTATTAGGTAACCAACTACACTCCAAAAATAGCTAGTGACAACTTTGTATTTTTTCATCACTATTCGAATGAAGGGTGAGAAGAAGATGCATCCCCAAAGAAGGGTTTCCATCCGGATGAAATCCGATGATGACAAGTTATATAATAATTGTATAAATAGTTTTAATCTCCAAAATATCATGCTCTTGCTCGCACTCTCCCTCCGATATGCACCCATGCTCGTTCACTCTACCAACAAATCAAACATCAATCGCTCAAGATCAAAGTGAATAATCATCAATTAAGGGTTTCGATCGATCGATCTCTAAATCCTTTCTAATAACATCTGTCGCTCAATCAACCAATATTGCAAGTGTGTGCATTTTCTATTTCGTTTTATAGGGTTCGCTTCGATCATGTTTTCGTCTTCTTCTATTTCATCATCGTTGATTCCTCGATTTCAAACACGAAAACCCTAAAATTATTAAACCTAAGGACATAAAGTCACAAACCCTTTATTAATTTAGGTAGGTTTGCACTAAGTTTATTCTCCTTGTTTAACTTTTTAATTTTTGTTACAAAGCCTATTTATTAATATGCTTGCGCACATGCACACACTCACTTATTGGATATAAGGGGTGCTTGATACATGTTTTTGAATTTAGGTTTTTACTTCATAGAATATTTTTTAGAATTGGTGATTAAATTTTAAAATTTTAAAATAAAATTTATTTAGAAGGAGAGAGAATATATTTTAAAGAGTCTATCTTTTCGGATCGTAGTAAAAAATATAATGTGATTGACCCATACAATAAAATAAATAGAGAAAAAAACTTAAAATAAAAAATAAAACGAATAAAAAAAATAATTTTAAAACTAGAAAATAATTATTTTTTAACAATAAATACTTTATTTAAATAAAATATTACTTTATTCCGAAAACAAGTATAATAAATATATATTGAACCGTATTCTAAGTTCAAAGACAAAAATAAATTTTAAAACATTCAACCCTATATTTTGATCCAATTCATGTAGATTTTAATTAAAAAAAATTAACACTATTCAATTTTCGTCTCTTTTTAATTAAAATAAATAAAAAGAATTTGAAATGATAAATATATAAATAAATAAAAATAAAAACGGAAACCAACAAATATCACGGATTCATGCCGCTATTTAAATTTAAATTGAATATATTTTAATTATTTTAAATCGGGAAAAAATGAGAATCGAATATTACTTGATAAAAACGCAAGATCTCTCCAAGTCACACTCACTTGGTCACTTTCTCCAAAATATCGCTCTCGCTCTCGCTCTCGCTCTCTTTCGCAGTTCGATACGCACAGACACTCGATCGTTCTCCCAACAGATCAAAGATCAATCGCTCAAGATCAAAGTGAATAATCCTCAATTAAGGGTTTCGATCGATCGAGCTCTAACTCCTTACCGAGAACATCCGTCGCTCAATCAATCCATATCGCAGGTGCGTGCATTTTCTATTTCGTTTACTGGGTTCGCTTTGATCACGTTTTCGTCTATTTCTATTTCATTATCATCGATTCATCTATCTCAAACACGAAAACCCTCAATTTGTTAAACCTAAGGACGTAAAGTCGTAGACCCTTTATCGATTTAGGTCGGTGTGTACTAAATATGTTCTCTCTGTTCTAAAATCGCATTTTTATTAGGGTTCCTTTTTAATTTTCAATCTCACACTTAAGCCCTAAAATTCTCAAACCCTAAACAGTCAAAACCAGTATAGCTTTGGGAAGTGTGTATCAGTTTCTAAAGTCGAGTAGATTGTCTGATCCCCGTAATCTTCGGCTGTGTATTTTTTGTTTCACTGCACTATCCATTTGATTTGAGTTCTCAACTTTTGCGTCAGCCCCATCTTTGACGACACCCACGTAGCCGAACCGTTCTCATCACAACTATCCCTAGTTTGGTCGATTTGATTTCAGCACACATTATCATTCCTAAACCAAATCATAGTCATGCCAACGCCTGCAAAAACAAAGAAGCTGGTGAAAGTCAAGCCCGTTTCCAGAAAAAGGGTTGAAGCCCCACAGCAAATCACCCTAACCCACACCCTGACCCAGACCCAGATAGATAAGAAGTTGGCCTTCACTGATGAGCCCAGTCTTAAGAAGCGGGGTGCGCCACCTCTCAGTGAATTGGGCCTTTCTCAAAGGTTAAAGAAGGGAAAGTTGACAGGAGTTTTGGATAAAGAAAATATCAGCCCAACCCCTGATCCTTCTGCTGTTTATGATGCCAGCCTGTCACCAAAGAAGGCCCTCCGCATTGCAAACCTGAAGAAACGATTCTCTAGCACAATTCTAAAAGCACAGCGTGGCACCCTTTATGGTCATGACACTGGAGTTTCTACCTCCCTTCCCCCAAACCAAAACGTGGCACATGCCAAAGTGAAAATGCCAAAGGTCAGAGATCGAGAAGCTTCTCGACTTGCCCTACAGAAAATGGTGAGAACTGTTGACATAGATGATGGTGCCCATTTTCTCAAAGAACTTGCATTGATGACTAGCTGCTCAGTATATGATTCCTTCTTTAGCAGTGGACCTAGCAGACCATTCCAGGCTAGGATGCAAAATCCACTCCAGCAGTTTGGACTGTATCTCAAAGATGATTATACTGCTGATGCCATGGATGATGGTTGCTTTTTTGATATCTTTGACTGTGGTATGCAGGCTGACCTTAAAATGAAGATGGAGAGACAGCGAGAAGTTGCTCAAATTGAACTTGAAAAGATGGAGAAGACTGCTGTGATCGAGGATAACTTTCAGATCCTCATGGAACTTGCAATGATGAGCGGCTGCTCTGAACGTGGTCCCATCTTTAGCAGTGGGATTGATGCTTTTCACAGCAATCCACTGAAACAATTAGGCTTGCATTTGAAGGATGACTCTACGGTAGGCCTTGATGGCGACTATACTATTGTTTTCAATAGAGAATTGGAGGAGGGAGAAATCTGCGAAGAATTTGAAGAGGGGGAATCATAGCCTCATGGTTGTGTAGGTTATATATTTTGCACACCAGCAGTACCACTGTTTGTATCAGTAATTGAATCCATGAATAGAGTAGTGCATACCTCTTTTCAGTATCTTTGTCTTTTATTTGCAAACAATTTACTGGAACTTTGATAATTAGGGTTATTGAATTTAGTGATGTAGGTTTGATGACAGTGACACAACCCGATATGGTGGAAAACAATTTTGGGCCTCCATTCACCCTGGTATGAATTTATCCTGTGTGCAGCAATAGACACTTTGTGGACTCTATTTCAGGCAAGTGAATTGATAATCATTCGAGTCCAGTTTGTTTCTATGAGATTAATGGAGCATTTGTATACTTTGGATTTGACATTTGTTGTGATATTATGGAATGTGCTGATGCTCTGCATTGTAGTCTGTTTTTGTGCATTGAAGCTTTCTTTTTTTCTTTTCCCCGTGACTGCTCTCTAATTCTTTTGACCACATGATTTTGCGTTTAATTACAGATTCAGTTAGCTTCAAATTTTGAACTAGGGTAGGTTTTTTCTACCTTCTATATCTACAAGCTGGAAATATATATATATATATATTGCATTCAAATTCTCCTAAAATACTCGTGGACTCTTCAAAACTATCTTCTGATCTATTGCATTTCACGTTATGCAAGTGAAGTTACATAATCTAATTTGGCTGCAATTTCCAGCTAGTCTTCTGAACAAAAGCAGTGACTGAATTGTTGACTTGTTGTCACTGTTTTGAATACCAGAGGCAGCTTGCAGCAGGAGGAAACTTCTATTGTTTCTTTATGGCCTGATGCAGGAAACTCCCCATGTGATGTTGATTCAGGAGGTAGGTCGCCATTGGAAGTTTCAGCCATATATCTCACAATAAAAAATTCAAAACCAGAATGTATTGACAAGGATGGTCACGTTTCTATGATTTCTATGTTATTAGTTTTGGCCTATTATTATAGTATAATCGGTGTTCATCTCCAGTGAATCTTTGTTCTCTTTTGTGGCTGGGTTTCCCGGATTTCGTTGCCTTTTGAGTTTTTATTTTGGGCCTTTATTGGTTTCATTTATTGCATTTGACTTGAGAGTATGAGTTGATGGACTCATTTCTATGAACCAATCTTCATTTTTATTGACGAATAAGAGACGAGAGTTTTGCTTTTAAACTAAACTTTAAAAAAGCAGCAAAAATACAAACTTTTGGTAATGATGTCAAAAGCTTGGAAAATAACCCGGGGGTAAACTTCTTGATACAAAGGTGAAGTTCGGATCATCTCCTTGTGTCATATATTGAATGCCCTTTGGATTTTATGTTTGAGTTGGCTGGAGCTTTAATACTGTTATTGCTTATAAGGTGATATTGTAAAGAGACATTAATGGTCTAAATGGTCTGATTTTTTGTAAATGCCCTTTGGTCACACCATTACCATCAGTATCGTATTTTTTGTGAATCATTACTATTTTTGTCAGATTTTTTTGCCAACCATTAGCGCAGACAAGGTGAGTAACTTCGCTTGACGCATGCTGAGCCTTGAAGGGGAAACTACAGTGACATGGTGGAGGAAAGCACTGGGATTTGAGCACATTGAGGATATGCAAGAGCGGAAGTTGCAGATGGCCTCAAACGCATCCGAAGCTTCCAGCTGTCCGTTGGGCTTGGTTGTTCAGGCTGAGGGAATGGGGGAAATGTTGGCGTGGTGCCGTTGCTCGCTCATGTTTTGTTTTTATTTTTGTCCAACTCTGTATTCCAATTTACAATTTAAATAATGCTATTTTAGAGTTGATTTTTTTGCGACATATATGTTTAATTTGATCTCAAAATGGAGTATTGTTTGGAATTCAAATCTGATAAAGCCTAATTTAAGTTGAATGAGTTGAATTGAAATAATTTAATTACGATTTTAGAAACATCGCATATTATTAATATTTAATTTTATAAAGATCGTGATATTCTAATAATTTTTTAAACTAGCAAATTAAATATTTATACTTTAACTTGTAAGCTTGTGTTCTGTAGTCTTCTGGTCTAAGAAAGAGTAGTAACTTGTATAATGACAGAAAAGAGTAAAACATGTTACGTATGAAATTGCAGTTTTATTTGACTCATGAATTTATAATTTAAGTATTCTTTAGCAAATTTTTGGCTTAATCCTACGGGTTAACTTGTAATTTACATCTTATTATACAGTTGTTTGGTTAAGTGAAAATTTTGAACTTGCACACTAATAATTTATGAACTTCTAGTATAGAAGTTATGGTGTTCCTAAACTGAACTTCCGGTTCACAAGCTATAAACTGTAGATCGATCTTTTTTAACAATTTGAATAAATAAATAATATATTAATTTATATAAATATTGTAACAGAATTTAAAATAATAAACGGAAATACTTGAAATATGTCATCTAAAATTTCATAACTTTAAATAGAAAATAATCATTTTGATTTTTAAATATAGAATATGAATGTATTAATAATAGATTTAAAATATTTTCTTAACTATAATTTTAATATATATTTTATTTCATTTAATAACATAATAATTATATTAAAATCTATGGTATATATATAGTTAATATTAATATAAGTTGTGTTGAATATCATTTTGTCCGGGTTGGATACGTTTTATCAGATTTAATTTTTTTTATTTTATCCTGCTTGCTATAGAATTTTGTGGAATAAAAGAGCTGTGACCATTAAGCCAAAAATGCCTAATTTCAATGATTTATTCAGAAAGGCCTTCAAACGCTAAAGAGCCCGTGCAGGCAATAATAAATCAAATTTGAGGATTAATGTCTTCAACTGCGCTTAATTCCAAGGTCAAACAAAACATTTGTGGTCAAAACAGCATTCAAACAACTAAGCACAGTGAAAACAGTAATTGACCTTTAACATGAGACTTTGGATTAGGTCATGAACCTCATTTTCTTATTATGCTCGTGGTTCTAAGAATTTTGATATATAATGCACATATTCACTTTTGGGACATTTTTTTTAAAAATCATAAATATACATAATCGAATAGTTTTAAGATGCACAGTATAGACTTTATGCAAAATAAGATTATTTTCAAATAAAAAAGACACATGATCACTTGTTATGATGGCTTGAATCTCAAAATAATTTTCTTATAATTTTTTCAACCCTAAGTTATCTTGTTGATTCCAAAAATCTAAAGACATGACTAAAATAATTCAATTGAAAATTTTAAAAATTATTTCATAATTTTTTCATTCTCGCATACCTAGTTCACATGTCACTTCGTTTAAAAATAAAACAAAACAATAAAAGAAAAAAGAAAAAAATAAAATAAAACAAAAACAAAAAACAAAAAAATCAACTCTCTCATCTCTCCCATCTCTCTCACGCGGTGCAGAGCAGCAACGACGCAGACCCCTTCTCTCTCCCACGCTCGCCAGACCACGAAAGGACCACATCCCAGCCGAACCACCTCGCCTCACCTAGACCTCCTCCTCTCTCTTGGCCGAACCAAACCCAAGCCAAATCGAATTCCCACCACCGTCTCACCATGGTCACTCCATCTTCAACCTTGCCTATATAAACCCACATTAAGGGGGGGGGGGGAGTGGTCTGAAAACCTACCACAATCTTGATGAGCGTCTCTTGGTGAGTTGGGCCTTTTTCAAATGGTAAAGATGGGGAAATTGACGGGAGTTTTGGTGAAAGAAAATATCAGCCCAACACCTGATCATTCTGCTGCTTATGATGCGAGCCTGTCACCAAATAAAGCAATTCCCTAGCACAGCGACACTGGAATTTCTTCCTCCCTCCTTCCAAACGTTGTACATGCCAGGCTAAAAATGCCAAAGGTCGGAGATCAAGAAGCTTTCTGTAGTGCATCATCTATGTCAGCAATTTTCTCCATTTTCTGTAATGCTAGTTGAGACAACTTGCACTGCAGAAAATGGAAAAACTTCTCACAGATGATGATGTCTATTTTCTCAAAGAACTTGCATTGATGACTAGCTGCTCTGAATATGATTCCTTCTTTAGCAGTGGACGTAGCAGATCATTCCAGTGTAGGCCGCCAAATCCACTTCAACAGTTTGAACTGTATCTCAAAGACGATTATACTGTTGATGCCAATGATGGTTGCCTTATTGACATCTCTGACTGTGTTATGCAGGCTGTCTTTAAAATGAAAATAGGGAGACAGTGAGAAGCTGCTCGAATTGCACTTGAAAAGATGGAGAAGACTGCTGAGATCGAGGATCGCTTTCAGATCCTCACGGAACTTGCAATGATGAGCGGCTGCTCTAAATGTGGTCCCATCTTTTGCAGTGGGATTGGTGCTTTTCACATCATGGATCAAAGTATCGTACAAACTATAATAGTGCATAACTCTTTTCAGTATATTTGTCTTTTATTTGCGAATGATTTGCTGGAACTTTGATAATTAGGATTATTGAATTTAGTGATGCAGGTTTAATGACCCACAACCCAATATGATGGAAAACAATTTTGGGCCTCCATTCTCCTGGTATGAAATGAGCTCATAAGTTTATCCTGTCTGCAGACACTATGTGGACTCTGTTTCAGGCAAGTCAAGTGAATTGATAATCATTTGAGCCCAGTTTGTTTCTATGAGATTAATGGAGTGTTTGTATACTTGGGGTTTGAGATTTTCTTTCCCCCATGACTGCTCTCTAATTTTTATGACCACATGATTTTGTGTTTAATTACCGATTCAATTAACTTCAAATTTTGAAATAGCGTAGGTTTTTGAGCTTCTATGTTAATTCACTTTTGTGGTTTTAGTATGACGTCCTGGTAAAGCTATATTAAAAATTTGGGTTCTAGACCCAGTTAACTTGTTGGTGAATCCTGGAGGCTGGTCCCAAACAATCATGACTGTGCTGCCAGCCATCGCCACTTCAAAACCAGAATCCGCCATCCCTAATCCTCATCAATCTTCTCTTCTTCCACCAGTTCTGGTCCCCTGATCATAAAGTTAACCAAATGACTTTAAACCATCATCCTACGTACAAAAGCTAAGGGAGACATCCATCAAGGGTGTGACATGTTGCTTGGTGCCGTTCGAATCACGAAGGAGAAGCTCTCTGCTGCTGCATTGATCTCCTGAAAGTTGTGGAGCAAACGGTGGAAGCTTGCTATGACTGCATCGTACATGCTATCTTGTTGACGTTTGGGAAAACAAAGAGAAGATTGAGGTTCATTTGGAGACTAGAGACAAGGTCTGCGTTGGTGCTTGCTGTCTTCGTGGTTTTTTTACTTTTTATTTCAATACTTGATGAATGTTTGTTTATTATTATTACATGAGATTTGTATATATAAGTTATCTGAATATTCGTTTGGTGTGTTGTTTTTGGGGATATTTGATGATTGTATTACCTCTGTGATGTCTCCCCTAGTATGTCACTAATCTATGTTTGATTTGCCTCTCTCCCTTGATACCGGTGTTTGATGAATGTTTGGTTCCTATTGATGCTTGATATCTCTGTGTATGTGTTTATTTTTTGGAGTTCACAGGAATTGTTTACCATCAAACAGAATGGGATGAACAAAGACTGAAATGAACTAACGGATGGTTGTTGACTGGATATCTATGATTTCTTCTGTTATGCTTTCATGTTGCCAAAACCTCTCCCCCCGCCTGGTTTTCCTTTGCTGAACTAGAGTTTGGAAATGTTTGTTTTGTTATGAAATTAGCATCACTGCACTGTTTCTAAAACTGGTTCTTGTTTAATTATTGTAACTTCTGAATCTTTGTCTATAATTTTTAAACATTGCTTGAAACTTACCCCCACATGAGATGTCGGCAACCTCTGCAACATCCTCTATAATGCCAACAGTCTCTGCAGCGTCGTCCAACCACATCACAGTAGCAGCCTCCCACCGAACCAGACCAGCAACCCTTCCCCTCACTTGATCAGACCAGCAATAGCCTATTTTCACAAAGATCTGTTCTGAAAAATTGTTTTGTTCCAGTTAATTTCTTTTAGTTTTAGTTTTGTTTTGTTTGCATGACGTTAGTGTCGTTATGTTTTTATCTTGTTTCCACAACTAGGGATTTTTGTTTGTGTATTTTAATTCATTTTATTTCTCTCTGTTTATTCTGTTTTAACTTGGTTGTTTGTATTTTTTTCCCGGTATTTCATGTCTAATAGAATCTCTAATCAATTAGGTATAAACTAGTCATAGTTAAATATAAATAAAATGCGTCTCCCATAGTAACTATATTATCGGCGCCATAGTAATAGATTTAAATAAATTTATATAAATTTTTAGCTTTTAGCAAAGATATCAGCATTTATCCATATCTTTTAATAACCTAAAATGCCCTTGAAAGTAACTCTCTTTCTTCCTCCGAAAATGCGCTTATTTTCTCTTCCCTCGAATTGCCATTTTACTTTAACCCAAAAGCTTTTATTCAGTCCGAATGAAACCAGTGCTTCGCAATGAAAGAGAGAGAGTGGAAGATGTTACATTAAGGCCTATAGAGCTTTGCTTGGGGTTGGTTGCATATATGGCGAAGATGGCTTGTTGTGGCACATGGATTTGAAGCCACATGCATCTGGAGACTTTTCAGTCGTTGTGGTTCAAGCCAACTCCCGCCTCAAAGACCAGGGGGAGGTTTTCATGTTGTTGTCTGCCACCTACGGCGGCGTCTATGATAGCCATATTGGTCCCGAAGCCTCCAGATTCTTTCATTCTTTGTTTCTTTTGACCTCCTCCCTGATCCACAAAGGGCATCCTCGACGGCTGTGAGGAAAGAAAAATGCTCCTATTGAAAATGAGGATGAATAAATTTGAAAAAAACATAGTTTAATAAACAAAATAAATATAACAGTATATTATTAGCTAAATTAAAACGATAGCAAGTTTTATTTAATTTAACTAATCTAATGCTCTAACCATTGGTTTTATAGGAATATTATTATTTTTTTGTAATTTTTTCATTTCATTTTATTTTTATTTGTAATCGACCTAAGACCTTTTTATTATAACATATAATCTAAAATCATAGTAGTTGTTTTGGTAGTGGATAATTTGAGGGAACTTCACAGTTAAGTGTGAATTTGACTAGAGCAATTTTAGAATGGATGATCTCTGGGTCACCTACACATGAAGACATTTTCTTCTGAGCTAGCAACTCCAACTAAGGGTTGAGGTGAGCCGAGGAAAATCAGCTCTGGGCGTTAGGTGGATGGCCTTTAGAACCTTGACCCGGGAACAAACTCGCTCGAGAATCATATCATATTCCCAAGCTTATCAGGCCATAGAAACCCCTAGGGGATGTCTGAAGGTCTACCACCAACTCAACGAGGACAATACTATGGAGATTACATGCGGCCAGATAATAAAAGTGGGGGCAAAGCCAGAGATTAAGCCTTAGATGGGAAACCTCCGGAAGCCAACTAACATGTAACAAATGTGACTGAATCCAAAAAAAAAATAGTGAAAATGATTAGAAAAAAATTGGAGAAAAGAAGAGAGAAATAAACAAAAGAAAAAAGAGAGAGAGAAGGAAGAGTTTTTGTTTGTGTTTGGATGTTGGATTATGTTATTTGTTCATAAATTTCTTTCTCACACATTTCTTCTTAGAAAAATAAAAAAAATAGTTTTGTTAAATAGTTTTATCAAATCAAATAGTCTTTTAAAAAGTTAATCAAAATTTCATTTCTTTTCTTTTTAAACAAAAGCAAAACAATAATCATTTAAAAAATTCTTTCCAAGTGACCATTCCATCAAATAAATGCCCTCTAATTTCTTTTTAGATTCACCTTTAGTTTTTTAGGAATCTTTAGACTTTTAGAAATAAATTAAAAAATGTAAAGAAGTTTAGGAGTTGATTATTTTTTTAAGATTGTTTTTAGACTCTTTTTAGATAATTTATTTTTTCTAGGATTACTCTTTAGATTTTTTTGGAAAATTGAATTTAAAATCAACTTAGAATATAACTTAGAAGAATAAAAAAAAGAAACTCTAGGCTTTTAGGAAAATAAAACAAACATAGTTTTAGATAAGCGAAACTAAAGCAAGTGATAAAAACAAATTAGAAACTTTCTTACTTCTAAGATAGGTACCGAAAGGGCTTTGTGGGGGAGCTAATATTTCTCTACACGTAACTAACTTCCGAACTCAACTCTAGCAATGTAGATTATTTTATTAGGTGACTAACTGAATCAGAAAACCAGTTGGTTGTGAGTCTGGTTGTATTTTGCCATCACCATTCAGATAAAGGTTGGGAACTGTATCCCCTAAAGCAGGTTTCCCTCCCGGATAAAATCCGGTGATGACACTGTCAATCTCAAATATGCCCTCTAAAAAACCCAAAATTCAATGTAATCTCGTTCCTTGAATCTGTCGTCACACTGTGATTTGACATATTGAAATTAATCCTTGGTTGACATGAATGATCACAATAGATTTATTGCGCCTCCTTATTTGTTGTGCCACATTTATCCTCTATCATTGCCTCTTACTAATATAAGATATGTGTTAAATTTAAGAAAACAATAACTATAAATAACTCTAAATTTACACAGGTAATATATCTTCGACTTTTTATTTTTAACATTCCTTAAATTAGATTGTATATGTTTAACAAGACTAACTTGTTACATATGATATTAATTTGGGTTTTGCAAAGAGGCTTGGTTAGAATGTTGGCAAGCTAAAGATTTGTCTAGAATGTAAATGAGTTAAATACACGAGGGACAAGAGGATGTTCTTATAATAAGATTTCAACTCAAATGACCATTCACCTCAACATGCTTGGTCCACTCATGGAATATCTAATTCTTAGTGATATGCATGGTAACTTAATTGTTAAAATGTAGCCCCATCAAACTATTGTGATAAATAGATAGGTCGTTGAGTAAACACTTAATCCGAAGTGGCTCACAAGTTGTGTTTATCATTTCTTGGTATTCTAACCTTACACTAGATCAAGATATAACTATTTGCTTCTTACTTATGCATCATATAAAATTATGTTGAGGACAATGATTAGAATCCAACAATAATCTAAAGAAGGATAACTGAATACCAAAACTCTAGCCCAAATAATTTAAGTAATGAACTGAAAAAAGCTGAAATATAGGAATAAAGCTCTAATTAAGAGTTTATTACAGAGTAAAAAACCAATAAGATGAATAATTTCGTCACTTGTACAAGGCCTATTTATAGGTTAACAAGTAATTAGAAATTGAAAACATAATACAATTAGGAAACTAAGGTAAAAACCTAATTTAACTATACTTACTTTAAAATGCAAATTATAAAAGAAAATAGACCCAATTTAGAGTTCTAGTCGAAGAAGACTTCTTGAATAATATGAAAAGTGCATGTGAAAGTGTACAAGGTAATGTGTCACGCCCCCGAATTCCAGGGAATCCGGAACCGGGTACATGACTTCCCCTTGCCCGCACCCGATAGGTCAAGGGGTTGGTGACTAGCACCAATAGAGACTACACCTGGTCTTGTCTCAAATATGCAACCCTGTACGATCATACATCAAGGGTAATCCTGTACTTTCCCATATATCATCATGCATACAATGAGTCAAACAATCATCCGAGACCTCACTCATACGGTATGCAAATATAACTGTCCACGGACCCATGTCCGGGATATCACATAAAACAATACAGAATATAACTGTATCATACATCAGAGTAGTGGGTGTCCTCCTGGAAGAAAGTCCTCCACTAGTCTCGGGTCACACCTGAAAAGGGTAAACAACAAGTAGGGGTGAGCGACAAGCTCAGTAGGTGACCCCAAAACTCCACATCATGCAACACGTATAAGTCTATACTATATGCTCAGTGTACTCGTGCACCGTGTAGTGTGCACAATTATCAGGACTCAGCCTGCAAACGAACATCAGGACTCAACCTGCCCATACAAGACAACTTGTCCACGATCCTCCATGGGATCCCAGCTCAGGGCACTCATCCCTAGCTCCACGAGCACAACGGCTCAACTCAAGCCTTAGCCTGTCTACAGTGCAATATGCCCGACCACAGTCGCCACACAGGCCTGCCATCGGTGCATATGCCTGCCACATCAACCACATAGCACCATCGGTGCATCATGGTGAGAACCCAAACAAGCACGGAGTCCATGCCCCAATACCTCACACCAACATACTAACATTAGTATGGCATGTCATTCTCAACATTTCCTTTAGAACTGTAGCCAGTCTTCACAAGTAAATCATCAATCCTTGATTTATGAAGGAAGTACCCATAGCAGTTATTTTCTTGAAATCAAAAGTCCCGGCAATGGGTTCCCATATCATAAATAAGATAATCTGATTTTTGGGGATTTTTCTGAGATGTCTAACCCCACTTTCCAAAAATTCACCACTACGAACTTTTGGGTTTTTCCGAGATTTTACACTAAAACCCAATTTTCACATTTTGAAATAGTGGGAATTAATTTTTCTAGTATTTTTCTTTGAATCCAAATGGGGGGTATTTTGTTATTTACATAGTAACTTAAGTATACTTAAATGTATAGATGGGTATAGGTTACGATGTAAATAGGTCCGATCCGATGTTGCCCGGGGTCCAGCCACATGGTTGAGCTGCGACTCGTAGCTCAGAACCTGCGACTCGTAGCTTAGAACCTGTGACTCTTAGCTGCGGAACGACGACTCGTAGTTGCGGAGCTACAACACGCCTCGAAGACTCGAAGCGAGGCTACGATCTTCGACCTTCGGATTACGACCCTACGAACTACGAACCTTCGAACTAGGAACTTCGAACCTTCGACCTACGAACTACGGGTCTACGAAGTACGACCCTACGACCCAGAACTTCGGGTCTTCGTCATTTCGACCCAGGAACGCGGCTAGGGTACTGTTCATCGTCATTTTCGCCTGTTCTTCGTCTGAAACGCGCGCAGAAACACCCAGACGCTCACTAACATCCCTGTTTCGCAACTGTCACGCCCCAATTTCCTTTCACTTGGAAATGAGTAGTGACTGCCCATGCCCGCACCCGAAGGGACAAGGGGTTGGTGCAAGCACCTTAAAAGGACTTCGGCACGGTCTTGTCCCAAACCTGCACAACCAGTGCTAACATGCCAAGGGGCATGCTCTTTCTCCCAAACTATGCACACAAACATAAATTGAATAACAACATCTCATTTTATTTCATTTCAAAGACTAAATGTTTATTACAACCCAGTCGGGGAAAAACCCCTATGAAGCCAGGTGTACTGTTACAAATAAAACCAAACCAAATTCCAGAACATAAAACCACGAGCACGACAAAGGAAATAACATAAAACTCCCGACCTCGGGGACCTAGCTCCTCGGCCCTTCACCTACCGCATGCTAAACCCCTGCAAAGGACGGTTTATAGGAGGGGTGAGCAAACCATAGCTTAGTAGGGATCCGGTCTCCCCCGACCCGTCCCGCTCTACAACATGCATGATATGTGTATGCTTGTGCTCGTGTCGTGCCTAAGGCTAAAGCAAGCAAACATCACCCGGGAAACACTCTTTACCTGAGCCCGCACCGAAGGGCGAGAGGACACCCCGCCACCACGGCGACATGACATACCACATCCAGGCGAATGTTGCATGGACACCAATGCAACATTTTCCACCCGAGTCGAGATATGGTCAACCACCTCCTCGGGCGCCATACCTACCCTCGGGAATGGGTGTAGACTTAGCCCACCGTCGTGAGTGCTACACCGAGACTCGGGACCACGTCCTGGCCAAATCTCAAGGGGTCCGGCTATTATGCCTGGCCCATATCTCAGCTCGATCTCAAACAGACCAGCCAGAACGAGATAGCATTACATCTCAACATGTAAACTCAAGCACATCATTTACACTTTATTTCGGAGGGACCAACATGGTCGGATACAAGCCACACACATCGGCCTCACGGGCTTTTTATCAAATACAAATCAAACACAGGACACACCAATCACACGGTATATCATCGGACACCCATATACAAGGTCTCACGGGCATTATATTGAATACATGGCATGCAAGCCTCACGAGGCATTTTATCAAATACATAGTGTGTAGGCCTCACAGTCATTTCATCAAACACATGGTGGGCATAAACAAACCCAGAAAATCCTCAGGCCAAATTCAACATCAGAATCAACAGAACATGCCACTGAAGGCCAACATCCATATAGGAGATCACACCTATATGGATTTACACATATATATATAGGCGAATATCCTAGAACAGAGGAGAGTTAGGAAGAACATGAATCCCTACCTCAGGACTTTTGTCCTAACCTCTACGCTAGACACCTTCCAACGACGCGAACCACCACGGCAATCGCCCCGGAGATCCTCTCTCTCTCTCTCTCTCTGTCAGCAAAGAACAAAGAAAGAAGAACACAAGAACCCTAAACTCAAACTCAAGCCCTTATTATATAGACACTACCCACATCAAAACGACGTAGTTTTGATTAAGTAAATCCCAGGATCAAAACGACGTAGTTTTGATCACACGAGTTAGCACCTTTCCGCACCCATATAGGCCAAAATACTTAGAATTTCAACATGGTCCTTTGGAGGAAGATCATTAGAATGTCAAAACCAAGGGAACCATGCAAAAATATGACTGCACGCCAATTTGAACGTGAATTACCCAATTCACGTGCAACTCCAAATGCACTCCAAATGCGCTCAAACTTCACCCCTACCCTCCTTGCATCATGTAGAAGACAACCACACTTGCACGTGAAATGGACCCATTTCATGTGCACCTCACATACACGTCCGTTTGGCCTGAAACTTCTGTGGTAGATAGAGGACATCATTCTAAGCATCTTTCCTTTTGCACGTGAATTCATTTGAGCCCATTCACTAGGTCAAAATCTAGAAAAAACCCTACTCAGAAGGCAAAACTGTGACTAACTCAAGGTACGGGTCCTTACATCCTCTCCCCCTTAAGACTTTTCGTCCTTGAAAAGAAAAGGTGGAATGAAAGAAAACAATCACAACCAATGCATAGGCCTCTAATACCCTCTAGCACAAATTAATACACAACAAATCACAAATTATTTCACACATTTATACACTCCACATGGTCATGTAATGATGTTATATTCTCAGGTTACCTAACTAGTTGGGCAAATACCTGATTATGTTGAAGTTTGACGCTTGCCCTCCTCCCTTCCTTCGAGTTGTTCGTCCTCAAACATATCAGGATAATGAGCACGCATCTCAGCCTCACGTTCCCAGGTCTCTTCCTCCGACCCTCGGTGTTGCCACAACACCCGAACCAACGGAATAGTCTTACCTCGCAGTGCTTCTCGCGCCTATCTACAATACGGATGGGTGCCTCGACAACAGACACATCCTCTCCAAGATCCAGGGTACCCCAATCTAGCACGTGTGTGGGATCTGGATGATATTTCCGCAACTGGGATACATGGAAAACATTATGAACTCTGCTCGAACTAGGTGGTAACGCCAACCTATAAGCAACAGGTCCAACTCTGCTCAAAATCTCGAACGGTCTAATATACCGAGGGGACAACTTGGACCCAATCCCAAATCTCTTATGCCCTCTCCGTGGAGAAACACGAAGGAATACGTGGTCTCCCACCAAAAACTCCAACGGTCGGCGTCGGCGATCTGCATAAGACTTCGCGCTCCGAGCTATAAGAAGGCGTTGCCGAATCAGGTGAACTTTTGCCGTAGCCTCCTGGACCAATTGAGGTCCTAACATAGCTGCCTCTCCAGCCTTCGCCCAACATAATGGAGACCGACACGGTCGGCCATACAATGCCTCAACGAGGCCATCCCAATCGAAGACCAAGCTGTTATTATAGGCAAACTCCACCAGAGGAAGGTGGGAAGCCCATGATCCTCCAAAATCAAGTACACAAGCCCTCAACAAGTCTTCCAATGTTTGGATGGTCCTCTCGGACTGACCATCGGTCTCGGGATGGAATGCGGTACTCAAATTAAGTCGGGTTCCTAATGCTTCTGTAGACCTCCCCAAAACCGGGATGTAAACCGCGCATCCCCGTCCGAAACAATAGACAAGGGCACTCCGTGCGAGCGGACAATCTCATCAACATACAAGCGGCTTAACGTGCCGATAGAGTCGCGCTCTCGAATTGCCAAGAAATGGGCTGACTTAGTTAAGCGGTCCACTATGACCCAAATCATGTCCTTCCTCCCAAAAGTGGTAGGAAGTCCCGTCACGAAAATCCATGGTAATATGCTCCCACTTCCACTCGGCTACGGGTAAAGGCTGCAATTGACCGGCGGGTCGTTGGTGCTCGCTTCACTTGGCCGGCAGGTAAGGCACCTGGAAACAAACTCTGCTTACCCTCCGTTTCAGCCCCGGCCACCAGTGTGCGCGAACGGCAAGATACATCTTAGTTCCTCTTGGATGTACGGCCAAACGGGAATGATGAAATTCCCTCAGCACATCCTCACGCAAGGGAGGTGGTACTATCAAACGCCCCCGAAATTTCAGCTCATGCTCAACTCCTTCTGTCCAGCTCTCTGACAGCTCTTCGGCCTCTATCCGGGGCCCGGATCACCTCACGGTCCACGTCGCCTAACTGTCCCTCACGGACACGCTGATACAACTCTGGTATCACGGTGAGAGGACACGGGATAGCTCCCTCATCGCTGAAAGCAAGTTGCACTAAGCATCGCCAATCGCTCCCATCATTTTCCATTCTCTCATGGAAACCTCAGCTTTCCTTTTCTACTTAGCGCGTCGGCTACTAAATTTCCCTTTCCGGGCGTGTAGAGAGCGTGAAGTCAAACATTTGCAGTACTCTACCCACCTCCGTTGTCGCAAATTTAGGTCTCTCTGGGTGAAGATATACTGTAGGCTTTTGTGGTCAGTATATACCACAAATTTCTCTCCCAACAGGTAATGTCGCCAAGACTTCAGGGCAAAAAAGAACTGCTGCTAACTCCAGGTCGTGTGTTGGGTAGTTTTGCTCATGGGACTTCAGCTGTCGCGAGCCATATGCTATGACTTGGCGTTCTTGCATCAGAACACACCCCAGTCCAACGCGAGACGCATCACAATACACCTTGAATGGCACTCCCTCCTGCGGTAGACTCAACACCGGTGCGGTAGTCGCGAGTCTTCAACTCCTCGAATGCCTGCTGGCACTTGTCCGTCCACTCGAATTTGGATCCCTTCCGTGTAAGAGCTGTCATGGGCGCCGCCAACCGAGAAAATCCTTCCACAAAATGCCGGTAATACCTTGCCAGACCCAAGAAACTCCGGATCTCAAAAACATTTGTGGGCCTCTTCCAAGATGCTACGGACTCAATCTTGGTTAGGTCCACTCTAACTCCTTCGGCAGATACCACATGCCCAAGAAAATGCACCTCTCGCATCCAGAAGTCACACTTACTAAATTTAGCATACAAGTGATGATCTCGTAGCGCCTGCGCGCTTCACGGCCAAGTGCTCCTCATGCTCGGCTTGGGTTTTGGAGTACACAAGGATGTTGTCAATAAATACCACCACGAAGGAATCCAGGTATGGGGCAAATACCTGATTCATTAGATGCATGAACACGGCAGGTGCGTTCGTGAGCCCAAAAGGCATCACTAACCACTCATAGTGTTCGTATCTGCACCTGAACGCCATCTTAGGGATGTCTTCGCTCCTGACCCTCAATTGATGATATCCCGAACGCAGATCGATTTTTGAGAACCACCGTGCTCCACTCAGTTGGTCGAATAAGTCATCGATCCGTGGCAAAGGGTATTTGTTCTTTACCGTTACTTGATTCAGCTTTCGATAATCAATGCAAAGTCGCAACGAACCATCTGCCTTCTTAGCAAACAAGACCGGTGCACCCCAAGGTGAGGTACTAGGACGGATATAACCTTTATCTCCCAGTTCCTTTATTTGCTTCGAAGCTCCCGCAACTCGAGCGGGTCCCATCCGGTATGCTACTTGTGAGATGGGTCCCACCCCTGGCAACAGTTCAACCGTGAACTCGATACTTCTGTGTGGAGGCAACTCCAACAACTCCCCAGGAAAGACATCCTGGAAATTCTCAACAACATCTGGCCACACCCTTTTCTCTAAGTTACCTTCCTCCTCAAAGGTTAAGGTGGCAAGCCTATGGGTAATATTGCCCCATAGCTCCCTCGTCGGTCCAGCTCTCCCAGCATTCCTATCCCATTCACCCACTAGGGTACAGGAAGATTCTGTGGGTGTAGTAAATGATACTGTCGCCTATAGCGATCAATCTTAGCCTGAAAGGCCATCAACCATCCATCCCCCGAATCAAACTAAAAGTCCTCATGGGCATTACGTACAAATCAAATGAGAGGTCAACCTCTCCTATCGTAAGCGCACACTCTCGACACATTTGGTGGATCAACTCCACACCTCCTATTGGGGACTCGACCCTCGGAGGTCTATCGGCCTCCACACAATCAAGTCCAAGGCTCTCCACCAAGGACTTAGCAATCGGGGAACACGAAGCTCCGGTATCAAACAATGCGGCAACAACAGTGCGAGATATTAGAATAGTACCTCGAACCACCGAAGGTCCAACCCCACCTTCCTCGGAGGGTGATGGTAATTCCTCCATTTCGGTGGTCTTTGAGGTAAGCGCGAACACTCTGCCTTGGCCTCGCCCCACCACTAGCCTCACTTGCCTTCCCTTTTGCTCCCGCATGCGATCCACTGGGATGCCCCTCCGATCCTCCTTGTAGTTGCCTCTCCCCCGTGGCCTAGTGTGATTGGAACCAGCCTGACCGGCCTGCCACGAATGTGCTGGCTTAGGGGGCTAGGGAAATTGGGTCCCACCCTTGCTCCCTTGTGCTTAAGCTTCCAGCTCCCCGGGTTCCCTTTCTTTGAAACACACCTTGCTGATGTGTCCCACCTTCCCACGCTATGACATGTCAAGTGCCTGCTTGGGGCACTCACGTTTGACATGCCTGACAGCCACAACAGGTACACCCGCTTGGGAAGTTCCCGGCAAAGACTCCCTGTCCTCCAAAGTAACGGGATCTGGGCGGAGCCATTGAAGCTTGGCCCCTATCCGTGGGAAAAGTCCCACTCCTGGGCTCAACCTTCTGCCTCTTGGTTTCACCATGCTTGTCGCGCGCGCTCTGCCCCATCCACTCCTGGTGAGCCTGTCTTCCCTCCTCTAATCCTCTCTCAACAATCTTGGCGGTGTCCACGACTTCAGCATAGGTCTTCAGTCGTAACATCTCCACCCTTTGCTTCAGGGCAGGTTTGAGACCCATGGTAAACTTATGGGCCTTCAAGTCCTCCCTTGATATTGCTTCTGGAGCAAACCGACTCAGCCCCCGAAAATCTCGCTCATACTGCCTCTCGAGCGCGATCCTTGCTTCAGGCCGCCGAACTCCTCCCGCTTCTGCCACCACAATGACTCTGGAAAGAACTCCTCATGAAATAGCTGGAGGAACTCATCCCAGGCCATGGTCTCCATGTCCCGGCTTCCTGAGATGTTAAGCCACCATTCCAAGGCTTCCTCCTCCAACTGCCGGACTGCTAGTCTCACTTTGTCTTCCTCCCGGGGTCGAAGAAACACATGCTCGATCTGCCGCAGCCAGTGCTCTGCTCCTAGAGGTTCAGCTCCTCCCTTGAACCTTGGTGGATGTTCCTTTCGGAACTGCGTCAACACGCCTCCCTCTTCCCGCCTCACCGGCACTTCCCCGCCACACGGAGGTTCCGCCTCACGGGGTGGAGAGGGTGGCACCGCTGTCGTGCCATCATCTCCTGACGCACCCTCGTTTAGGATCTCTCCCCTGAGGTCCTCACGCATGCCTTGCACGTTCTCATTTAGGGCCCGGACTTGGGCCATGATCCGCTCCAGGGGATCATCGCCCTCTACATGCTGTCCTCTTTCCTCTCCAGCACGTGCAGAAGATTCATCTTCTATAGCTGGAGTAGCTCGGGTTACTCTCCTAGGAGGCATAGTCTACATCATTTAAACCAAACTAGGATCAGCTTCTCTCAAGCTCTACACACCCTCATCCCCATGGGCCATGAGGTACTCAAGCAACGTTTTACATTTAAACACACAGGTAAATCACAGAAGTACACAGCAGCAATTCATAGCAACAAGCCTCACCAGAAAATCACCGAATTTCACAAAGCAACAAAATTTTGTTTTTAGCAACAAGTTTCAAGAACATAGCATGTCCAATCACGATACTCATACTGAAATTAAACTAGTGCCCTAATGCCATTGCATGTATGCACCCTCAACCCAAATGCAAATGCCCTACTCCTTGGTCTAACTACCCCTGAGTACACCCCAGAAGACCAGATAGGACCACGTTGATCAAGCGTGTCCTATACTGCCTCCTAAGAGTCTCAGAAGCAGCCAGGCCTCCCCACTATCCTAGGTCCACCAGACCATGAACTATCGCTCTGATACCATATTGTCATGCCCCAATTTCCTTTCACTTGGAAATGAGTAGTGACTGCCCATGCCTGCACCCGAAGGGACAAGGGGTTGGTGCAAGTACCTTAAAAGGACTTCGGCACGGGTCTTTGTCCCAAACCCGCACAACCAGGCTAACATGCCAAGGGGCATGCTCTTGCTCCCCAAACCATGCACACAAACATAAATTGAATAACAACATCTCATTTTATTTCATTTCAAAGACTAAATGTTTATTACAACCCCGGTCGGGGAAAAAACCCCTATGAAGCCAGGTGTCTTGTTACAAATAAAACCAAACCAAATTCCAGAACATAAAACCACGAGCACGACAAAGGAAATAACATAAAACTCCCACCTTAGGGACCTAGCTCCTCGGCCTTCACCTACCGCCGCTAAACCCCTCAAAAGGACGGTTTATAGGAGGGGTGAGCAAACCATAGCTCATGAGGGATCCGGTCTCCCCTGCACCCGTCCCGCTCTACAACATGCATGATATGTGTATGCTTGTGCTCGTGTCGTGCCTAAGGCTAAAGCGAAGAAACATCACCCAGGTAAACACTCTTTACCCGAGCCCGCACTAAAGGGCGGTGGACACCTCGCCACCACGGCGACATGACATACCACATCCAGGCGAATGTTGCATGGACACCAATGCAACATTTTCCACCCGAGTCGAGATATGGTCAACCACCTCCTCGGGCGCCATACCTTCCCTCGAGAATGGGTGTAGACTTAGCCCACCGTCGTGAGTGCTTCGCCGAGACTCGGGACCACGTCCTGGCCAAATCTCAAGGGGTCCAACTGTGGCTGGCCCATATCTCAGCTCAGTCTCAAACAGACCAGCAGAACAACATAGCATTACATCTCAATATGTAAACTCAGCATATCATTTACACTTTATTTCAGAGGGACCAACATGGTCAGATACAAGCCACACACATCAGCCTCACAGGCTTTTTATCAAATACAAATCAAACACAAGACACACCAGTCACAGTATATCATCGGACACCCATATACAAGGTCTCACAGGCATTATATTGAATACATGGCATGTAGGCCTCACAGGCATTTTATCAAATACATAGTGTGCAGGCCTCACAGACATTTCATCAAACACATGGTAGGCATAAACAAACCTAGAAAATCCTCAGGCCAAATTCAACATTAGAATCAACAGAACATGCCACTGAAGGCCAACATCCATATAGGAGATCACACCTATATGGATTTACACATATATATATATAGGCGAATATCCTAGAACAGAGGAGAGTTAGGAAGAACATGAATCCTTACCTCAGACTTTTGTCCTAACCTCTACGCTAGACACCTTCCAACGACGCGAACCACCACGACAACTGCCCGGAGATCCTCTCTCTCTCTCTCTCTCTCTCTCTGGCAACGAACAAAGAAAGAAGAACACAAGAACCCTAAACTCAAACTCAAGCCCTCATTATATAGACACTACCCACATCAAAACGGCGTAGTTTTGATTAAGTAAATCCCAGGATCAAAACGACGTAGTTTTGATCACACAAGTTAGCACCTTTCTGCACCCATATAGGCCAAAATACTCATAATTTCAACATGGTCCTTTGGAGGAAGATCATTAGAATGTCAAAACCAAGGGAACCATGCAAAAATATGGCTGCATGCCAATTTGAACGTGAATTACCCAATTCACGTGCAACTCCAAATGCACTCCAAATGCGCTCAAACTTCACCCCTACCCTCCTTGCATCATGTAGAAGACAACCACACTTGCACGTGAAATGGACTCATTTCACGTGCACCTCACATACACGTCCGTTTGGCCTGAAACTTCTGTGGTAGATAGAGGACATCATTCTAAGCATCTTTCCTTTTGCACGTGAATTCATTTGAGCCCATTCACTAGGTCAAAATCTAGAAAAAACCCTACTCAGAAGGCAAAACTGTGACTAACTCAAGGTACGGGTCCTTACAGCAACAAACTACGATATCTACCTCAAAACGCGTCCAGAACGCCTCTAAATCGCGCAGAAACAACAGAAACACATATAAAATTCCAGATTTCCAGAAATCTAGATCTAAACCCAGATTTCCATGGTTGACTTATCAACCCTCATAAAAAACACAGTTAATTAACCCCAAAATCACAGAAACATATATCCATAATGATATAAAACAGCTCTTAACGACAAATCTTATGCTAAACCATTAGATCTAACCCAAAATTGGATTTCCCCAAATTCTAGGGTTCATGCTCAATTTCATGGATCATGGTAAATTCGTGCAGATCTAAAACAAGAGAGAGATAGGAAGTTCAAGGACACCTACTTGAAGTGAATCTTTGAGCTCTACGAACCCAAATCGCCCCAAATCGCCAAGGCCTCCAAGCTCTCTCAAGCTCTCTTTCTCAAACGCACAAACATGAAACGTAAAGTGAAAGCTTCTTCTTTTTTTTCTGCTATTTATATTTCTGCCAGTCAACTGACCTAGTCAACCATTGACCCAGTCAATAATTGACCTCCCAACATAAAAATTGACCTCCAAGGCCCCGAACTCCAAATTGAGTCAAACTACAGTCAAAACGCTCGAAATGACGAGCACAACACTAAACAGATATTATTACCCCCAAATGACCACCCAAACACAAAGTCAACCAATAAACCCCGAAAAGTCAACAATCGAGTCAAATGGGGCCCCGACTCGGAATCGGGCCCAAGTACAGTCAAAATGCTCACATCGACGACTACACTACCGTCTAGATAGTTAAATTCCCATAGAATGACTATCTCTCAAAACTACCCAAATACGAGTCTTTACATAATGCATGTGGCAGCCTATGCATAGCCTGAGCATGGCACCATGTGCTTGTCGTCATGTGCACAGTATTACGTGCACAACTATCCTGGTGTTGCGACTCGCCACCATCTCACGTAGGGCTCCTCCAGTGTTTAGTGCTGCTCGAATTCAACTACTTCGTCTTGGTGTTGGCATATTGTCTTCATCATTTCCCCTCTCTTCAAGATTGTTCTTGTCCTCAAGGGAGAACTTTGGAAACTATTTCTCTATAACCTCACAATCTTCTTATGTAGCCTCTTCCTTTGAAACTCCTCGCTAATATGAATTAAGATTTGCCACACTCCTTTTCGACCACACGGTTGTAATGAAACGCTACCATTAGCTGAAGCTCCACCTTAGCATTAACATTAAACTCGGGCAAGTTTTTAGAAATGATATGAAAGACTATATGTAATTTGGAAGAAGATGACAACTTCGGTCTTGTGAAGAGAAATAATTAATTATGATTGTTCACCATATAGTCAAGAGCGTGAACCCCATATAAATACATTACACATAAGGCCTATATGGTATATATTTAATTGTCTTAATACTCCCCCTCAAGTTAGAGCATATATATCAAATAGCCCCAACTTGTTAGAAAGTTGATGTACACGATTACACCCTAGAGACTTAGTAATAAGATCAGCAAGTTGATGTTCAGCTCGAATATGTGTGAACTCAATTTCATTATTTTGCACCTTTTCATGTACAAAATGATAATCAACTTCAATATGCTTTGTCCTTTCATGGAACACCAGATTAGGCGATATAAATAAGCGGATTGACTATCACAATGCAACACTAAGGTGCGTGAAAAAGGTAAGTCAATTTCGATAACAACATTATCAACCACGTTAATTCACCTTTACATGTGTCATTGCTCATTACTCTGACCTCTGCATTAGATCTTGACACCACATATTGTTTCTTAATTTTCCATGCTATAAGATTTCCACTAAAAAAATACACAATAACCAGTAATGGATCTTCTATTAATTGGACATCCTGCCCAGTCAGCATCAGAATAACCATGAATATTGAGATTACCCTGTTTGGTAAATAGAAGACCTCGTCTAGGTGCTCCCTTCAAGTACTTGACAATTTGCAATGCTGTAGTCCAATGGCTAGTGCGAGGAGCACTCATAAACTGGCTTATGGTGCTTACAACAAAGGCAATATCGGGTCTATTAACTGTCAAATAGTTTAACTTACCAACTAATCTCCGATATTGAGCAGGGTTATGTAACAAATCACCATGTTCAGAATCTAACCAGACATTTGGATCCATAGGAGAAATAACAGGTTTGACGCCTAAGTATCCAACCTCATCGAGTATATCTAACATATAATTTCGTTGCAACAAAGAGATAGAGGAACCAGAGTAGGCCACTTCTAACCCCAAGAAATAGCGTAAACGACTAAGATCCTTCGTACAAAACTTAGTCTGGAGAAATTGCTTCAATTATTGAATACCTTCCTTGTCACTACCCATAACAATAATATCATCAACATATACAACCAAGAGAACACAGCTAGCAGCAGAAGAAGAGCTAAATATAGAATGATCAACCTCACATTGCCGAAGACCGAAGCGAACAAGAGCAGTACTGAATCGACCAAACTAAGCCCGTGGAGACTATTTCAACCCATAAAGAGCCTTGCGAAGACGACATACCAGATTCTCCCCCTGAGCAATAAAACTAGGTGGTTACTCCATATAAACCACCTCATCAAGGTCAATATGGAGAAAGGTATTTTTGACATCCAATTGATGAACAGGCCAGCCATAATGGACAACTAAAAAGATAAACACTCGAACAAATGGAATCTTAGCTACAGGAGAAAAAGTATCAACATAGTCAACACCATAAACCTGAGTGTATCCCTTAGCCACCAGGCGAGCCTTCAATCATTCAAGGGAACTATCAAGATGAACCTTCACAATAAAAACCCAACGGCACCCAACAACATGTTTATCAGTGGGTAACTGGGTGAGATACCATGTAATGACCCGTGTTTGGGTTCTGGGAGATAGCCATGTGATGGAATACATATCGAGGGATGTGAATACCAGTACGATGACATATGCATCAAATAGAGAGTTTTGACTATAAGTGGGTGATAACTGCGAAATTTGTAATTAAATTTGCATGTAATTTATGGGCTTTAATTTAATATTTTGGTGAATTAATGCATTTTTATAATAGTTTTCCTCAATTTGAATTATTTACTGTTTTATTCACTTTTATAAATTTAATATTAATTTTGGTGATTTTTAATGTTGAATTACTAATTTCAATTTTGATATTAATTTTTTGAACTTAATTTGTAATTTTACTAAGTGATTAATAATTTTGATTGTGGTTAAATTAGTATTGTTACAAGTTTTAAAAGCAATTAATTTGCGTTGATGTATCATAGGATGGTGTGAATGCATGGAAGAATTTAAAGAAGGAAAAATATTGGTGTGGCCTTGGCGTGAAAGAAGGAAAACAATTGGAAAGTAATGGGTTAAGTATTAATATGTGGGCCCTTAATTATTTTGCATGCACGTACAGGTTTTCATATTGTCATAGCTCTCCATTTATATAACCCATAATTAAGGAGACCCACGGGACACGGTCTCTCCAACGAAAAGCGCCTCCTCCATCCGTCGAATCACCCAAAGACAAAGACCCCGTCTACTGCCAACGCCGTCTTCGCCCAGCAACTTCCCGACGCCATCACGCACCAAATCTCTTCAATATGCCACAGCTCTCCAATCACGCCGCACCATTCCATCATCTCTCCACCATGCGAGCGACGTAGGGAGAGAAGACCCAACGCAGCAAGGAGATAATTGAAAAGAGATAGTGCAACAGGCATTGAAGACTCAGATCGAGTTCAAGACTGAACATTTAATTGTTTGCAGCTTACTTTTTCTAATTTTTGCTGTGTTAATTTTTCCAAACAGATTTGTGATTTTTCAACCCATGGAGGGGTAAGTATTTTGTAATCGGTTTAGCGTAACACTTTGGCTGTTTGTTTTGAATCCATATTTTAACATTTAATTTGATATTCTATGTGCTATGATTTAATTCTCTATCTCTTTGACTTGTTAATTTAATATCTCGGTTGAGTGTTGATTTAGCAATTCATTGTGCGCTAATATTTTAATTGAGTGGAAAGATTTGTTTCATAGGGAACAGGCAGTCTTTCGAGAATTAATTCATAATTATTCTGATTGGAATAAATTCATAATTTGATTGTATTCATGGTGTCTTGATGCATTTGAATTATGGGGCCATAATTTATCTAATTAATCTTTTGGGATAGTGATAAACAGCATTCAGGTGTGAAGTTAAACCGGTTACATCTTTGATTAATTGATTTTCTTAGTTAAAATTCTTTGCTTTAATTAGTTTTCATTAGTTTTCATTTAATCAAAAATCCCCCCAATTTGATATTTATTCTTTTTCATTAGTTTTTATTAAACAGGTAATTAAATAGATTGAATTGAATTTTATAAGTCCTCCGGTAGAGAACGATCTAGGTTAAGCCACTAGCTATACTTAGTTTAACTTTTATTTGGAGTGCGTGTGCGATAAACACCCTTTTCAAATTGGCGCCGTTGCCGGGGAGGCATTAAATTTGATTTAATTTATTTTCTTACTTGTTTTATTATTTGTTTTGATTTTAATTTATTTATTATTTTGTTCAGACTTACCTGATAATTTCTTGTCTTTGTTTTTGCAGGTTTCCTTTTTATTTTATTTTATTTTATTTATTTATTTTATTAAAAAAAAATCAAAAAAAAAAGTTTCCATTTTTCTAAAGTTTTTTTTTTTGCAGGTTTCCTTTTCTAACAAGTTTCCTGTTTTGTTTTTTTTTCTCATAGTTTTATTTTTTTGCAGATTTTTCTTTTTCTTTTCTTTTATTTTCTCTTCTCTTCCTCTTAATTTCTTTTTTGCAGTTTTATGACACGATCCACTTCAGGGGAACTACTAGATTTGGATCCAGAAGTTGAGCGAAACTTAAGAACTCGTCTTCGACACACTCAAGTAAAGGAAGAAAGCCCCTCACCAACAATGGCAGGGCACAACGGAGAGTACAACCGCACCATCCGAGAGTTGGCAGCACCAGACATCAACTATCAACCGACGTGTATTGCCTACCCAGCCTTGGAGACTGACTTCGAGCTTAGATCTGGTCTTATACATCTTCTTCCCAAGTTTCATGGGCTATCTGGTTGTATTACTTGCAACCAGAAGATGTCACATGTTGGAACGAGTTGAAGAAATTTTTCTTGAATCGATTCTTCCCAGCATCGAGGACCACAGCGATCCGGAAGGAGATCTCAGGCATCAAGCAGGGACATAGTGAGACGATGTACGAGTATTGGGAGCGCTTCAAGAAGTTGGTTGCTAGTTGTCCACATCACCAAATTAGCGACCAACTCCTCATCTAGTACTTCTACGAGGGTCTTACATCTATGGAGAGGAGCATGGTGGATGCAGCTGCAGGAGGAGCCCTAGTTGATAAAACACCAGTGGATGCAAGAGCTCTCATTGACAAAATGGCACAGAATACGCAGCAATTTGGAGATCGAGCATTGCCTACACAGCGAGGACTCCACCATGTGAGCCCTAGCACACAGCCTAGCCTTAAGGCGCACAAGCTTGATGAGATCTCTACTATGATAAGGCAGATGGCCTTAGCTTTACCAGCCCTCGCTAGTCCTACGAAAGTTTGTGGAATTTGCACCGCCACTGATCACCCTACTGATGCATGTCCACAACTCCAGGAGACAGAAGAGTGCAATGGCATCTTTCCAGGTCGCCCATATGAGCAGCAGCAGCAACGTCCCCCTCAGTAGAAATATGATCCATTCTCACAGACATATAATCCAGGGTGGAGAGATCATCCCAATCTTCGCTATGGGACAGGGCAACCTCAGAGACCTCCATATCCTCAGAATTTTCAGAAGAGGCCTGAGGGACAAACATCGAATGGTCAACAGCAAGCTCATCCTCAACAAAAGGCAGAAGTAGATAACTTTAATCTCCTTCAGCAGATTGTGCTCAACCAACAGAATGAGTTGAAGGAACTCAAGATGCAAATAAGTCAGATGGCCATTGCTGTACATGAGATCACTAGTCATCAGCAGAACACACTTCCCTCTCAGACTACTCCCAATCCTAAGGGGAATGTCAGTTCTATCACTTTGAGGAGTGGCAAACAAACTGGAGATCCGCAGGTTCCATCTACTCCACCAGGATTTGCACCACTAGCCAAGGGGCCACCCCCTACCTCAACCACTGAGGAACCAGAGATCAAGGAAAAAGAGCTGAAGAAGGAGAAGGAGACCACCTCTAGACCTCTTCCATTCCCATATAAGGCTATTCAAAACAAGAAGATGACAGATGAGGCAATTCAGCAGGAGGTTCTGGATATATTTAAAAGGGTGGAGATCAACATTCCACTCTTGGAGGCCATCAAGCAAATTCCTCGATTCATTAAATTGTTGAAGGAACTATGTATCAACAGAAGAAGAAGCCTAAAGGGAGTTGAAAGAGTCAACCTTGGGAGAATAGTCTCAGCACTCATCACACATTCTCCTCCCATGCCTCCAAAGTGTGAAGACCCTGGCACCTTCACTATTCCATGTACCATTGGGACACTTCACTTTTCTGATGCTTTGTGTGACTTGGGCGCCTCTATCAATGTCATGCCCTATTCTGTCTACTCCTCTCTTCACATTGGGGAGCTTAAACCAACACAGGTGGTAGTCCAATTGGCTAATAGATCCACAGTTGGACTAGTAGGCGTTCTTGAGGATGTTTTCGTTAGAGTAAGAGATGCCATCTTTCCCGCTGACTTCTATGTTCTCAACATGGAAGAGGACTTGGCGAACTTACATGCCCCTATCATTCTTGGCAGGCCATTCCTCAAAACTGCCAAGACCATCATTGATGTTTACCAAGGTACGCTTTCTATGGAGTTTGGTGATGGAATTATTAAATTTAATATTTTAGACTCCATGAAGAATCCCTCTAGTGAGCATAGTGTCTTATTCCTCTCACACACTGAACCACCATATGATATTGATTCTAAAATTGATTTCAGTGATGTGAATGATTTTGATGATGAGGTGAATAATGTTAATGGATTGAATGCTTTGTTTTTTGATGATGTTGCACATGTTCACTCTATTTCTTCTTGTGCACAAATGTCTACACCTAGCATGATTCCTTCCATACAACACCCACTTACACTTGAGTTGAAACCTTTGCCTAATAATTTGAAATATGCATATTTGATGAATGGAGATAGATTGCCTGTTATCATTGCTAGTAATCTCCTACCAGACCAAGAGACCAAACTGTTGGCTCTCTTGAGGGACAATATTAAGGCAATAGGTTGGACATTAGCTGATATTCGTGGACTTAGCCCATCCACTTGCATGCATAGGATTTTCTTAGAAGATGGTGCTAAACCAGTGAGGCAGCCCCAAAGGAGGCTCAACCCCACTTTGCTAGAAGTTGTAAAGAAAGAGGTAGAAAAATTATTTACAGCTAGCATTATTTATCCTATCTCTGATTCTCAGTGGGTTAGTCCTGTCCAAGTGGTACCCAAAAAGACTAGGTTCACTGTGGTGAAAAATGAGAGGGAGGAATTGGTTCTTATGCGAGTCCAGAATAGCTGGTGAGTATGCATTGATTATAGAAGACTTAATGGTGTCACTCGCATGGACCACTTCCCACTCCCCTTCATTGACCAAATGTTAGAGAGACTGGCAGGTAGGACACATTATTGCTTCTTGGATGATTTTTCTGGCTATTTTTAGGTTCCCATTGCTCCAGAGGACCAAGAGAAGACTACATTCACTTGCCCATTTGGTACTTTTGCTTATAGAAGGATGCCATTCGGTCTTTGTAATGCTCCTGGTACTTTCCAAAGATGCATGATAAGTATATTTTCTAATTTTCTTGAGAATTGCATGGAAGTATTTATGGATGATTTTACTGTTTATGACTCCTCATTTGATGAATGTCTCTCTAGCCTAGGTAAAGTTTTGCGTCGTTGCATTGATAAAAACCTTGTGCTTAATTTTGAAAAATGTCATTTTATGGTTGAAAAAGGCATAGTTCTAGGAAATGTAATTTCCAAGCATGGTATAGAGGTAGATAAATCAAAATTGATCTTATTACATCTTTACCCTATCCTACTTGTGTTTGAGATGTTCGTTCTTTCCTAGGACATGCAGGTTTTTACAGGCGCTTCATCAGGGACTTCAGCAAGATTGCGCACCCATTGTTACAACTATTGTAGAAAGAAAAATCTTTTGTTTTTGATGATTCATGCAGGTTAGCTTTTGATGACTTGAAGAAGCAGCTGACCACCCCACCGATCATTCAACCACCAAAGTGGGACCATCCATTTGAGCTTATGTGTGATGCTTCCAATTTTGCTGTGGGAGCTGTTCTTTCACAAAGAGTGGATGGAGTTCCACATGTCATTGCCTATGCCTCGAGGACCCTAGATGCAGCTCAGTGTTACTACACTACTACCGAGAAGGAGTTCCTTGCAGTCATCTTTGCCTTAGACAAATTTTGTTCCTATCTCTTGGGATCGAAAGTTGTTGTCTTTTCTGATCATGCGGCCCTGAGGTACCTATTGAAGAAGCCAGATGCCAAGCCACGACTTATTCGATGGATGTTGCTTCTTCAAGAGTTCGACATAGAGATCAGAGACAAGAAGGGGTTTGAAAATCTAGTTGCCGATCACATGAGCCGACTTCCCCACCTATCAAAGGACAACACTTCCTTGGAGTTGAGAGACACCTTTCCAGATGAGCACCTATATGCAGTCTCTTCTACCCTCCCATGGTATGCTGATTTGGTGAACTACTTGGTGGCTTCTAAAATTCCTGATCATTATAGGAAGCACCAAGTAGCGAAGTTAAAGAGTGAAGCGAGGCACTATTTTTGGGACGACCCCTATCTTTGGCGGATTGGCAGTGATCAGATTATATGACGATGTGTCCCCAGCCATGAGATCCCATCTATTTTGAAATTCTGCCACATACTTGCTTGTGGAGGACACTTTGGCTCACAACGCACAGCTAGGAAGGTATTGGACTCTGGTATGTATTGGCCTACTTTGTTTCATGATGCTTATGAGTTTTGTAAAGTATGTGATCGTTGCCAACATACTGGTAATATATCTAGGAAACATGAGATGCCTCAACAGCCTATGATATTTTGTAAACTTTTTGATGTTTGGGGTATTGATTTCATGGGTCCCTTTCCTAGTTCTTTTGGTTATTTGTATATATTGGTTGCTGTGGATTATGTGAGTAAGTGGGTGGAGGCGAAAGCCACGAGGACTGACGATTCAAAAGTTGTTGTAGATTTTGTGAAAACTAACATCTTTTGTAGGTTTGGCATTCCTAAAGCGATCATTAGTGATCAAGAGACTCACTTTTGCAACAGGCACTTTCGAGCACTACTTCAGAAGTATGGGGTGACACACAAGACTTCGACACCATACCATCCCCAAACAAATGGCCAAGCAGAGGTGTCCAATCGGGAGTTGAAGCAAATCATGGAGAAGACTATTCAGCCTAATAGGAAGGATTGGAGCCAGCGCCTTGATGATGCACTTTGGGCCTATCGAACAGCATACAAGACTCCCATTGGCATGTCCCCATTTCGATTAGTTTATGGGAAGTCTTGTCATCTTCCTGTGGAGGTGGAGCATAGAGCATACTGGGCGGTCAAAGCTTGCAATCTGGACCTAGCCCAAGCGAGGGAGCACAGAAACTTCAACCAGGAGCTTGAGGAGCTTCATTTGGATTCTTATGATAATGCAAGGCTCTACAAGGAAAAGTCCAAGGCTGCCCATGACAAGATAATTCACAAGAGGGAGTTCGAAGAAGGCGAGCGTGTTCTTCTTTATACTTCGAGATTGAAGCTTATGCCTGGTAAGCTGAGGACGAGATGGACTGGCCCCTATACTGTAGTTCGTGTCTTTCCATATGGTGCAGTGGAGATCATTTAGGAAGAATCAGGACATAATTTCACGGTCAACAGACATCGGCTCAAGCACTTCTATGGGGGTTATCCTCTACCTGTGTTGGATTCTATCCAACTGTACGACCCTATCATTCTTTGAGCCCATCAGGTTGTTTCTTTCCTTCTCATTTATTGTTCATTGTTCATTTTTAGAATTGTATTTTATGTCCATAGCTTCTATTTTTGGATTACATTGAGGACAATGCAACATTTAAGTGTGGGGGAGGGAGCACCTAGCTTAGTTTAGTTAAACATTTTTTTTGTGTTTTTCATTAGTTTATTTAGTTATTTATTTATTTTTAAAATAAAAAAACCAAAAAGATTTTTGTTTTGTTTTTGTGTGCTTTATTTTTATTTATAGGCTGCATGTTTTTAGTTTTGAACTTGATTGACACTTGAATTTCTTGTGAATCCTTGAGCACTAATAATTAGTTCCATTTGAGTTTATTTGATTGTGCAATATTTGAATAATGATTGAGAATCTTGAATAGTTAGAGTTAAGTTGTCTAGAATGGATACATATCTTGCACAACTGAAATTTTGATGCTTTAATATTTGATTAATTCATCTTGACTTTTATGCCTTAATTGGGAAGTGCAAACATGTGAGAATCATGATTTTAGCTATTTTTGAGTTATGCTTAGACTTTAATTCCATGAGTTGTGAAATACTGCTTATATCATTACATTTTATCCATGCCAATACTTGAGTTTTTCTTGCATTTGGGTTTTATATGAGCTAAGCTTGTGGATGTAAAAGTGAGATATTTAAAAAAAAAAGAGTGAATAATCCATCAAGGGAGAGCATAAAATGCAACATTGTAAGGTTATTAATTAAAAGAAGAGCGTTATTGAAAAAAGTTAGCCGACTTGCAAAGTATGCTATATCACTTGGCACTAATCCTGAAGGGCTTTTAAACCTAGTACCCTAAGATTCGCCATAATCTGGGAGCTGCCGGATGGGTTCCGCTACATGGGTGGTATAGATAGTTATTGTTAAGTAAGTTTGGCTGCCTATTTTAAACAAAAAGTGAAAAAAATAAAAATTAAAAAGTGATTGGCGCCAATCCAGTGCATATATCTTGTTTAGCTCCAGTAATCTTTACCCATTTGTTTTACTTCAAGTATGTGTATGAATGATGGCATGATATTTGGAGTATGGATTGACTATGGTTAACTTTTGAGTATGCTTAATTGTAGTCAGCTGATTGATAATTGCATATTTGTGTGACTTGATTAAGTGTCACGAAGGAGAGATGGATTGAACGAATAAAGAAGTTGATGAATTTTTAGTTTCACACACTCACGTCCATACTAGAACTTGATTCGTGATATTCAAGCTGTTCTCCTTGCATATTTGAATTTGCATGATTTGATAATCTTTGTTTGGTGCTTAATCTTAGTATTTATTCGAGGACGACCAAAGTTCAAGTGTGGGGGAATTTGATAACTGCGAAATTTGTAATTAAATTTGCATGTAATTTATGGGCTTTAATTTAATATTTTGGTGAATTAATGCATTTTTATAATAGTTTTCCTCAATTTGAATTATTTACTGTTTTATTCACTTTTATAGATTTAATATTAATTTTGGTGATGTTTAATGTTGAATTACTAATTTCAATTTTGATATTAATTCTTTGAACTTAATTTGTAATTTTACTAAGTGATTAATAATTTTGATTTTGGTTAAATTAGTATTGTTACAAGTTTTAAAAGCAATTAATTTGCGTTGATGTATCATAGGATGGCGTGAATGCATGGAAGAATTTAAAGAAGGAAAAATATTGTTGTGGCCTTAGCGTGAAAGAAGGAAAACAATTGGAAAGTAATGGGTTAAGTATTAATATGTGGGCCCTTAATTATTTTGCATGCACGTACAGGTTTTCATATTGTCATAGCTCTCCATCTATATAACCCATAATTAAGGAGACCCATGGGACACGGTCTCTCCAACGAAAAGCGCCGCCTCCATCCGTCGAATCACCCAGCACAACACCCATCTCGCCCAACGCCGTCTTCGCCCAGCAACTTCCCGACGCCATCACGCACCAAATCTCTTCAATACGCCACAGCTCTCCAATCACGCCGCACCATTCCATCATCTCTCCACCATGCGAGCGACGTAAGGAGAGAAGACCCAACGCAGCAAGGAGATAATTGAAAAGAGATAGTGCAACAGGCATTGAAGACTCAGATCGAGTTCAAGACTGAACATTTAATTGTTAGCAACCTACTTTTTCTAATTTTTGCTGTGTTAATTTTTCCAAACAGATTTGTGATTTTTCAACCCATGGAGGGGTAAGTATTTTGTAATCGGTTTAGCGCAACACTTTGGATGTTTATTTTGAATCCATATTTTAACATTTAATTTGATATTCTATGTGCTATGATTTAATTCTCTATCTCTTTGACTTGTTAATTTAATATCTCGGTTGAGTGTTGATTTAGCAATTCATTGTGAGCTAATATTTTAATTGAGTGGAAAGATTTGTTTCATAGGGAACGGGCAGTCTTTCGAGAATTAATTCATAATTATTCTGGTTGGAATAAATTCATAATTTGATTGTATTCATGGTGTCTTGATGCATTTGAATTATGGGGCCATAATTTATCGAATTCATCTTTTGGGATAGTGATAAACAACATTCAGGTGTGAAGTTAAACCGGTTACATCTTTGATTAATTGATTTTCTTAGTTAAAATTCTTTGCTTTAATTAGTTTTCATTTAATCAAAAATCCCCCCAATTTGATATTTATTCTTTTTCATTAGTTTTTATTAAACAGGTAATTAAATAGATTGAATTGAATTTTATAAGTCCTCCAGTAGAGAACGATCTAGGTTAAGCCACTAGCTATACTTAGTTTAAATTTTATTTGGAGTGCGTGTGCGATAAACGCCCTTTTTAGTGGGCCCAATTTGGAGTCGGAGCCCTAAAAGGGTAATTTTGGGAGTTTTGTGGTTTGGTCGGGTGACTTTATATTCGAGGTATTATTTGAAAAAATAAATATCAGTACAGTGATATATTCGTCAAATGGAACATTTTAACAGTAATTAGACTCGATTTGGAGTCGGGATCCTGTGAGGGTAATTTTGATATTTTAATGAATGAAATATAGGAGAGTATAAAAACGGAAGTGAAAACTCAAATCCCTAAGTGTCTTATGTGCTTGCCTTTATAGAGAGAGAAAGAAAAAAGGAGAGAGAAAGAGAAGGAGGAAAGTAAAATTGACAATCCGGAGCTTAAAGCGACCAAAGTCGAGGTAGGGATTCATTTTTCTCACTCCTATGTTGTTGATTATGCTTGCTAGAGTAGCTAAAACATGTGAATTAACTCCCAATTTGTGGAATTGGAAGTATGAACCCTAAAGTTTGAGAAACTTAATTTATGTTGTTTTGGTATGAATTGATGTTGTTTTGGTAGCCTAAGATGGCTAGGATGAGTTAGAAAGCCATTTGTGGGAAGAATTAGTGCTTAAAAATGGAGATCTAACGGGTATAATTGGGTTTTGGGATGAAATCGGGAAGAACGCAGTTGACAATTTCTGATTGGGGAACTGCTCGAGGCTAGCTTCGAGCAGAGTGTCGAGCAGAGCAGAGAGCAGAGAGCTTCGAGCAGGAGTCTTGAGAAGGGTGTAGCATCGAGCATAGTTTCGAGCAGTTGGGCAATGCAGTTCTAGTGCAGTTCTAGTTTCACTGGACTGGACCATTTACATTGTAACCATTATACTTAAGTTACAATGTAAATAGTGAAATACTCCCATTTTGATTCAAAGAAAAATACTAGAAAATCAAATTCTCACTCCTTCAAAATGTGAAAAATGGGATTTAGTGTAAAATCCCAGAAATATGCAGTTTTTCGTACTAGTGACTTTTTGGAAAGTGGGGTTAGACCTCTTAGAAAAATCCCCAAAAATCATATTGTCTCAGTTATGGTATGAGGAGCCAATGCCGAGACTTTTTATTTCAAGAAAACAGCTTCTACGTAAATTCTGTCTCTTGGTAAAGACATGAGGATAGAGTTGTGAACTCTAATGGTCATATGGGCCTGCGAGGTTATCTTAATAAGCCTAAGAGGCTAGTGTTGAGGGCCTGGGAGGTGACATTTCTTTATAGCCTGAGAGGCAGTACTGTGCCTGAGGGGTAAGATGATACCCTTGAGGTAATACTGTACCTGAGAGTCAAGGCGGGGCCTGAGGTACTAATTGTACCTAAGAGGTAATAGAATATTATGTCTGAGAGGCAATGTTGTGCCCGAGGGGCAATATGATGCCTAAGAGGCCATACTATGCCTGAGAGGCAATGCTATGCTTGAGGGGCAATACGATACCTGAGAGGCCATACTATGCCTGATAGGCAATATTATGCCTGGGAGGAAATACGATGCATGAGAGGCCATACTATTACTGAGAGGAAATACTGTGTATGAGAGGTAATACTGAGCCTAGTGAGATAGTGTGATGAAACCATCATGGTCGGTTTGATGCTATGGTTTGGGTTATGAGGGCTAAGGTGTCAAAGGGGCGGTGAGAGTAGTCGGCACTATGAGAGCCTTATGGTATGTTAACTGTTATAGTTATGGTTAGCTCATATATATATATATGTGTACTGTGTGGGACCTTTGGGTCTATTGTGATATGCTATGCTTGCTTGTATACCAGTGTGGGAGATCTATGTGACATGTGAGATGTCAATTGTGCATGGTGGCATATTCGGTGGTTGAGTTTGAGGTGAGTTGAGCTCAGTGCAGATGTACCCTTGCATGGATGTGATAGGTGGCTAAGGTCCCTTAGTTTGTGATGTACCTGTTGGGTAAGGCTACGACCTGATGAGCTTGTTGTTGTAATATGATCCCCTGAGGTATTATGAATCTTGTTTAGGATTGTGGTGGATATGTCGTGTCCCGATGTAGAAAGGATGTCCTGGTGTAAATGAGATGTTGTGAGGCTTCTGATGACAAGTGGTAAAGACCCTTGAGATGTTATGCTGGTGTCAGAGTCTGTTTGTCCTCAGGAAGGTGTTCCATGATATCGAAAGTCCTCTCAACCTGATATGGTTGAGCGGCTTGTCCCGCAGAGCGGCGGTATCAAATTGGAATGCCTATCCCTTGGCACTTAGTGATGGCACCAGTATGCTGTGAGAGCTGTCTAGAGAGTTGGATGTTAAAAAAAAAGAATCTATTTCCTGATTTTAGTTTGCCTCAGGCTACGTCCTGATATTTGTTGTCTACATGGGTGTGCATTGAGCATGTATTACGTGGAGGGTGTAGAGTGATAGGATCCCTACTAAGCTGTGGTTGCTCACCCCTCCTGTTGTGTTTCTTTTTTTTTTGTCTGTTTCAAGTGCATACAGGAGTTAGGAGGTTCACCAGAGGTGGAGAACTTGTGTGTGTTTGCTAGTTTTGTTGGATTGGAAAAACTATGATGTAACCCTGTGGGGGAAAGAACATGTATGTATGTGTGTTTGTACTGTGATTTGAAATGAGATTTCTGTGTATGTGTGATATGGTTTAGGGATGGCACCCGTGTTAAGGTCTATTTCTCGGTGTTCTCACCAACCCCTTGTCCTTTCGAGTGCGGGCATGAGGATTCACTAATTGGTTTCTGCGGGTCGAAAATCCAGGGCGTGACATCCCATGTGGCATTAGTACGAAGAGCCTGCATCTCATCGTTCATGGCTTGGTGCCACCTAGGATGAGCAAGAGCTTTAGCAACACTGCGAGGCACAACTAGCGATGAAACAAATGACACAAAAGTAGAGAAACAAGGAGATAACTTGACAGTGGAGACAAAGTGAGACATAGGATATTGAGCGCAGACATTACCAGTATAAGAAACAAAACGATCAAGAGGATGACCAACGCAAGAACGAGTACCTTTACGTTGAGCAATAGGAACGTTATGATCCAGAGGCAGATCTAAAGACGAGGCGTCGATTGTCGTGGGGGGAACATCAGGAGCTTGAGGTCGGTGATGATATGTGTGGCCAGTAAAGTGGTCACAAGGTGAGAGATCCGAATCAATCGAAGCCGACTCAGGAGAGTAGACCATTGGAGGAACGGGGGATGCAATAACTGGAGGAGCAAGTTGACCATTAGTGGAAGAAGCATAATAGGAGGCATTCTCATGGAAAGTGACATCAACGAAGACATAGATGTGACCAGTTACGGGGCCATAACACCGATATCCTTTATGAGTGTGAGAATAGCCAATGAAAACACACTTAACAGAGCGGGGATCCAACTTATCACGACCAGGGACAAGGCATTGTACAAAACAGACACAACCAAAAACACAAAGTGGAAGAGAGAAAAAAGGAGCATTGGGATTAAGAATGGAGTAGGGAATCCATCCATGTAGGACATTCGAGGGAAGAAGGTTAATCAAATAATAAGCTATAAGAATTGCAGAACCCCAAAAGATTTAAAAAGTTGCATATGCAAAATTAAACACCAGACAACATCAAGTAAATAACGATTCTTCCTTTCAGCAACTCCATTTTGTTGAGGAGTATATGAACAAGAAGTTTGATGCACAATACCATGAGAGACAAGAAAGGGTTGAAACCCAGAAAAGGTACTTAGATATTCCTTGGCGTTATCTGATTGCAATTATTTAATAAATACCTAAAATTGATTTTGAATTTCATAATAGAAATGTTGAAAACAAGAGAAAACATCAGTTCGATTTTTCATTAAATATAATCAAGTCATGCGAGAATAATCATCTATGAATGTGACAAAATACTTGAAACCAGAAGCAGTTGGTATAGGAAAGGGACCCCATACGTCAGAGTGAACCAATTCAAAGGGTTTAGTTACCCAATTTATTTGACAAGAAGGAAAGGAAACACGATGATGTTTACCTAACTCACAAGTTTCACACCACTTAATAGAGGTAGCAGAGGGTGGCATAAATTGAAGCTTACTGAGCGAAGGATGTCCTAAGCGACAGTGCAACCAAAAGCCATCAGAGGAACGATGGGCAACCATAGTGGCTGTGAGGACCCGTGTCCTAGTCCTGAAAGTTAGAGGTTGTGAGGTGCCTTATCGACACGTGTTTGGGCTTGGATGAATTAGTCTTTGTTTGTGTTTGGGCAAGCACCTTGACCCAACGGCCAGCGGGAGTCTGAGGGTGCAGCGCCTCGGCGGGGGCCTCAACGTGGTCGACCTGGCAGAATGAGTGGTCGACGTGCGTCGATGTGTGTGGTCGATGCGAGATTCTTGTTCGATGTAGGTCGATATGTGCTTAAGGTCGACCAAGAGCAATTTCCCAAGAGCTTTTTCATGTGTATTGGTCGACGCGAGAAATATTCGATGTGGGTCGATGTGAGGTCGACGTGGTCGATCCAGCTTGAGATCGACCTGATGCGATGTGAGTTTTGGTCGACGTTGAGGCCTGGTCGACGTGAGAAGGGCAGTCGATGTGGGTCGATCCCGCCTGTTTTTGGGTCGGCGTCGCCTCTGTGACAACGTATTTTTGATACGACTTCTGTCTTTCGATTTTAGGGTTCTTTTTCTGTAGCTGCCGATGCAGAGAGAGAGAGAGAGAGATTGTTGTCTGTACAATCGTTGCGGGTGCGTTCTTGGAATCGGGAGGCGCCATTGGAGAGGAGCAAGGAGGAAGGAGGATCATCCGATTTCTTGATTTCCAAAACCCTAACACAATCGGATCTAAGGTAGGTGGTTCTATCTCCTGAAACTTGTTTTATGAGTTGTAATTGTTTGAGATGACGATTGCGGGAAGTTTGTATTGTGATGTGTGGTTGTGAGACATGCGTGAATTTATGTAGATACATATATATGTTTTGCGTTGAGAAACATGTGATAGAGATGTCCTTGAGCTATATTGAGGTGTAATGTGAGTTTGAACATATGTGTATGATTTGTTATGCTTAAATAGAGATATTCCATGAGTTAAATTGTGTATTTCGTTATCGTGCTTGTGTTTGAGATATGAGGTCCTAGTGAGGGGACAGTCCTGGATTGGACATGAGATATAAGGTCCCGGTGAGGGGACAATCCATGGGATGGACATGAGACATTGAGGTTCCATTGAGGGAACCTCCTATGAATTTCTTGTGTGTATTTCATTGTACTTTAATTACACTACACTGCACATATCTGCACAAAGCATTTTGTAGAGGAGATGTTAGGTTCCCTTCCTACTGAGCTGTGGTTTGCTCACCCACCTTTAATGTCTTTTTCTGCAGGACCTAGCAGGCATTAGGAGATTGTCACACCGTGGATGCATGAGTGTTGTTTTATTGTTCTCTTTGATATATTGTAATTGAGGGGGCTGAGAGTCTTGTATTTGCTTGAGATTGGTGTACTTATTTGAGACACTGTGTTTAGGGGCTGGTGACCCAATTTATTATGTGACACAGTTTTATTACATGGAATATTATATTGTGTGGTTTGTGCATGTCATGTGTGAGATTTTGACAGGTTTGGGGCAGCACCCAAGAGGGAGCCCTATTAGGTGACCATTCACCAAACCCTTGTCCTCCTGGGTGCGAGGCATGGGGCATCACTAACCGGTTTCTCGGTGTTGGGAAATCCGGGGCATGACAGTGGCAACAAAATCATAATGAATAGTATGATCAAAGTGATAGAGACGATTAACTTCGGTTCCCCCACCAATCATCTGTCCAGTTTTCAGATCCTAAAAAATACAACTAGAAGATGAAAAGGTTATAGAACAATTGAGAGTCTTAGTCAAGGAGCTAACGGATAATAAGTTATACGATGAGTGAGGTAGGTGCAACACGGTTGAAAGAGAAAGAGATGGACTTAAGTGTGTAGTCCCCGTTCCAATGATAGAGGTTCGAGAACCATCAGCAAAGATAACGGGATGAGATGATGTGGGCGCCATAGATTGAAAGGCTGATAAGAGTTTAGAATTACCAGTCATGTGATAAGTGGCACCAGAATCTTTGACCCAGGTATTTGGCTTGGAAGTAAGCAAACAAAAAGGACTACCTGATGATTGCAATGCCAATGTAGCAGTATGTGCTGAAGTTGTAGCCATCCGGGTATAACCAACCAAGAACTCATAATCAAGACGGAATAAGGTAACTAATTCAAGGGAATCAGCAATGCTAGCATCTGTTACATGTGCCATCATAATGCAATGTAGACAAAACAGACCAATATGTAGATATATATATATATATATATATAATAGTTATCACCACTTCACCCACCAATCAATCATTAGGAAAGCCCAGCAATATTACCCAGCAATATCCAACAAATCCATATCCAAAAAAACACATCGCGATAACAAGCGTAGTAGCCACAATAATATCCACAAAGCTATATAACTCAGCATAGGCACATGCGGGACCAATAGGATACAATCCAAACCATCACAGTATAAAGATCTATGTAACGAATATCATAGCATTCATTAAGAGAGATACCCGTGCATCAATCAGTGCAAGCCATTGCAGATCGTCCGCCAAGCGCCGATCGCGTCGCGTCCTGTCCGTTTGGCGAGGCACCGCGTCCGTCAGGCGTCGTGCGTGCGTCTGTGTAACGTCAGTCGCGGTTATCATCACCGGATTTCGTCCGGGAGGGAAACTGCTTTTGGGGTGTGGTTCCCCCCAACCCTCATCCGAATCGTGATGAAAAATTAGAGTCGCCACCAACCGTTTTTGGGGTGCGGTTGGTCACCTACAAGGAATTTGATCTAAGCTGCTAGGGATGGGCTCGGGAGTTGGTTACGCGTAGGGAAGGGCTAGCACCCCCACGACGCCCTTTCGGTACCTATCTTAGGAGTTTAGAAATTTCTAACTTGTTTTAACTGTTTGCTTAAAATGTTATTGGTTTAAAGGTGAGGTGAAATTTACATTCGTCCTAAAAGTCTATCTTTTTATTTTTCTAAGTCATTTGTTAAAGTTTAGAATTAAATCCAATTTGTCCTAGTAATTTAATTTTTTCTATTTCTGTTTCTAAACTATTTATTTGAAGTTGAATAGAGTATCTAATTAATCCTATGGTTTAATTAGCATCTAAGTTATTTAAAGAAGGCTAAGAAAACGATTAATTTCTAAGTTGCACGCTAATGTAAAGGTGTGCTAAAAAACCCAAGACTTAAATTCGTGTTGAAAAGATCAAGTTTAAAAGCATAAATATTTGAATTTTTATTTATTTATTTATTTTTATGAGAAAACACTTTTTTTAGAAAATGTTTTTTTTTTGTCATTGTTTTTTATGTTTGTTTGTTTGGTTTTTTTAAAATGTTTTAAAAATCCCAAATGTTTAAAAATCCCAAGTGTTTAAAAATTCTAAATGTTTAAAAATCCCAAGTTTTTAAAATCTCAAGTGTTTAAAAGAATTATTATTATGAAAAGTTTTTGTTTTGGAAGATGTTTAAGTAAAATGTGTTCTTTTTGTTTTTCATTTTTTTTTGTTTTGTTTTTTTGTTTTTTTTAATTTGAAAAACATTTAAATAGAAAGTGCTTTTTTTTCAAGGAAAGATTCTTGCTGTTTTTTTTTGTTTTTGTTTTTGTTTTTTGTTTTTTTTTTTTTTTTTTTTTGTTTTGTTTTTTTTTTGTTTGGAGAAGATTTTTTTAAAATATTAAACAAAATGCATGTATAATTAAAAATTAACACAAGTGGTGTGGGTGAAAATAAGCTCACTTTTTTCTCTTCTCTTTTTTTTTTCACGTTCTCCTCTTTTTCTTTTCCTTACTCCTCTTTTCACTAAGTACTTGATTTACAATATTACAACTGTATTGGGTCATGAACCCGCATATACAAAATTGCTAATGGCCATACTAACATTTGCCTAAGGCCTAATAAAGATAAATAAATAAAACAACAGGTAAGCTATACATATGAACGGAAATACAAAGAGAAAATAAGCAATACAACATACAACCCAGAGGAGGAATTGGCATTGACCAAGGAAAGAACAAAACAACTTGCACGCCAAAGCAAACAGTGGACCAAACAAATAACAAAACAAAACACCGGCAACATACCCATAAAACCAAAACAAATCACAGCATAAGACTCACCAAACTCACAAACCTCCAACGTTTTCTTTTCTTTGTAAATATGCTATATTTTTTTTAAACAAAGAATTGACTAAACCAAACCATAAACAGAATAAGAGAGGAACGTGCACAAGCCAAAATGAACCAGACCTGCAACGTTTTTTTTTTTTTTTTTATAAGAAGATGCTGTTTTTGTGAAACCAGAATTAGAAAACAAACCAAACTAAACCAAGAACAACCTGAACTCAACGTTTTTGTTTTGTATAAAGATGTTGTTTTTTTTATTAAAGCAGTGAAACTAAACCAAACCAAACCAGCATTAGACAGCAAGACCAAACCATGAACCAAAAAAAAAACCAGAAGCGTGTACAAACCAACATAACAGGGAGGGAAGTTTTAGTCACCCGTCAACCCCAAGAACAACCACGACAAATGAAACCCAAACCACAGGGGAGCAGTAACCCAAACGCCTCACCAAGAATAGAACACAGACTAGGACAGAACAGACCAACCAAAACAAAAAAAAAAACAACGAAAAATAATCAAACTTGATCAAACCATAAACATTAACAACGAAGATAGCATATGGAACTAGCGACCAACCCAAATGGATTCACGATCTTTTCCTCGATTACAGCTAGCTAAGGCAGCACACCAGGTTGCGTGCTTCGGTTGCCTGGAGTACGCACCGAATTCCTCAGTTAGACTTTGGCGACACACTGGACGGCCGACTTTTGGTGAAGCACTAAATGGTTGGTGAGATTTCCACCCAATTTGAAAAAAAAAAGGCCGATGAGGTCTTTGAGCTTCGTGACTATATGGGGGCGATTTGTACTCCACATCGGCCGGTGGACGGATCTCCAGCCAAGGGGAACAGGGCTCTCGGTGGAAGAAGGAGGCGAAGAAAGGGATTGTGTTTTTTGGATTTTGGAATTTTTGAGGAGAGGAGAGCCCGTGTCCATTGGAAGGGATTGAGGGGTTTTTTTTTATATAGAAGATGGGAGTTCGATTGGGGGCGGCGAGGTCGCATGAGCCGACCAGGGTTGGGCTTAACCCAGTCTTGGGTGCGGCATAGAGTGAGAGGATAACCATGGCTTGACCATGGTTCGATCCATGGGAGAAAAGAGATGAGCTGGAGGGATGGTCTTTCGGCGTGGTGGTCTGGCTGTCAGAGCTGTGGCGACAGGGGTGAAAGCCAATTTGGAAACGACTGAGGAAGAAGAGAAGAAGAAAGGAGAAGGCAGAGGTGCTCAAAGAGGCACTGTGTCGCTTTGCCTGGGAGGAAGACGATTTGCGAAAGAGACACGACGTGAGAGTTGACCGAGATCTGGGTTTTGTTTTTGTTTTTATTTATTTTGTTGTTTTGTTTTGTTTTGTTTTGTTTTTGAACCGATGAGAAGGGGACATGTGGACTAGGTTAGGTGGAAAAAAAAAAGATGGCGGCTAGGGTTTCTAATTTTTCAATTGGGTATTTTTAACTAATGTGTTTTTAGTTTTGAGATCGATGAGGTGATCCCGAATTTCACAAAATCTCGAAAAAATTATTTTTGGACTCGGGGCATCGTGACGAGTGTCCCCATGTCATTTTTATTTTAAAATGATTTTATTTCTACGCTAAGCCTGTACTACATGTCCCGAAACTGTTTCATCAATAAAAAACATATATTTTTGTTATTTTTTGAAAATGCATCGGGAGCGAAAATATGCAATATATATGTCAAAATTCTCAAAATGAGGAATAGAATAGGAAAATGAGGTTCATGACCTGATCTGAATTTCCGTTTTGAAGGTCAATTACCGTTTTGACCGTTGCTGGGGTCCGAACGTTGTTTTGACCATATTTTCTTCGTTTGACCTCAGAATTGAGCACGGTCGATGGCGTTGATCCTCAAATTTGAATCTTTATCACCTGGGACTAGATTTTTGGCATTTGAAAACCTTTTTGAAGAAGTTGTTGAAATTGCACCTTTTGAATCAACGGTCACGTCTCTTTAATTGTACAAAATGGTTAACGAATAGAAAAGAAGTCTAAAGCGGAAAATGAATGTGTATGTCCAACCCAGACAAAATGGGGTCCAACAGCTGCCCCTCTTTGTACATTGTTTGTGTACAAACGGTGCACAAAGATAAAATGGACTTGTTTTGGACGGGTTAGACCACTTACCTGGCTCACCTGTTGCCAAAGGAAGGTGGGTCTGTTCCCAGGAAATGGAAAAAAGCTCATAAGGTTAGTGGAAATTGAATAAGGCTGAAAAGGCATTTAAGGTTTGATTAAAGTTAAAGGCATCTAGGGCCAAACAATGATGAAAAAGACAGCTAAGGCCTAACAGAAAAATTAAGAAGGCATCTAGGGCCTAAGAGAATTGAAAAAGACAAGGTGGGATAGATGCAAGAGAACTGCCTGCGGACTTCCCAAACAAAGAAAATGAAAAGGATAAGTGTAGGGGAACCACCCGCGGACTTACTTGAAATTAAAAACAAAATGTGGGATAAGTGCAGGGGAACTGGCTGCGGACTTCCCAAAAGTAAATTTAAAGACTGAGGATATGTACCAGGGACCTGCCGGTGGACTTCCTGAAAGGGTTAAAAAGAAAGGATGAGATAGGTGCAGGGGAACTGCCTGCGGACTTCCTAAAAGTAAATTTAAAGACTAAGGATAGGTACCGGGGACCTGCCAGTGGACTTCCTGAAAAAAAATGAAAAAGAAAAGTGGGATAGATGCAGGGGAACTGCCTGCAGACTTCCCAAATTTAAATTTAAAGACTGAGGATAGGTACCGGGGACCTACCGGTGGACTTCCTGAAAGAAATGAAAAAGAAAAGTGGGATAGGTGCAGGGGAACTGCCTGCGGACTTCCCAAAGTGATAAAAAGAAGGATATGTACAAGGGATGACCTCTAAGATTGAGAGGGACTGAAATGGCATCTAGGGCCTGGAAAGGAATCAATGATTGCTGAAAAAGTTTGCTAATGACTCAATATGGGCTCCCTCTACGAGTTCACTCAATCAGATCACTCTACGAGGTTACCTGAAAAAAGAATAAGATGTGTGTTTGATTGTCATGGATGCTTCTAGGACTTGGGAAATCGCAAAGAATGACTTCTATGGTTGAACAATGGGAGCCTTTAGAGCTTGGTTATTTTGGGAAGTTTGTTGAGGATGATCTCTTGGGATCTTCAGAGGCGACAACATTCCTGAAAATGAAGAAAATGATGAATGTATGCAAGTGATACATGTAATGCAATGAGATGCATGTCTAGGATGCAAGGTGAATTCTATGTTAAAAGGGAGCTTAAACCGCTAGGGGATTGGCACTGCTGGAATTCAATTGGACTTGTTGGGGAATAGAATTCAGATCTTATCTGGAAAAATCTTGAGTTGAGGGTTCTCTGGCTGCTGGGGAGTCTTGCTTGCTTTCTCCAGAATCTTAAAATGCTCAATAAAACTTTTTCTGACTCAATTAAACCTTCCTAGGAGGTCATTGTATTCTTGGACGTTGGTTTTGGCCTTGGTTGGGGAGTAGGTTCGTTCAATCGGGAAACCCTTTCTTGCTTGGTCGGGGCATTCTTGCTGAGTGACACCCTGGGAAACTCAGTTGGGGCATAAAAATTTTATTGAAAGTAACGCACACAAAGCAGTTCAATTTAAAAATAAAATTTGTTGAAAATGATTTTTGAAACATAATTATGCAATGTAAAATCACTACTTGCTTTCTCACTTGAGAGAGGTAAAAGCTTTTGAGGGGAAGCCTCCCAAAGTTTCTGAACTAACTAGGTGTAGCCTTTAGCTTGGCCTTGCATGGATTTGAGGGTTTGACAATATCAATGGACAATTCTATTTGATAGCTTGGATCTAGGTATTTAGAGACAAGGTTGGAGAGAATGCCTGGTTGTTTGAATCTTGAGGCTTAGGGATTGGATTGGAGATTCTGGTTGCTTATTTGGTAGTCTTGGACTCTTGATGCTTTGGAGCTCAAATGGAGTGAATATTGGGATGATTTTGGACCTTGATCGATGTTCAAAGGCTCCATCATAGAAGATGCTTGTAGATCTTGGGATTATTGTGCAGAGGTTTGATTGAAAGGATATCTGAGTGCTTAAGTCTTGTTGCGCAGAAATTCAATGGAGGAGATATTGACTGATCTTGGGTCTTGAATGCTTGACCTTCTTTTTGTTGGCTTTGAATTTTGCTCTTAGTGCCCTTTCAGGTTTTCACTAAGCCCGCCTCATTTTTGCTTGTTGTTCCTTCTGCCTTGTAGCTAGCTTTGTATTTTACCCTTGATACCCTTGCAGGTTTTCATCAAGTCCGCCTTGAATATCCATGACTTGTTCCTTTTTGAGCACTTGACAAAAATTTTAATCATTTAATCCAAGAGGACTTTATTTAGGACCGTAATGTAGGCTTGGGCTACTGGGTTTAACAAGAAAGGGTATAAAGTGGCTCAAACCTATTCTAGGCTAGATTTGATCCATAGTTCAAACTATATTTTACAAAATTTCTAAAATGCCCCAATGCAAGGGAGTACTTTGCAAAACTATCCCAATACGGGATCCCGCTATAAAATATTTCTTTCTTCCTTTTTCTTCTTTCGCACTCTATCTTTTTTTTTTTCACAAAAACTACCCTGATTATGGGGTGTATTCCATAAGGGGTCTTGAAAACTGCCCCGATGTGAGAGTTATGCTTTTTCCTTCTTTATTTATTTATTTTTTTTACCAAAAATTGTCCCAATTGTGGGGTATGTATCTATGAGGGATCTTAAAAACTACCCCAATATAAGAATCATTTTGCAAAACTGCCCCAGCGTGAGGCCTTGACACTTCATTGATTGCTCCAATATGAGGTAAACTACGAATCAGGTTATTTGAAAGAAACATACTCAGGCTCAAAAGGGCTAGCAATGGTAGTATTACGAGGTAAGAAAAGACGGCCTCTCTTCATTTTAAACAATCAAAATTTATCTCAAAATGCTCAAAACAGAAATGAACTTATCTTTCGGTGGCAGAAGGAACCCTTCGATGTCAAATGCCCCTATTTGAAGTGAATGCTGCTTTTCTTGAGTCTGGTCCTTTGATTTCAATGGTAACTGCTCCTTGATTGTTCTTTTGGTTTTGGATAAACTTAGATAGCCCAGATTCTTTGTTTGGTATGCCCCTGTTGGGCTTATTACCCATGCCAAGAGAGTAAACAAGTAAAAATAGACATTGCATGCAAAATGTGGTAAAACAACTGTTAAAAGACATGCTTAATTATTTTTCCACAAATGCTAAACAAAAGAACGAGGTTCTAGAGTTTCAAAAAGCATGTAGAATGTAAAACAAGATTGGCCAAACCAAACACAAGAAAAAAAAGTTCTAAACATCCAAAGAGTTTCCCAAGGTGTCACAAAGCTTGCTTCTCTCCTTTATTCCAATGGTCCCACGTTCACTAGTTGGAATGCTCTGGCAATGGATTTGAGTTGACATTTGGTGCACTAGCTTGCTTTGAGAAATCTAACCATTTGGAATTGAGCAGATGTTGGACCTTTCTCTTGAAGGCAATGCAACCCTCAATGTTATGACCAACTCCGTTATTATGATAGGCGCAACGGGCATATGCTTTGTACCATCCCGGGTAAGGTTGCTTCACTTCTCCCATTGGTATGGGGCTCACCATACCGGCTTTCAAAAGCTGGGGATATAACTCAGTATAGGTTATGGAATTGGATCAAATTCTAGCTTAGTCTTGTTGGAAGCTTGATTCGGCCTAACGGACGTTTTTGGGGCCCTAGTTGCATGGTCAGAGGAGTGACTGGGGGAAAAGGGCTAGGGCCCCCTCTTGGTGGTTGATATGTTGGTAATTGGGGTACTGGGGCTGCATAGGCTATGAATGAAGGTGCATAGGCTATGAATGAAGGTGACCCCGCACAAAATCCAGGTGTAGGAAAAAAGCTGGATACGCTCCAAATTTTCCTTGAGGTATGGGAGGATTCTGCCAAACTAATTGAGTATCCGCTTCCTTTTTCTTTCCTCCCAGTGGAGACTTCTTTGGTGGATCAGGTTTATCTCCATGAAGCTTCCCTTCCTTAATACCATCTTCTATACGTTCCCTGGAAGTCACTAGGTCTGCAAAGTTACTAGATACATTACCAATTAGCTTCTCATAGTATACCCCTTTCAAAGTTTTGATAAACATTGTAGTCAGCTCCTTTTCAGTCAATGGGGGTTGAACTTCCATAGCTGCTTCCCTCCACCTTCTAGCATAAATTTTAAAGCTCTCATTAACCCCTTTTTCAAAAGCCAATAGTGCTAACCTGTCCAGTTCTAACTCTGTGACATGCTTGTACTGTGTTAGGAATGCGGTTGCGAGGTCTCTCCAGGTCCTGATATGACTTCTATCCAGCTGAATATACCATCGGAGTGGTGCGCCAGTCAGACTTTCTTGGAAACAGTGGATTAAGAGTTTATCATTATTGGCGTGAGCAACCATCTTCCTATAGTACATAGTGATATGCGTCCTAGGGCATTGAGATCCATTAAACTTTTCAAATTCCGGAACCTTGAATTTTGGTGGTAAAATAACTCCAGGGACTAGGCACAAGTCTTGAGGACTGATCATTCCATAGGTTTCTATTTCTTCCACAACTCTTAGTCTCTCCTCCAATTGCTTCATTGCCAGGGACTGGTCGTCTTTTTTATGTATTGAAGTCTCCATCGGTTCAGCAACATTCACTGGATTTGGTTGAACAAATGGCATATGGTTTGAAGGTCCAGAATTCACATTGGTTGGAATAGATACTTGAGGCGGCGTTGGCATGAAATTTTGGGGTAGTGGTGCTTCTTGTGGTTGCCCATGAGGGGAGTTAGTGTCTACCTCAATAGAACCCCTATCTTTTTCAGCTGCCATCTTAGTCAGCATTTCCATCATGACCCTCATCTGATTCTGAAGTTCTTGTTGCCCTTGCTCCAGACTAGTAAAATGACTTTCAATTTGGTCAGCTATTGAAGTGGATGATTGTTGGTGACGGGATCACAGATTGTATCGGTGCGCTATGTTGACTTCTGAAAGAGGTAAACTGTGGTAAGCTCCCTTTTATTATGTTTTATTTTTTCATTTTTTCAATTTTTATGCTGAAGGCATGCATGCATGTAAGAATGTGCATGAGAGTTTTAAAAACCTACCCTTCTTAGAGTGATGCATGAAACATGTTCTGAGCCCTAAAGGTTTGTATTATTTACATGATTTCTCCTTTTTTGTTATTTTGTCTTTCTTCTTTTCCTAGTTATGAAATTCACAAACACATATGAATTAATGAAGCCTAGTCTTAACTACCCCTAAACTAAGTAATGAATGATTGAATGTACACCTAAATTTATGTTCGATAGTTATGTCCTAAGACTATATGAACACATGTATAAATGAAGGTCAAATTAAAAGGATAACAATATACATGATAAGGTTAAAAGAAAAACAACATTAATATGTATATAATGAAAACAAGGTTAGTAAAAAGAACAATAATATACATAAAATAAGGTTAGTAAAACAATAATATTCATATGAACAATTGCATAAATCGAAACAAGGTTAGTAAAAAGAATAATAATATAAAAAAACAATATATGAACAATAACAATAAGAATACTTACAAAACAATATATAACAAGAAAGCAATAATAAAATAGTATGATCTAATATGAATGCACCTATCTTTCAAAAGGAAGGTTAAAATGAGTAAATAATATGTGGGTCAATGTCCCTAATGGACTTTTACTTGCTAAGTCTATCTTATTCGTTGGTTCCCAAGCTATCTCAATAGAGGGCTCTGTACACCATGAGATTTACCGGAGGGGGGCCTTAGAAGGACAAGCCTTAAAAGGAGCTCTAGCTTGAGTGAGGAGTTCGGGGTGCCTTTGCGGATAATGATCAATGCGCAGGGCACCCTAATAAACCTCGCCAACTTAGACTGTGATAAAAACCCGGGTATAGGGTTTATGCATGAATGTAACAATTAGGAAAAACAGTAAAACACAACTATCACGCATCAAAGCATGTAAATCAAAACTATCATGCAACGGCAATTAAGTGCGATAAATAAATCGATTAAAAAATAAATAAAGAATAAAAGAATAAAACAATTTAAAACAAAAAATAAACCTCCTAATCCTAATCCTAGGCCTAACTCTCTAAAGGTCCCCAGCAGAGTCGCCAGCTGTCATCACCGGATTTCGTCTGGGAGGGAAACTGCTTTTGGGGTGCGGTTCCCCCCAACCCTCATCCGAATCGTGATGAAAAATTAGAGTCGCCACCAACCGTTTTTGGGGTGCGGTTGGTCACCTACAAGGAATTTGATCTAAGCTGCTAGGGATGGGCTCGGGAGTTAGTTACGCGTGGGGAAGGGCTAGCACCCCCACGATGCCCTTTCGGTACCTATCTTAGGAGTTTAGAAATTTCTAACTTGTTTTAACTGTTTGCTTAAAATGTTATTGGTTTAAAGGTGAGGTGAAATTTACATTCCTCCTAAAAGTCTATCTTTTTATTTTTCTAAGTCATTTGTTAAAGTTTAGAATTAAATCCAATTTGTCCTAGCAATTTAATTTTTCCTATTTCTGTTTCTAAACTATTTATTTGAAGTTGAATAGAGTATCTAATTAATCCTATGGTTTAATTAGCATCTAAGTTATTTAAAGAAGACTAAGAAAATGATTAATTTCTAAGTTGCACGCTAATGTAAAAGTATGCTAAAAAACCCAAGACTTAAATTCGTGTTGAAAAGATCAAGTTTAAAAGCATAAATATTTGAATTTTTATTTATTTATTTATTTTTATGAGAAAACATTTTTTTTAGAAAATGTTTTTTTTTGTTATTGTTTTTTATGTTTGTTTGTTTGGTTTTTTTTAAATGTTTTAAAAATCCCAAGTGTTTAAAAATTCTAAATGTTTAAAAATCCCAAGTTTTTAAAATCTCAAGTGTTTAAAAGAATTATTATTATGAAAAGTTTTTGTTTTGGAAAATATTTAAGTAAAATGTGTTCTTTTTGTTTTTCGTTTTTTTTTTAATTTGAAAAACATTTAAATAGAAAGTGTTTTTTTCAAGGAAAGATTCTTGTTGTTTTTTTTTTGTTTTTGTTTTTTGTTTTTTGTTTTTTTGTTTTTGTTTTGTTTTGTTTTTTTGTTTGGAGAAGATTCTTTTTTTAAATATTAAACAAAATGCATGGATAATTAAAAATTAACACAAGTGGTGTGGGTGAAAATAAGCTTACTTTTTTCTCTCTTTTTTCTCTTCTTTTTTTTTCACGTTCTCCTCTTTTTCTTTTCCTTACTCCTCTTTTCACTAAGTACTTGATTTACAATATTACAATTGAATTGGGTCATGAAACCGCATATACAAAATTGCTAATGGCCATACTAACATTTGCGTAAGGCCTAATAAAGATAAATAAATAAAACAACAGGTAAGTTGTACATATGAACGGAAATACAAAGAGAAAATAAGCAATACAACATACAACCCAGAGGAGGAACTGGCATTGACCAAGGAAAGTACAAAACAACTTGCACGCCAAAGCAAACAGTGGACCAAACAAATAACAAAACAAAACACCGGCAACATACCCATAAAACCAAAACAAATCACAGCATAAGACTCACCAAACTCACAAACCTCCAACGTTTTCTTTTCTTTGTAAATACGCTATATATATTTTTTTAAACAAAGAATTGACTAAACCAAACCAAAACTCAAAAACCAAACCATAAACAGAATAAGAGAGGAACGTGCACAAGCCAAAATGAACCAGACCTGCAACATTTTTTTTTGTAAGAAGATGTTGTTTTTGTGAAAACAGAATTAGAAAACAAACCAAACCAAACCAAGAACAACCTGAACTCAACGTTTTTGTTTTGTATAAAGATGTTGTTTTTTTATTAAAGTAGTGAAACTAAACCAAACCAAACCAGCATTAGACAGCAAGACCAAACCATGAACCAAAAAAAAACCAGAAGCGTGTACAAACCAACATAACAGGGAGGGAAGTTTTAGTCACCTGTCAACCCCAAGAACAACCACGACAAATGAAACCCAAACCACAGGGGAGCAGCAACCCAAACGCCTCACCAAGAATAAAACACAGACTAGGACAGAACAGACCAACCAAAACAAAAAAAAAACAACGAAAAACAATCAAACTTGATCAAACCATAAACATTAACAACGAAGATAGCATATGGAACTAGCGACCAACCCAAATGGATTCACGATCTTTTCCTCAGACACAGCTAGCTAAGGCAGCACACCAGGTTGCGTGCTTCGGTTGCCTGGAGTACGCACCGAATTCCTCAGTTAGACTTTGGCGACACACTAGACGGCCGGCTTTTGGTGAAGCACTAAACGGTTAGTGAGATTTCCACCCAATTTGAAAAAAAAGGCCGGTGAGGTCTTTGAGCTTCGTGACTATATGGGGGCAATTTGTACTCCACATCGGCTGGTGGACGGATCTCCGGCCAAGGGGAGCAGGGCTCTCGGTGGAAGAAGGAGGCGAAGAAAGGGATTGTGTTTTTTGGATTTTGGAATTTTTGAGGAGAGGAGAGCCCGTGTCCATTGGAAGGGATTGAGGGGTTTTTTTTTATATAGAAGATGGGAGTTCGATTGGGGGCGGCGAGGTCGCATGAGCCGACCAGGGTTGGGCTTAACCCAGTCTTGGGTGCGGCAGAGAGTGAGAGGAGAACCATGGCTTGGCCATGGTTCGATCCATGGGAGAAAAGAGATGAGCTGGAGGGATGGTCTTTCGGCGTGGTGGTCTGGCTGTTAGAGCTGTGGTGACAGGGGTGAAAGCCGATTTGGGAACAGATGAGGAAGAAGAGAAGAAGAAAGGAGAAGGCAGAGGTGCTCAAAGAGGCACTGTGTCGCTGCGCCTGGGAGGAAGACGATGCGCGAAAGAGACACAACGGTGAGAGTTGACCGAGATCTGGGTTTTGTTTTTGTTTTTATTTATTTTGTTCTTTTGTTTTGTTTTTTTTTTTTCAACTGATGAGAAGGGGACATGTGGACTAGGTTAGGTGGAAAAAAAAATGGCGGCTAGGGTTTCTAATTTTTCAATTGAGTATTTTTAACTGATGTGTTTTTAGTTTTGAGATCGGTGAGGCGATCCGAATTTCGCAAAATCTCGAAAAAAAAAAATTTGGACTCGGGGCGTCGTGACGAGCGTCCCCATGTCATTTTTATTTTAAAATGATTTTATTTCCACGCTAAGCCTGTACTGTATGTCCCGAAACTCTTTCATCACTAAAAAACATATATTTTTGTTATTTTTTGAAAATGCATCGGGAGCGAAAATATGCAATATATATGTCAAAATTCTCAAAATGAGGAATAGAATAGGAAAATGAGGTTCATGACCTGATCTGGATTTCCGTTTTGAAGGTCAATTACTGTTTTGACCGTTGATGGGGTCCGAACGTTGTTTTGACCATATTTTCTTCATTTGACCTCAGAATTGAGCACGGTCGATGGCATTGATCCTCAAATTTGATTCTTTATCACCTGGGACTAGATTTTTGGCATTTGAAAACCTTTTTGAAGAAGTTGTTGAAATTGCACCTTTTGAATCAACGGTCACGTCTCTTTAATTGTACAAAATGGTTAACGAACAGAAAAGAAGTCTAAAGCGGAAAATGAATGTGTATGTCCAACCCGGACAAAATGGGGTCCAACAACGGTTATTGTTCGTCAGCACAACACCAAGCATCCGCTGATCGCTGTCATGTCGCGTCTGCCGAGCACCGATCGTGTCGCGTCTGCCGAGATCGTCAAGGTCAGTCACCTCTGTGTTGAACAAGGCAGTCGATGGCAACGCCCGTTGTTGCAAAGGATTTGACAATGCATATTAGGCTTGCTGAAAAGACCTCAACCCGCGTCAAGGCCGTAGCAACGATTGCGCTGCAGGAACAGTCGTGGCTAGGATCGGTCGTGGCTAGGATCGCGTCACAGAGAAGTCGTTGCTACGTTGCTGTGTCTTCGTCCTCCAAAGGCATCAGAGGATCTGTGTCGCAAAGGGAATGTGGTCAACCTCACTGGCTCTGATACTATGTGAAGAGAAATAATTAATTATGATTGTTCACCATACAGTCAAGAGCGTGAACCTCATATAAATACATTACACATAAGGCCTATATGGTATATATTTAATTGTCTTAATAAGTCTATAAGCTACCTCGCCAATCTGCTCCAACACCTTAAATGGATCATAGAATTGTTGTGACAACTTTAGATTGAATAAGAAACACCATATCTCCAAGCTCAAAAAATACATCTCGCTGGCCAAGATCATAATATTTCTTCATACACCCTTAAGCCTTTTTAAGCTCTTTCTTCACCTTGGCTAATACCTTGTCTCTTACAATTAGCTCCCTATCTACCTCTTCATTATGCCCAATAACACCAGTATTGGCCAGCCCTGCCACACAATTCATAGATAGCTCCTCTTATATGCTTTTCAGAGTCGAAAATGGCTGCAATAATCTCATAGGTTACCCCTGATTATACTTTACCTTCTAGCAGATATCACATTTAAACACCATCTTCTTCACTTCACCTTTGAGACCTTCCCAACAGAAGAAGTGTTTAATACATATATATGTGTGCAACCATCCTAAATTCCCTCCTTTTTTACTATTGTGGAAGTGAGCTAGAGTTTTCTCTCCCAGACCTGAAACTTTAGGCACATAAGCCATATTTTTATAATAAGTAGCCCATCCGTGAGCCAAAATTTGTCCACTTCATTTTCATGGCCCTCTAACTTCTTCATAATCTCCATAGACTTAGCATTGAACTATAAAGCATCACAAATACAATCCTAAATCCTCCATTCATCTCCATTAAGAGAAAAAGCATTGAGCATCTTCTCTCGCATAGACATTTCATAGTATAGGGATGCCCTCTGATCAGGATAATGCATGAACCACCTTGTTTTCATAACCAGGTTGATAGACTATGTTGTACTCAAACCCGAGAAGCTTCACAAGAAACTTCTACTACTTCGGAGTCATGATCTTTTGCTTCAATAAATGCCTCAATGCTTGCTGATCAGTGATAATTTTGAATTTCACAAAAGGTATGGGCGTTAAACCTTCACCGCAAAAATATACCCAAATTAAAGTCCTAGTCAAAGAAAACTTCTTGGACAATATGAAAAGTGCATGTGGCAGTGTACGAGACCATGCATGTGGTAGCCTATGCACAGTGCCACGTGCACAACACCACCTACATGATTTGTGCATGGCATTACATGTGCACCTGTCCTAGTGTCACGGCTCGCCAGTGTCTCACGTAAGGCTCCTCATGCGTTCTGTGCTACTCAAATTCGACTACTTCATATTAACGTTGGTGTAGTGTCTTCATTAGATTTCCACCAAGAAAAACACAATAACCAATGGCAGACCTTTGACTAGTAGGACAACTTGCTCAATCAGTATTATTGAGCATTGCGATCTTACTATGTCCCAAATCAAAATATAGGGGTCCTTTACATGGAGACCCCTTGAGGTATTTAAGGATCTGAATGCCTGCATCCCAATGTGTAGCGTGTGGGGTTGACATTAATTGGCTCACTACACTCACCAGATAAAAAATATTTTGTTGAGTAACTAATATATAATTTACTTTCCTTACTAATCTTTGATATCTCTCAGGATTATGCAAAGGTGCTCCATCATCAGACATAAACTTGGTCTCAAGGATCATCAATGAGTCAATGAGTTTGTATCCAAACAACTCATATTCTAAAAGCATATCAAGAACATACTTTTTTTGACAAATAAGGATCTTACTAGGAGATCATGATACCTCAATACTAAGAAAGTACTTGACTTTACTATATATAATCTAGAATTGCTTGCTTAAAAATTATACAATACAAAGACCCCTTTGACATCATCACTAGTGATAATTATATCATTGACAAATGTATCTAGGAAGATTTATTCTCCTTTAAGTGTCTATTAAAGATTAAGTGCCTTTTTGCCATAAGAGAAAGGACAATGATCCCATGTTCTATTTTTCCAAAGTTGACGTATCCTCTTTTTATAATACCAAACCACCCTAGATTGTGCAAAGCTTCTAGCACATTCTTAGGAACAAATTAATTGTCAAGACAAATAATAAAGGTGTGGTGATCAATGGATAAGGTTACATAGGAACAGAAGCTATCGAGGGAATATTTGGTATTATAGCATTGATGTTAAACTTTACGAAAGGCAATGGGAAAGTCAAAATCAAAGATTTGAGGTGGTGAGACTAGAGCAGGATTTTAGGGACTAGGTGAGGCAAGGTTAAGAGGGTTGGGTGCTTGTGTAAGAGATTATGGGAGTTAGTAGTTGTACCAGTTCCAATAAAAGATGCAACAATCTCATAGTCCATATATAGTCTAGACAAAGTTAGTATTAACATGGAGAGTCTTAACCATTCGAGTATATACCTAAGTAATAAGAGACACATGAGGTTTTAGTTGTAGACTATTCTCAAGGATTAAAAAATAATGTGAATATTAAGATATTTCATAGTAGTCAAGATATGTGATAATTATTTGAGAAAAAATTATCTTATTCTATTAACCATATGAAGTTTATGGATATGTGTGCAATTAAACACAATTGACATAAAATATGAAAGTGCTTTTTCATTTTATACAATTTGTTTGACTACTAAATGATCAAAAACAATCAAAATGCAAGATTTTTTGTAAAAAACAGTAATACATATTACATACACATAGGCCTGTAAATGAGTCGACACACTCGACAACTCACTCGATATTTGTTCAACTAAGCTTGACTCGAGCTCAACACTATAGAAGCTCAACTTGTTATTGTTTAAGTTTGGCTCGATTCCTGAACAGCCTCGAGTCAACTCAACTCAGTTACTATACAAGTTTGGCTTGGCTTGAATCATTTACAAATTTATCCAGCATCTACCGTTAAATCAGTGATACACGTGATAGCTCGCTTGACTTGTGTTCGAGCTCAACACTATACAAGCTCGGCTCATTACTATTTAAAATTGGCTCGGTTACTAAACAAGCTCGACTCAAACTCGACTAAGCTTACTTGACTCCGCTTATTTACAAGGCTACACACATACTAAAAATATAGAAAGCTACAACAAAATTAAATATTAACATTAAAATCAAAATCATATCCTTATTTGTTAAAAATTGTAGAGATTTACAATAAATTGATTTTGGTATAACAAAAAAATTGAGAATCCCTTGATGATTACAACACTAAAAAGATAAACAAAACATTATATTCTTCTCAAAATACCTAAATTTGAAGGACATCATAAGAATAACAAGTCCTACAATATCTAAGCACTTTTAGAGGAAATGGAATCTCAACAATAGGCTCAAAGCTAGGGAGCTTTTAAAAAAAGCATATATTAAATATAAACATGAAATTTTATATTATTTTGAATAAATTAAGTAAATCATATTTTCATTTAAAAATGTTATCTTATATTGTGACTTGATATAATTTTTCTCTTTTTTATTAGATAATATTATATTATTTAATTATTTGCTGTTTAGTGATTTAGATTTGAAAAAAAATATTAAAAATAATTTTACCCATTTTAATTTAACAAAAAATATACATGAAACCACACACCATGTGTGTGTGTGTATATAAAAGATATATAAAAAATGCAAATGTAAGATCAAATTCTAACCTTCAATTTAAATTATCCAACAACCCAAATTACCACGTTTAAAACTTAATCTCATATTCCCCTTTTAACAAACCCCTCTCTCTCTCTCTCTCTCTCTCTCTCTCTCTCTCTATATATATATATATATATACTATTATTTGAAGGAAGACCCATTTTTTTTTCCTAAAAATAAATTTATTTATCCACAGTAGGTTCACTTATTGTCTTCTCTTATTGGTTTGTTTTTAATAAAATTATCCCAATAGCCACTGTAGTAACTACTGGACACATTTATTACTATTTAAAAAAAACAAACAAAAAAACTATCCAAACCACCAGCACGTGAAAGAGTGAGCACTAATATTCATAAAGGGTGGTTTTATTTTTATTTATTAATTAAGTAGGAAAGTTACAACATATATATGTGCTGCTGATGTAAGGCATCTGCGAGGACCCATGTGAGAAAAACATGACAAATCCTCAAAATGCAGATCTTTGCGATCAGGGGGTCCTCTGCCTCTACGCCCTATGGTGTTAAATATTGCTCAACAACCTGCATTCAGAGAAGGATACAATATTACAGGGCTGCGCTTATAGCAAAAAATGGAAAGAAAAAGAAAAAGAACCCAACAAACAAATGATTAAGAGACAAGCTATATTTGGATTCTAAACCACGTGTAAACGAGAAAAGGACAACGAAAAAAGGGCCATTCATCGTACATGCCACAAACATGCCTTTCTTGCAGAATTGATGCATTAGTCAACACGAAATTACACAAATTTGGATTTTAATGACTGGTCGACCCATCATTCAGATATCCGTTCATATAATATGTTTTAGAAAGCTTCATCCATCTCAGATATCTGTAAAGTTTTATATTGAGCAGAAGCATTTGCAATCACTAACTAAATCCATTTTTACGTACCATGACAATCACAAAATACTTACTAAACCCATTTCCTGAGGGGCGCTGAATCCTTCGGCCTGACTGGAATTTGCTTCCTTGTGCTGAGGCTGCTGCTCTCCGACAATTGTTTTGTCTTCAAAGTTCCATTCCTCTGGTTCATTGAGTCCTCTGTAAGAGGACTAGCTGGTCTAGACAATATAAGCTGCTCTAATAATCTTGCAGAACTTGAGGCCTTTGCTTGCGTTGATTTTGAAATTCCCCTCGAAGATGGAGTTCTATGAATTTTGGCTACGGAAGTTAGTGGAGCTGATTTCTGGTTTTCCATTGAAGAAAGTTCACTACTAGGAATTGGGCTTCCATGAAATTTGGCCATCGGAGTCTGTGGACGGCTCTTAGGAAAGCTATCCGAGTCAGATGAGGATGGGCTGGTAGTACTATCCATGTCATAGAGGACATTAGCTGCCATGAATGGATGCTCCATGGCGTCTGTGTTTGAGTCAGAGAAAGAGGGCCTCCGTAGTCTTGTAAGGTGCACTACCTGTTAAAAATTATAACATCAGGACATGGATTAAATGATTTTCTCCGGACAACTAACAAATTACTTTATGCCTTCAAATTGATCCCCGTGATAAATATTATTATACCTTCTGCTCCAGAACTACCATGTCCCTCCTAAGCTTCGTAATTAACTTACTCTTCCTGCGTATAATGTCTTCCAATTCAGAAATCCTCTGCCACAATTCAAAGTAACTGTAATACAAATTTATTCAAACAAACAAAATTGCAATAGGAAAATGGCAAATGACAGAAAATTAAAGTAGTACCTTTGAACTGGAAATATCAAATGAATAGAGACATGTGGATAGCTTCTCGATTGTAGCATCCTTTTCTTCACATTCCTTCTTGATATTGAATAGGTCTTGTTCTACTGGTAAAGTGTTCAGCTGTTAAAAAATAAATAGTAAGACTCGGAGTGCTTTATGGCATAGTTAGAACAAAATTTATTTTGTGGCTCTTGCTGAGTCAACCACAGTTCTACAGATTACAAAAAATGGCCCTTGTCATGCAAGCCATATAGACTGCCCAAACCACTAGGGCGAGCTATTTCACATCGTGGACAGGTGACTGGTCCTCACTGAATGTTAAACAAGCAACATAATTGCATTAATTATCCAAGGCAAACATAATTGCCCTCAAATTGCCCCAACATAAGGAGTTTTTTTTTTCTTTTGCTGCAAGTGAGTTGAAAGTTCTCAGACAAGTACAATATAAAGCTCGCTAAAGCTCTTTCTTTTTAAACACTTTGGCTTGTTTTTAAAATCTAAATAAGCCTTGATTGAACAGGAATAAGCTCAACTCGGTTCAGTTTGAGCGCTACTATATACAATTAGCTCATTAAATTTTTTTCACTTAGGATATGTGCAAAATCTGGGAATAGACTCATATTTCAATTCTAGTTAGATACGGTTCTGTTCTTTAGGGTAAACATTTTCTCGTATTCAGCAAACCATATGAGAAAAGCTATAAACTGTAACATGCTTCAGCTGTAACTTTAGCTATGGTAACAAAATTACCATTCTCAATTTAGGTCCCAATGTGCAATCATGATTACCTGGATATCTGCAGAAGACGTAACACTTGAGGAAGCCCAATCTGACAAACTAGACATGCGTCGCTCATCTGGTTCTGACATGCGTTGCCCTTCATGTTCTGCCTCATTAGTTGGCTGCACTTTGTACTTGAATATATCATCACTTTTAGATACTTCCCTGGTGATATTTCCCTGTTCCAATCAACGAGATAAGCAGATGAATATGATTCACACGTGAGAAATTTCAAGCCACAGAGAAGCTTCATTGGTTTCTGACTTGGTCTAGGATAGTGAAAGTGTCAACCTCAAAATCCAGAAACCACACAAAAATGAAAGTGTCAGCCATAATTGAGGACCAGTTCAAAAAGGTTTGGAAGCAAAGCGAACACATGTATTCAAATTTTTATATACAAAATTTCCAAACATTATCTCTCTTACCCCAAAATCATTTGACAAAATCCCATGCTGATGACAAAGGAAGCAACCAAGTCCTGCGCCAGCCTCCGTCTGGTCCTGAATATTATTCACCTGCTTGCACAGATCATCAAGCTTATTCTGCATGGTTGTGAGCAGCTGATCCTGCAAAAAGGGTTGAGAATCGAAAGGAAAGCTCAAAATCAAACATCTAAGAAAGCATTTTTACAATAAATTACCGTCACCATGATTTCAAACCTGTGAAATCAGAAATAGAAATAGGAATATGATAAATAAGAGAACCAATTAATTTTACACGCTCAAGTGCAAGAACAGCTAAAAAAAGAAGTATTCAACAAAACATGTATAACACCTATCACCCGTGGCTTACCGAATCCAGTTAACAAGGAATGCCATCTATAGTATCTGGGAAACTAAGTAAACCTAAAACAATGAATACTAATCATCGTACAATAAATTCAAAACTGGTCAAGCCGTCTCTCATGCCCCATTTTCATATATTAATACACACGCACACGCACACGCACACGCATATGTGTTGTATATCGATCAAGCAAATAGTTACATGCTAGCCGTCGTTTTGATGTTTTGGATGTATCTTTTATTTTAAATGATTTAACATCAAAACCCATGTAGCCGGTCCAGGAGATACAACGTGTTTCCAAAAAAAGCCCAAATTTCAATTCAACATCGCAAAATTTATAGGGACAAACAAAAATGAACCAAAATTTATAGGGACAAACGCAAAGACGAACCCTAAAACAGAAATAAAAAACCGTGGTTACTAACCCTGAGACGTACGGACTTCTGCAGCTGCGAAATCTCCCTATTCTTCTTCGACTGCGACACGGCGACGGCGACAATCGCGACGACCAGAACGCGCTGAATGGGGCTGAAGAGCTCCCAAGCCACAGCCTCCTCGGGGCTGAATCCGCCTCCGCCGATGGTCCTAGCCGAGCTGGCCTCCTCTGCGCCGATGATCCGGGCCTGTAGTGAGACCCAGGCCAGCGGTCTCCGAGGAGCCGACGGGGTGAGTCGGCCGGGGACGGTGAAGCTACTGGAGAGGCGACGCGTGGAAGGCGGGGTGGAAGGAGAGAAGGGGACAAGGGACACCAGAGACGGTGGGGCGTGGGTGTCAAACTCGAAGGCTGGGTCGCCGTCGCCGTTCATGGCTGGCGTGGTGCGCGGAGCGGGGAGGAGCGCCAGGGGTAGTAGTGGCGTTTGTGAGGCGTGAGGTTTCGAGTTTTTGAATCGACAAGTGGCTGCCGTTTTTAGGTTTTTAAAATTTCTATTTGAGAGGGAAAATGGGGATAGTGACCCTTGATTTTGTCCTTATATACCATTTTGAACAATCGATTAAAACACACACACAAAAATAATAAATTGAATTATAGCCGTTGATGGATGGGACAAGCAAAATAAATTGGGTCTAGAGTCTCGTTTACATTACAACTAATTTTTGAGATTGCATTATCGATTTTTTCTTTGTTTTGGAAATCTTTTCAATTGAACTCACTATATTTGGTATGGTCTATAAATATAGAATCCTTACAATTCAATCATTGTGGCATTGCGTAATCAGCCTAATAACGAACAATGGCGCTCTTGCTACTCGGCTCTTCGAATAGTAATAATGGGAGAATTACCCGCTACACCATAATAATAGAAAATAGAGTTAGTGTTTAACGAAAATAATAATAATTGAATGATCAAGTATTCAGTTCAATTTTTAAATGGTCTATTTAGTTTGAGTGTATTATTTTTAAAAATATAATTATTTTTGAAAACTGTGGGCTCAGTGATTTTTTTAGTATTTATGAGTGGTGTAAATTCATTTAGGCTCACAGTTTTTAAAAACAATCGTATTTTGAAAAATAATACAGGTAAGTCAAACATAGCCAAAGCCTATGTTTATTTCCACTCGAGTCCATTTTATAAGTTTGGGTGGAATTCCAATGATTGGAATTGATGAAATCTACTTTTATTTTTCGGACAAAAATATCGCTATACAAAATATAAAATTATAATATATTTCAAGACTCCCTCTCCCTCTCCTCTCAACAAAGATATGATGATTTCATGACTTAAAAAATATATCATTTCAATGATTCTACTAATGACAATATATTCTTTTTTACTTTTAACCGTTGGAGGAAAAACACTCCCCTTCCTCTCAACGGGCGAAATTTCATTTTCTCTCTCAAATGAATGTCATTGCCCCCTTTACTTCAAATTGAAGATCCAAGTGCCTGCTAAACTGTAATAACCCATATTTCAACTAGACTTGTAGATAATATGTAATTGAGGTAAATAACATGTGTTTGAGTTTAAGGGTGTCATTTTAATGATGTGGCTGAAAATGTAATTATCTTGATTATAATTGGGTTTTATTTGAAGTCTAGATGACCCAAGAGTATTATAATAATATATAGTAGTGAGTTAAAGGATTAATTATTCAATTAAGTTGTTTTAGGATTTAATATTATCAATATTAAAAAGAAATTTAGGATTTAATTATTTAATAACTTTTTGGTACTTCTCTCGGCTTAAAAGTGGTTGTTTAATAAATAAGAAAGTAGAGGCATAATGAGATTAGGAAACTTGGGTAAATAAGTTATTTATTGGACAAGAAATCAGTATTATAATGGGATTAGGACCCTTGAAGAGAGGGAGACCTACTCCATAAATAGGGAGGTCATCCTACGGTGTTAGTTGATGATCTTTCACGTTTGGAAGAGCACTAGCCATCTTAGCAGAAGAGGAAAGAGAGAGAGAGAGAGAGAGAGAGAGAGAGAGAGAGAGAGGCCAAAGCTTGAAGATTTAAGTTGTTCTTGAGTGTTATGGCAAGTGTAGCTAATTTTTGCGTGTTCAAAGTTGGTGGTTTTATCTTTCTACAACTCTCTTAGGGCTTAGCCTCGTCTAGGTAGATCTAGGACTATGGTTAAGCATGAAAGGAATATAGAACGAACGGAGATTGCATGTGATTGAGATAGGGGTGTAGAGAACGGAAACCTAGGGTTGATAGGTCACTTGTTTAGGCCAATAAAGTAAGCATGAAGTAAGAGGTGATAGCTAGTAGCAGTCCATGGCACAACTCGTGCCATGGCTAGTAGGCATGGCAATTTTGCCCCGCCCCGACACGCCATTGGGTCGGGGTCGGGTCTTAGCCGACCTGCCCAACTTGGTATTTTTAAACAAATCTAAGCTAAGAAAACCCTGCCCCGCCCCGACCCTACCTGATCCAACCCAAAGTGCCCAAATTGGTGGGTCGGGTTTGGGTCGAGTAGTACCCGACCTAACTCGGTCCGTTGCTATGCCTAATAGCTCGTGGCTCCCTACCACGGGGCAGGGCTATTTTTGCCCATTTTATTGTTTTTATTCCTTTTGGTGCTTGTATGCTGATATAGGACCCACATAAGACTCTCTAGTTTAATATACTGAACTTGTACGCATGTTGATGGCATGATAGTTATGAACCTATGTAGATTGATCTCTTGATGTATGTTTTGATTATATAGTGCACTATATTGGTTGCGATGAGGTCCAGTAAAGGATAGTGACCTGGTAAAGGGCAATGCTAAGGTAAAGTACAATTGGTCCAGTCAATGACATTAGTGCGATGAAGCATAGTGAGCATGGTAAAGTGTGAATGTGAATTGTTCTGATGTGATTTTTGTGGTGTTATGTGTTAATGTAATGTATTGTGATTTGAGTTATGATGTGATAATGATATGAGTTGTATCATGGTATGACTTATGTAATTGTGATACAACATAAAGTATGAGTTAATGATGATATGATTTATGATTGTATGTGTTAACTGTTGTTGAGGATGAGTAGTTTACTACACTCACACATATACAGTTTGCATATAGTACTGTGTAGAGTTAACTTTGGAGTGGGACCATGATGGGCCCTGAAGTTTGAGTGGCCTTAAGTGAAATCTTATAATGAGGCCCTTTATGACACACTTATGAAAGAACTTTTTCTATTGAATAAACACAAAAAAAATCTAAGAAAAATCGATAGCATTTTCTCATAATAGGAAGCAAACTAGGATTTCAACTGGGGTTTAAATCTCTTATCACCACTATCAATAATCAAATAAGGTTTTCATTAGGCTAACTGTAAAGACTCGTATTTGGGTAGTTTTGAGAGATAGTCATTCTATGGGAATGTAACTATCTGGACGGTAGTGTAGTCGTCGATGTGAGCATTTTGACTGTACTTGGGCCCGATTTCGAGTCAGGGCCCCATTTGACCCGATTGTTGACTTTTCAGGGTTTATTGGTTGACCTTACGTCTAAGCGGTCATTTGGGTGTAATAATATCAGTCTAGTGTTGTGCTCGTTATTTCGAGCGTTTTGACTGTAGTTTGGCTCAATTTGAAGTTCGGGGCATTGGAGGTCAATTTTTGTGTTGGGAGGTCAATTATTGACTGGGTCAATGGTTGACTAGGTCGATTGATGCGAGAAATATAAATAGCAGGAAAAGAAAGAGATTTCATTTTACATTATCACGTTTGTGTGTTTGAGAGAGAGAGCTTGAGAGAACTTGGAGGCCTTGGCGATTTGGGGCGATTTGGGTTCGTGGAGCTCAAAGATTCACTTCAAGTAGGTGTCCTTGAACTTCTTATCTCTCTCTTGTTTTGGATCTGCACGAATTTATCATGATTTATGAAATTGAGCATGAACCCTAGAATTTGGGGAAATCCAATTTTGGGTTAGATCTAATGGTTTAGCATAAGATCTGTGGTTAAGAACTGTTTTATATCATTGTGGATATATGTTTCTGTGATTTTGGGGTTGATTAACTGTGTTTTTCATGAGGGTTGATAAATCAACCATGAAAATCTGGGTTTAGATCTAGATTTCTGGAAATCTGGAATTTTATACGTGTTTCTGTTGTTTCTGTGCGATTTAGAGGCGTTCTGGACGCGTTTTGATGTAGATATCGTAGTTTGTTGCAAAACAGGAGTGTTAGTGAGCGTCTGGGAGTTTCTGGCGCGTTTCAGACGAAGAACAGGCGGAAACGACGATGAACAGTACTCTGGGCGCGTTCCTAGGTCGAAATGACGAAGACCCGAAGTTCTGGGTCGAAGGGTCGTAGTTCGTAGTTCGTAGTTCCTAGCTCGTAACCGAAGGGTTGAAGTTCATTGTCTCGTAAGTCGAAAGTCGTAGCCTCGCTTCAAGTCTTCGAGGCGCGCTGCAGTTTCGCACTCCATGACTACGAGTCGCCGTTCAGACTACGAGTCACGGCTCTCAGGTAACCGGACACCGGACCGGACCTATTTTGGCACCTATTTACATTGTAACCCATACCCATTTACACATTTAAGTATACTTAAGTTATAATGTAAATAACGAAATACCCCTATTTGGATTCAAAGAAAAATACTAGAAAAATTAATTCTCACTCCTTTAAAATGTAAAAATTGGGATTTAGTGTAAGATCTCGTAAAAACCCAAAAGTTCGTAGTGGTAACTTTTTGGAAAGTGGGGTTAGACATATCAGAAAAATCCCCAAAAATCAGATTATCTTATTTATGTTATGGGAACCCAATGCCGGGACTTTTGATTTCAAGAAAATAGCTGCTATGGGTACTTCCTTCATAAATCAAGGATTGAGGATTTACTTGTGAAGACTGGCTACAGTTAAGGGAAATGTTGAGAATGACATGTCATACTAATGTTAGTATGTTGGTGTGAGGTATTGGGGCATCGACTCCGTGACTTATTTGGGTTCTCACCGTGATACACTGATGGTGCTATGTGGTTGACGTGGCAGGCATATGCACCGATGGCAGGCCTGTGTGGTGACTGTGGCCGGGCATATTGCACTGTGGACAGGCTAAGGCCTGAGTTGAGCCGTTGAGCTCGTGGAGCTAGGGATGAGTGCCCTGAGCTGGGATCCCATGGAGGATCGTGGACAAGTTGTCCTATGTGGGCAGGCTAAGTCCTGATGTTTGTTTGCAGGCTGAGTCCTGATGATTGTGCACATTACACGGTGCACGAGTACACTGAGTATATAGTATAGACTTATATGTGTTGCATGATGTGGAGTTTTGGGGTCACCTACTGAGCTTGTCGCTCACCCCTACTTGTTGTTTACCCCTTTTCAGGTGTGACCCGAGACTAGTGGAGGATTTTTTTCTAGGAGGACATGCCCACTACTCTGATGTATGATATAGTACTGTATTCTGTATTTTATTATGTATTGTATTCCGGACATGGGTCCGTGGACAGTTATATTTGCATACTGTTTGTGATGTAATGTCTGTATGACTGTTTGACTTATCATATGCATGATGATGTATGAGAAAGTACAGGATTACCCTTGATGTATGACTACAGGGTTACATATTTGAGATAGCACCCGTGAGATAGTCTCTATTGGTGCTAGTCACCAACCCCTTGACCTTTCGAGTGCGGGCAAGGGGAAGTCATGTTCCTGGTTCCGGGTTTTCTTGGAATTCGGGGGCATGACACTAACCCTTAACTTCCTAAAACATAATTAAAGAAATAAAAATCTTATCTTTTCTGTTTGTACAAAAGTATTTTGATCTTTTTATTGCCTAGAAGTGTATCGTAATTTTTAGAATTTTATTCATATGTACTGATCTTTCTTTTAGAGACCGAAGATCAAAATATTTTTATACAACCGTAAATATAAACATGATAGCCCTTTTTCGTTGTCATTTTAAGTTCATACATTGCTAAACAACATATTAGGGACAACAAAGGATGTATAAACCTATCGGAGTAGATTAAATTCAAGAATTAACGAACATCTAAGTACGTTTACCGCAGAATAATATGTTTGGTTGGTTCGATAGCCGAACAACTAAAATTATGAACCGACTGAATACCATCGGTTCTCCAAAAATGAAAACCAAATAAATCAATCTTATTTTAAAAACCATTTTTTCGGTCCAATCGGTTCAGTTTAATTCAGTTTACCAGTTTGGTTCGATTCTTGATCACCCCTAGTCTTTATAATCAGATTAGACTTAATTAATTATTTTAATTGTGTAAATATCATTCATTGGTGTTTTGAGTTCTTAGTGTTATTTCATGATTAAAATGAATTTTTAATCCCCTAATTTTCGTTAGTTTTCATAGTGTTTTATGTGTGTTGCGTTATTTTATGTTGTCATAATGCTTTGTAGGGTTTTAGGTATGTTTGGGTGACTTTTGCATGTTTTAAAAGTTGTTTGGAGCAAAAATGCAAAATCTAAGGAGCCATCTGTGACTATAATGACATAATTTACAAAGAAACGTGTCATCATTAGTTTTCGTTTGGGTTGAAACCAAATGATGAAAAGTATAGAATTGCCACCAATTTTTAAGGTGTAATGAGTCACTTAAAATGTGTGTGGTCTACGTTGTTGTACCTTAATTTTGTCTAGGTTGGACATGCAATTTTATTCTATTCCATCTATTTTGTTTTACTTTATTTTACGTTTGTGTAGGTCAATAGAGGGTCATGATTGCTAATATGAGGTATGCAGTTTTAATAACTTCTTCCAACAAGCTTACAATGTCACGAAATCAGCCCCGAGTGCTTAAAAACAAATTTAAACAATCTCGCAATTCACCGCATTCAATTTTGATGATAAACAAAAAAAAATTAAATCAACATGAAAGATAACCTGAATCCGACCACGATTGATGTTTCCTTTTGATTTGTGTATATATTTTATAAGCATTAAGTTTTTGTCTTACATAATGTTTATTTTTCTTATTGAGTGTTATTATTATTATTATTATTATTATTTTCCTTACCTGTGCTGCCCTCCACCAAAAGCAAACACGTGCGCCCAGCAGTCCGTCCAGCTTCCTCTGCCGACGGTCCCCATACCCGCTGGTCCTCTCCTTGCGCCGCTTCACCCCTGCACCCACCGGTCGCCTCCTCGAAGGCTCGAACACCATCGCCGCCCCCTCCCTCACTCCGCTGGACAAAACCCCAACTCCCTACATCCAAATCGAGGAGCCATACCCTGCAAGATCGAGTAAATCTCCCTTATCCCCTGAAATCAAGGAAGGGGATTATCAACCGGGTCTCTTGCTTGAGTCGTCCCTCGCCACACAGTATAGCCCTATAGCGACGGCCATGACGGTACCTTCCTCCAGCTGCTTCTCCTCCATCATCTATAAAAGAGGACCCAGGAGAGAGAAAAAAAGATTACAGGAGACGTAGCGCATACACTGTCAAAAAATAAATAAAAAGGAAGACGGGAAGAAACGCAGAGTCGCAGACGCACAAAAAAAGAAGGCGATTCAAGCAAGTTGACAACCCTCTGTTCTTGTAAGTTAATCTTCCTAAAATTGTAATTGTGGGCTTATTGTAACAGTTGATTTGTAGGGATGTCTCCATGTGATATTGGACGCTTTTGTTTGATGCAATGTAATGCATGAAGCTTTTGTCTGGAACAATATTTATTGAATTTTCTAAATATCTAAAACCTGGTTTGGATTATAAGCCTTGCTGAATTGCTGAATTCTGACCACATGAAGAAGCCCATGTTGCTCTGTCAGTGTTCACATTCTAGGGATAAATGGATAATGTGATTGCCAATTGCGCTAACCTTTTTGAGTTGAGACTCTCCGGTTGTTATTTTAAAATCGAAATATGACCCCGTTTATGCAGAAACAAAAATATTTGAGTACGCTTCCACAGGTTGCTTTGGTTCTCGAAAATAACTCATAGTCGTCCTTTGATTGAGGGTCAGCTAGCTTTTGCTAAAGGTTGAAAAACATGTAGCTTTTGAATTTATTAAAATCAAATAGCGTGGGACTGGTTTGAATGGATAAAGCAGTACGGTTCCAGCGAAGTGGCTTGCTAGTATTCAAGGAGAGTGGAAGAAGACACCTCCATTTCCTTTTTGGTTTGTGTTTTTTTTTAGGTTTGTTTCTTTGTGTTTTTTTGTTTATTGGTGCTCCTGCTGCTCGTTTCCAATTTTCATCCTTTTTTTGTGTTCAATGTAGCTTGGTTCCTGTTTGGTTTTAGCTGGCATAATTGTTGTGTTTCTATTTCTGTTCATGGATTTTCCTTTTTCTTGTTCATATGCTACTTTTAAAAGGAGAGCCCTGTTTTGTAAAAAAAAAAACTTTAAAACTTTTTGTTTTTTACTGTAATTTCCCTGTTTTACTGCCCTTTTCCTTTAATTTGTTTTATTTAATATGTTTTTTTAAGAATTTGTCTTTCTAAAAACTCAATTTTTTGTCTTTTTCAAATTATTTTTCTTTGATCTGTCTTTGTAAAAATATGTTTTTTAATGTCTACGAGCATCTCCAATGCATTAGGTAAAGGTATAGTTAAAGTCATATTTAACTAAAAATCTCCTCCAATGCATTAGTTAAATATCCAGCTAAAACAAAAGAATTATCTAAATATGGATATTTTTTTAACTTTAGCCGAAGTCTATATTGTCACTCTTCTCCACAATTTTTCAAATATTCCTAACATGCCCTCGCATTAGAAAACCTAAACACACGCCTCCTGCTCTAACGATCGTAGAGGCAAGCAACATTCCTGGTGGTTCACGCGTCGATATCAGATAATCAGACGATGGCATGAAACATGTTGATTGGTGTGAATCGACCCTCTGGTGATTGATTTCCTAGCTGTTGGAAGCAACCCTAGCTATTGGGTTCCAATTGGGGTGAGTTTTATTTGTTGTGACATCGTACGCTGGGCTGATTTTTAATTCGACTGAATTTCGTAGCTGTTCCTTCTGCTCTAGCGCACAAGGGAGATCGTGAATGCAACAACGATTTGGGATTCAATTGTTTCAACGCATATTAGCTTGTGTAACTTTAATGCTTCAATGGGTTTTTGTGAGTGATTTTTATTTGATTATCTGTTGAACTATGCAGTTTAGTTTAAACACAATTTGTTTAAATCTAGTATTATGTGTTATATAATTTCTGATAATGGGTATATAATTGCTCAATTGAAGTGAATGTTGATCAAATTGGTTCATATTGTTATAGCTAATCTGCATTCAATTGAAGCTCTATGCCGAATTGGTTTTCGAATGTTGAGCAATTGGTCCTCGATAACAAGCCTTTTTATTATGTCTTTTTAGGAAAACAAATGTCAACATCACATTTAAAGGGAAGGCAAGGAAAAAGCTTCTCTATAGAGGAAGATGAAACTCTATGCCGTGCTTGGTTGGCTATTAGCCAAGATCCTGCAATTGGTATTGGTCAAAAAGATAATTTATGGATTCGTATCTTTGACCAATTTTCTGCTACTACCATTGCGATAGAATCGCGAACATTATGTTCAATTCAAAATCGTTGGGAGAAAATTGTTCTAAATATCGTGGGTGTCTCTTACAAATAAATCATAGACACTTAACTGGAGCCACCCAATTAGACAAGGTAAGATTATTTTTTATTAATACTACAATTGTTTTGAATTTATTATATTTTAAAATTTATTTCATATCCCTATGTAGGTTACTCAAGCAAAAATCATGTATGCAAAAGAAAATAATGATAAATCGTTCCTCCTTGATCATTGTTGGAAAATACTTGAAGATTGTCATAAGTGGTGGATGGAGACAGCAGGTGATCCTATACCTTTATTGTCTGATAATTTTTATAATCCCAGCACACCAATATCTCTAGACTCTGACCACAATCCTACTCAAAAGAGTGTTAACTCTCCTCCCAAGGTGAGGAAAAGGCCGATCGGAAGAAAAGCAAAAAAGGAATCTCGAAAGAGTAAATTAGTTGAAGAATATGATGCTGAATTTATTAGTCTGTTACAGAAATTTAACCAAAATTCTGAAGAGTCCAAAATCAAAAAGAAAGTGCATGTGGAAAAAAATAGAAATTCTCAAGGCAGTTGAAGCAAGGGAGCAAAGGAGATTGGTTATACTTGAAGCTGCAGAACATCGGGAACAAATGAAGCATGACTCTGCAATTATGGCTTTGGATACTACAAACATGAGTCCCGAATTGCAACATTATTATCATATGCTTAAAAATGAGATTATGGCGAAAGTGTTTGCACGTTCAAGTACCTCTCAGTTTCATATTCCTTCCTCTGATTCGTAGGAAAGGGTATATGTATTAGTGCAACTTTTAAATGTATACACATTTAAACATCTCCTAGTTTTTTTAATATATTAATAAAAGGGAGAGAGCTACCTCCTGTTGTGTAGCTCATTTGCCTTAAAGACTTATTTAAATAAAAAAAACCTTTAAAGATTGTTTTTTTCACAATTGCTTCTGTATTATTCATGAATGATATTACTCATATTTCTCTAGTGCTTACATGATTTTAACAATGAATGAGGCCAGTCATATTGTGTTGCCCTTGAATGATATCTTGTTCAACTGTATGTAATGTTTGTGTTCTATACCGGTATTAAATATTCTTTGGGTCAAGTTATAGTTTGTCTTATAATGTTTTGGGGTTTTGCTTATCAATGTGCCATTCTTCTCTGAAAACGCTTTCTATGCTTGGGTTCTAGTTTTTGTGAATGAATTTTTTTTTGGATAGTGTTATTGGAGTAGTTAGATCAGGCAGTTTAATTAGTGTCATCCTCAGGTGATGTTTTAAATCGTAGGAAATAACAGAAATTTTCTGCTACCTAGCACGTACCAGAACAAGGTTTGCCATGTGTCACGGGATCAGCCTTTATAGCAGCTTAACCCGTGCGGCACCTAGTTCCCACCCGTACGAAGGAACGCTAGGTCAGCCTAACTCGTCGCATTTGGATCGGAACCCATCGATCCGTTGTAAAGCAATTGTGTAGGGAAGCGCTTAGCGGAAGATCGATTTAAACGAAGGCAACAAACGATTGTATTGAATGCTTGAAAGCTTTACAACATCACTCCCCTACATATAGATGTTAACACTTTTCTGGCTATGTCGCCAGGAGACATCATATATGATCGAAATCTAAAATCTCTACAACTTACTCTATAAGCTAAGTACAACACTTTACAAAGGAGAAATACCCCAAAATGGCCTAAGTATGCTAGGATAAGCCTCGGTCCGTGACATTCTCCCCCACCCGATTTCGCAGCGTCCTCGTTGCGTCTTCGGCTTCCTCGAACTCGTCGAATCGCTGGATGTAGCGTTCGGTTTCTTCCCAGTACTCTTCAATCTCTTTGGAGAATTGCCCTAGATCCTCTTCCTTCTCCCAGCTTGGTTCTTGGCTAGGGGCCTGTTCTTCCATTGGACGTAGTACTCCACCCGGCTTGGATCTACGCCCCTTCTTGGCACGACTCTACGAGAGTGGATTTTCTCATCTCTTTATCGTAGGTCTTGCCCGTTGATGCTTGTTGGTGTCCTGCACCGTCCGTTGTCCGTCGTATCTTCCAAGTCTTCGTGGTAAGGCTTGAGCAAACTACGTGGAACACCGGATGCCTTTGTAAGCTAGTCGGGAGGTCCAATTTGTATGAGACCTTCCCAACTCTCTTAAGAACTTTGAAAGGCCCCTCATATCGGCGCACCAAACCCTTATGCAATTGTCTGAGTGCTTTGGTTTGGCGCGGAAGGAGTTTGAGCATCACCATGTCTCCTTCTTGAAACTCCAAGGGCCTCCTTTGTTGATCCGCCCACTTCTTCATCTTCTTCGCCGCTTTGTGCAAGTATGCCCTGGCCAAATCCGTGCGTTCATGCCATCCTTTTGCAAACTTGAATGCCGTGGGGCTCTTTCGAGTATACCCCCGAGTGATGGAAGTGGGCGTCAATGGTTCTTTGCCCGATTGCGAGTTCGAACGGGCTCTCGTTCGTGGACTCGCTCTTACAAGTTATATGAGAATTGGGCTATGTCCAGTAACTTGGCCCAATCTCTTTGATTGGCACTCACGTAGTGCCTCGGATACGACTCCGGTAAGCCATTGACACGTTCTGTTTGGCCGTCTGTTTGTGGGTGGAAACTTGTTGAAAAGTTTAAGTCCGAACCCATTATCCTGACATACGGTCCAAAACCGCCCGATGAATCGTGAGTCCCGATCGCTCACGATTGTCTTTGGAATGCCTCAGATACTTCACCACGTACTTGAAGAATAGTCGGGCCGTGTCGTCTCTTTGTACGATCCTTCGGAGCTGGAATGAAAACTCCATACTTAGAGAATCGGTCGACCACCACAATGATCGTACCGCATCCTTCGGATCTTGGGAGACAAACAATGAAGTCCATCGAAACACTCTCCCAAGGTATTTCCGGAGTAGGCAAAGGTTCTAACAGTCTTGCCGATTGCCGATTCTCTATCTTGTCTTGTTGGCACACAAAACAAGTCCTCACGTACACTTGGACGTCCTCGTAAAGTTGAGGTCAATAGTAGCTCCGTTCCACCAACGCCAAGGTACGATCGACTCCGGGATGGCCACCCCACCGCGAGTCGTGACATTCTTGAGGATGTCTCTCCTCAAACTTCCCATTTGGGAACGTACACCCATTCCCCTCGAGTATGGAGCAAGTCGTCCCTTAGCCAAAATCGCCGCGTCTTCCCAGCTTTGACGCATTCCACCAAGGACTTGGCTAATGGATCGTGCTCCATTCCTTCCTTCAGTTTGTCCACCAGGGGGAATTGTGGTTGGCTAATGGCTGCGAGTTTCGCCTTTCGACTTAGTGCATCGGCCACCACATTATTTGTGCCCGGTTTGTACTGGAGCACAAAAGTCCTTCCGCTAGGAGTCCTTGCCACCGTGCTTGCTTCGGAGTTAAGTTCCTTTGAGTTAGAAAATAACTCGTAGCAATATTGTCCGTCTTCACCACGAACTTGGACCCTAGCAAATAATGCCTCCACACCCGAAGGCAATGCATAATTGCCGTCATCTCCTTTTCGTGCACCGCGTACCTCTGTTCGGTGCAATTAAGTTTCCGGCTCTCATATGCTACAGGATGCCCATCCTGCATTAGAACTCCACCGATGGCAAAGTCTGAAGCATCCGTGTGAACTTCATAAGGCTTTGTATAGTCCGGCAGTGCCATCACTGGTCCGTTTGTCACGACTTGCTTCAACTTCTCAAATGCCTCTCGGCGAGCATCATCCCACACCCAAGTCTTGTTCTTCTTTAATAGTTATCAAGGGTGCGGCAATGTGGGAATAGCCGCGGATGAATCTTCTATAGTAGTTAACCAAACCAAGGAAGGAACGCATTTCAGAGACTTTCTTGGACGTCTCCCATTCCTTGATGGCTAACACTTTCTTGTTGTCCATCTTTAGTTTGTCGCCGCCAATGATGTGACCCAAAAAGGGCACCTCTTTCTTCGCAAAGTCACATTTCTCCTTCTTCACAAAGAGTTGGTTCTCCCTTAAGATTTGGAAAACCCGCCGTAGGTGTGCCTTGTGTTCCTTCAATGTTTTGCTATAGACGACAATGTCGTCAGTACACCTACGACGAATCTATCCAGTATGGTTGGAAGATCCGGTTAATCAACGTACGAGAATGTGGCAGGGCGTTTGTGAGGCCAAAGGGCATCACCAAGAACTTGTAAGAGCCATATCTTGTGGCCTGCACGCCGTCTTTGCCTCATCACCTTGTTATCCCACTTGCCAATATCCCGACCATAAGTCTAGCTTTGAGAACCATCTCGCAGCACCAAGTTGATCAAACAGGTTGGATATTAGTGGGATGGGGTAGGCTGGGTCTTCATGTGATCTTGTTGAGCACCACTATAGTCAATGCATAGCCGCATCGACCCATCGTGCTTCTTTTGGAATAACATCGGTGCTCCAAATGGCGCTTTGGATGGCGAATGAACCCGGCCTCCAACAAGTCCTTCAATTGTTCCAAGTTCCTCCAACTCCGGTGGTGCCATCCCATAGGGCACCGCAGCGTGAAGCCTTGCACCGGCCTCAAGCTCGATCCTATGGTCCACCTCTCGCTTCGGCGGAAGTTGTTTGGGGAGTTCGGTGGCATAGTCCCCAAACTCTTCAAGGACCGTCTTCACTTTGGTTGGGGCTCCTTCCCAACACTTGGGCATCCTTCCTTCACCATAGCAATGAAGGTTGGCTCTGTCGCCTAACTCCTTTAGACGGTTGGAGCGCTGAAAGAGACCTCGCCTTGAGCTCTTCTTCCCGCATTACCTTCACCATGCGTTTTTCCCCTCGTCCATGATGCACATTGTGTTGGTGCTAGGAATTGGAATTGCCCGCACCGGGTCCAACGAACTCCATCCCCCACAGCACCATAGGATAGTCGTCCATCGACACCACGGGAAGATTCACCTTGCCTCTCCACTCCGCCAATACTTAGCTCGACACCTCGAGCCACGCCATGGATTGGACCGGCACTGGAGTTCACGCCTTGAACCAGCCCTTCTCTTCTTTGAGTATCCCCATCTCACGAGCTTCTTCGACCTTAATGAAGTTGTTGGTCGCACCCGTGTCCACCAAGGCCTTAGTTTCAAGGTTGTTGGCCTTAGCAGCACGTCATGCGGCCCTTTTGTCGTCGGGATGGTGGCACCTCCACCTTCGCCTTGATTGCATTGAGGAGTTGCAAGGAACCAAGTCGTGGATCCCTGCGTTCCTCTCTTCGTCTTCGTTGATCATCACGGAGAGCTTGGAGCGCTTCGGGCACTCGGAACGCCTTGTGAGGGCCTTCACAAAGGAAAGCAGGAGATCCTTGGCTTCTCTCGAGTCCTTGGAACTATTAGGCGAATTGTTTTGGGCGAAAGTCCTTAGATGATTGGAAGGGTCTCCTTTTCCTTCACTCGGTTGTCGCCCCCCGTTTCTCCTTTGTAGAACTTCGCCATGGAAGTCGATGAAGAGCTCGTGGGTTTTCTCGCGCTTCTTGTATTCGATGAGTGATTCGGCCACCGCCACGCCGATGCCGGGTCTGCACATTCCTGCTTGCGGCTCCGGCTTTTGCCCATTGTTGCAATCCGTCCATGAAGGAAAATAATGAATCCTTCCGCGGACATGTCAGGATCTCAAGATAAGCTACAGGCTCGCGGACGTACTCCGCACCGTGCCTTTGTGGGTAAGGCGCCGAAGTTCGCCGGGACTCGTCTTCCGCGATACCGGGGATAGAAGCGGGCCTGATCTCCGCTTGAAATCCGCCTGGTTATCAATGATACATAGGCCGCACTCCTTGTCGGCATATCGTCGCCTCCGGCCCACACCATGGGAATCGACTAAGTATAGCGGAGCGTCTTCACCTTCTTTGCCTCGTCGATGATGTTCAAGGCATCGTCTTGCTCCATGGTCCCGAGAGGAGGTTGTCCCAACTCCCTCGCATTCCTTGACTTGCAGGTCTTAGGCTTTGGCATGTTGATTTTGGAGCGGAATGGCGCCACGCCACCTTGGGTGACCGCCATCTTGCATAGAGACCAATCCGCCTTGATCTCTTTGATTTCCTCTTGCATCGCCAAGATTTGGGACATGAGAGAACCCTTCAAGCCCTCGAATCGAGAGTTCATGTCATCCATGACGGAGTTGAGAAGCCTTGCATCCTCCCAAAGCTTTCCTCACCCTATGAGTCCGACTTTTCGATGCTTTCGGTGTGCTCTCGAGCCACCTCCATACGTTCGGCTAACGCCAACTCCAATTTGGCTAGTCGACTCCCAGCGGACATGTTTCCCTCGAAACGGACTTGTCTCTCCTCCGTTCCTTAGCGTGGTGCTCCTTGTCGCGGCCTTGGCGGGGCGCCACCACTAATGACAACAAATCCTCTGTTTGTCATTTTTACCAACTCTCGAAGTTTTGATTGTTCACGGACTTTAGCCGACGAACCTCCGATACCACTTGTCACGGGGGTCGCCCCTTATAGCGGCTTAGCCGGTGCGGCCTGGTTCCACCGTCTGAAGAGACGGCCAGAGTCGGCTTAACTCGTCGCATTTGGATCGGAACCCCGTCGATCCGTTATAAAGAATTGTGTAGGGAAGCGCTTAGCGGAAGATCGATTTAAACGAAGGCAACAAACGATTGTATTGAATGCTTGAAAGCTTCTGACATCACTCCCTACATAGATATTTAAACATTTTAAGCTATGTGCCAGGGCGTCATATATGATCGAAATCTAAAATCTCTACAACTTACTTATAAGCTAAGTACAACACTTTACAAAGGAAATACCCCAAAATGGCCTAAGTATGCTAGGATAAGCCTCGATCCGTGACACATGGGAAGAAATTAATCGATGTTTTTTTGCTCCTAAACAATTTGAAGTGAAAAACATTAAACCAATCTTTATACCCCTCTCAGTTAAACTTCAAAATGCCTCGAATTTTAGAAGGAAGAATATACATTAAAGAGTTGGGTGCCGAGTATGAGCATCAACGTAACGAAAGGGTCATTGAAGCAGGATATATATATATATATATATATATATATATATATATATATCAGCATCCTGGTAGGCGGCTCACGTGCAACCTGATTCTCCGTTCGCCCCACACCATATTGATCCCTCTCTCTCCAATTTCCTTGGATCCCCGCTGAAAAAGCTAGAAGTCCTTTACGGTCAAGCATGCCTTAAGCGTAGATCGATACTTCAGATTATCATAAGGATTCCCAAAGTCCTTGAGTTTCTTTAGTTAGTTTCCCCATAAAGGCTTAATTGGGCTTTGGTTTTTGCTTATCAATAAAAAATGTTCCGCTGCGATTTTTAGCTGTGTTCTCCACCTAAATAAATCATCCCCTCTCTTTGGTTTTTGAGAAAAATAATCCTTAATCGGCCGATCATTTCCTTTAACTCTATCCACGACAAATGTATCTTCGCGATTGTAGAACCTCCATGTCTGGTTGTTGATTTTTAAGCGCATTTTCATGTCCGATGCTTGATTGCCATGAGTGTGATTATATTGCTTCTTCGTCTTCATCCGATGAAGATGATGAAAAATCTCCATTTGTATTACCATCACAATAGTTACTCTCATCCTCTCCTGATTCTCGCGAAAAAAAGAATACTTACCGGCTAACGTATCTCGACAAGGATATCGGTGATTGTAAACCAAACCGCTATCTCCCCTAGAGACTCGGACGTGTTACTTTGCCGGAGAAAGATCACGCGGCCGCAACAAAGACAGGCAGTTATGCCGGAGGGTATTTGTCATCTCGTCTCTAGAAAAAACCCTAAATAATTGAGACAGAGTAGATGGCCGGATGGTCTCTTCGTTGCGAAATCGCAATGGGCAACTAAAGTTTGTGTAGGAGGGGAAGAAAATGATGGGTGAATCTTGCGTGAACGGGAAGCGTTAGGCATGAAGCTGCTGAAAGAGAAGAGAACGTCGCATGGTAAATTGGTAAAATAAAATTTAGGAAAGAAAAAATAGATTATACACATTGGAGCATCATTAGTTAAACTTACATTTAAAAATCTTATATAAGCTAAATATGAATTTAGCTAATAAAATTTAGGTGCTTAAGATTGGAGATGCTCTAAATGAGTCATTTATTTATTTTTTTGAGTTTATTTTTGATATATCTAAAACTAAGGCTCCTCCTTTTATTCATTAATTATTTTTAGAGATCGTTATTTTTATCCCTTTTGACGGGTTTAGATCTCCTTCCCTTAAAATCCTTTTTTTAAAATATTGTTTCGATCAAAGTTTAATTTACCTCAAAATTTCTCGTAACATTTTTTTTTTGTAATGCTTTAATGTTTTTTCCTTAGAAAGCTTAATCTGTAGACTTTTTTTTTAAGTTCCTTTTTAAATGGTTCGATCAAAATCTTCCTATTTAGTATTAATTTTGGACATAGTAGGAGTGTTTAACATCTTTCTCACTCGTAATTGACTCTCGGACCCTTGGACTTTGATATGCAGATTTTTTTTTATTTTTGCTATCCTTGGTAGTAGGTGTTAAAACCCGAACCTTTATTTTCGGTTGTTGGTGACTCCAAAAGTACCATTATTTTTACACTATAGCTAATCACTAATCGGTGTCGTTTCCATGAGTGCTGGACAAATCCAACGTTGAAAATACCGATTAGGTGGGCGCCTTGAGGCGCCGCCGATCGCCTCGGCTCCGGCCCGCATGGAGGTGCTGCGTTGAAGTCCGCATCCACCGACATCCCACCATGGGCAGAGGCGGTTGGGGCGGCTTGTGTCGTCGCCTTAACCCATATCGGGGATGATGCGCCCATGAAGAAGGGGATGTCACCTCCGTTATTATCGTCGAGCGGTGGTCGACGTAACGACGTCGTCGTCTCGGGCGTCGAGGTTGCCTCCGGTGTGTCACGGGGTCGGGTTTCTTGCGCCTCTCGACCCATTGCGGCACTTAGCTTCTCTATCCATGGTCCGCTAAGTTTGGGCCCCTAGGGATTGAGCGCACGTAGATTGGTTTCGGCTCGCCACTAGGCTCACGTCGGAGAACGGCTCCGGTTCCCGGCCGGTTTGTGTAAGGATGGCCAAATCCCTTCTTTAACGTCGAGTCCTCGACTAGCGGCGTGCTCCCACATTCATCGGGTCGGCACGTCGAACTCCGAAGGGGTTCCCATCCGTTCTCTCCACGAATCGCCCGGAACCTTCTCGCTAGCACCATCTACGCTTCCAACCAACCTCTCCTTTTACATAGCACGAATACATTCCGAATCGTGCCACTAAAAATATCCCGGCTGCCGCTGCTCGGGTCGTGACATTCTCCTCCACCCAACTCCTCGCAACGTCCTCGTTGCATTTATCGACATCGTCTCGCAGCGATGGCATCGTTTTCGACTCCTCCCACTCGTCTAAGGACCCGTACCTTGAGTTAGTCAGTTTTGCCTGAGTAGGTTTTTCTAGATTTTGGCCTGGTGAATGGACTCCATGATTCACGTGCCAAAAGAAAGATCTTGGAATGATGTCCTCTGTCTACCACGAGGTTTCGAGCCAAACGGACGTGTATGTGAGTGCACGTGAAATGGGTCCATTTCATATGCAAGTGTGGTTGTCTTCTACATGATGCAAGGATACTGGAGCTGAAGTTTAATTGAATTTAGTGCATTTGGGTTGCACGTGAATTGGGAATCACGTGCAAATTGGCGTCTTGAGCATGTTTTTGCGTGGTTACCTTGGTTTTTTAATTTTAATCATCTTTTCCCAAAGGACAATGTTGGAATTGTTTGGTATTTTGGTGTGTATGGGTGTGGGAAGGTCGCCAGCTTGTTCCGTAGCTAAATCGTTTTGATCTTTGGGATTATACTTAATCAAAACTATATCGTTTTGATGTTGTGTTGTCTATATAAGGGAAGCCCTGCTGTTTTGGGGTTAGGGTTTTTGCTCCACTTTGGCGAAGAGAGAGAGAGAGAGAGAGAGAGAGAGAGAGAGAGAGAGAGAGAGAGAGAGAGAGGGAAGGAGAGGCTTCGGTGAGTGCCGGACGTCTTGCGTGGTGGTCGGAGTCTTGCGTGGAAGTGGGAGCGAGAGAACATCCAAGTAGGAGTTAGTTTCAAATCCTCCTGCGTCTGGGGTTAGGGTAGATTATAGAGTTATACCTGGTTATATATATATGTAATCCATATAGGTGTGATCTCATATGGATGTTGGCCTTCAATGGCGCTTTTGGTGTATTCGGTGTTGGATGGTGTGCATATTAAGTGTTCGATAAAATGCCCGTGATGATATGTCCGTGTGAATATGCCTGTATGTGTTTGATTTTATGCTTAATGGGTTTGGTGAATAAGTGTTTGGTATTATGCCTGTGAAAGTGTGTATGCTACGTGTTTGGTTTAATGCCTGTGTGACCTTGTATGCTGTGCTTGTGGAACCCGGTGGCTGTGGAAGCCCGGGACTGGAACCGTTAGCCTGTATGGCTAAGCCTATATGGCTGTGGATATGTTAGTCCGTGTGGCTAAGCCTATATGGCCGTGGATATGTTAGCCCGTGTGGCTAAGCCTGAGAGGCTGTGGATATGTTAGCCCGTGTGGCTAAGCCTGAGTGGCTATGGAAATGTTAGCCTATATGGCTAAGCCTGCATGGCTGTGGATAGGTGGGTGCCATTTGAATGTGGAATACAACTTGTTTACATTCTATTGTCACTACACTGCACCTCTACACACTCATGTAGACACTAGGAGCATGGGATGGGTTGGGGAGACATGATCCCTACTGAGCTGTGGTTGCTCACCCCTCCCTCTATGTTGTGTTTTCTTTCAGGAACATACAGGCGTTAGGAGGGACCCCAAGGTGGAAGACCTTATTTACTTTACTGTCTACCATTTATGTTATTTTTATGAGAATTGATGTAACCCCAGTGGGGATGGATTGAAAAGAGAATTTTGTTGTAATAAAGACTGGTTTGGATTGTGGATTGTTTTTATGAACCTTACTGTCTTGAATGTGTTGTGGATGTTTAAAATGTTATGTTCGGGATTTGCACCCTAACCCCTTTGCCCTCTGTGTGGGTACAAGGGGAGTCACATACCGGTTTCCTCGGGTTGGAAATCCGGGGCGTGACAATATGGTATAAGAGCATGGTCTAGTTGGCCTAGGGTAGTGGGCGGACCTGGTTATCCTAAGTCCTTTGGAGGAGCCTGGAGGGACATGCCTGATCAACATGGTCTTCTTTGAGCCTCCAAGGTGTACTTAGGGTAGTCCAGTCTTGTGGTAGGGTTTGCATGCATTGGCATTAGGGCACTAGTTGCATTTGCTGTGAATGTATGCTAAACTGTGGATAAGATCATATGATTAAGTGAAATGTGCAACTCTGATTTGTTTGGCAATGTGTGGCAATGTGTACTGAACTGTGCAATGTGATTGATGCAATGTATGTGTGTAATGTCATGTGATAGTGGAATTGATTAGTGGGGTAGAGGTAGTGACGCGATAGATTATAATTGTTTTGACGTTGTGCTTCTTACTTCGCGTAATAAGAATGCCGCCGAGGAGAGTGACACATGCGTCCGGGGCAGTGGCTGATGAGTCATCTGCCCATGAGGGTCCGCGTGCGGGACCGTCCGTTGGAGGGCATGCATTGTTGCTGGCACAGCTACGAGAAGGCATCCGGCTGGAGGTACGAGAGCTACGAGAGGGACTCCGGCAGGAGGTTCGGGAGGAGGTGCGCCGTGAGATGGCATCACAGCAGGTGGTACCACCACCACCACCAGTAGGAGAGCTGCCACGTGAGCGTGAGAGTTCGCTGGGTGGTGTACCGACTCGTGCAGAGGATGACGTGGTGACACGGTTCCGAAAGGAACAACCTCCGCGATTCAAGGGGGAAGGTGAACCCTTGGTAGTTGAACAGTGGTTGAGGCAGATCGAGCATGTGTTCTCCTTTCTCCTGCCCCGGGAAGAGGATAAGGTGCGACTGGCAATTCGGCAGCTGGAGGGGGATGCTTTGGAGTGGTGGACGAGTGTCGCGGGGAGCCGTGCGATGCAACTCATGCTTTGGGAGGAGTTCTTGCAACTCTTCCATGAGGAGTTCTTCCCGGAATCAGTGAGATGGCAGAAGAGGGAAGAATTCGGCAGCTTGAAGCAGGGATCCAGGACGGTACCTGAGTATGAGTGGGAGTTCCGGAGCTTGAGTAGGTTTGCTCCTGAGACCATGGCAAGGGAGGACCTGAAGGCCCACAAGTTCACCTTGGGTCTCAGGCCGCCCTTGGCGAGAGGGTGGCAATTCTACGCTTGAGGACCTATGCTAAGGTTGTCGAGACGGCCCGTATAGCTGAGAGGGAGCTGGATGATGGGAGGCAGACCCATCAGGGTTGCCCGTTGCAGGGTGGGTTGGAGCGTGATTCCGGGTCTAAGCAACCCAAGACTGAGGAAAGGGATAGCAGTTCCTTTCACAACCGGGGACAACCATCAGTGCCCCCAGGGAGGTCTAGCTTTGGCGGTAGCAGACAAGAAGGTCCAGCAGGAGGACTCCCCAGTGGTTGCCATTGCTGTGGGGAGCAAGGCCACTTCAAGAGGAAGTGTCCCAAGAAGAACTGGCGATGCAATAGGCGTGGACGAGAAGGCCATTTGAGCCGGGTTTGCCAGGAGTAAGAACAAGGGAGTTGGAGGCATGGCATCCAGCATGAGGAGTGACGCCAGTTTCCGTACACCAGCGGAGAGACCAGCTCGTTAGTGGCAGGCTAGTCAGGCAGGATCGAGTCAGACCCGACCCCAGGGGAGGCCGGAGCGGCAGCAGACTGAGGCTGGAGGCAACCTTAGCGGGAAGCGTCCAGTGAGTGAGCCGACCGGTGGCACGGGCCAAGGAAGGGTGTTTGCGCCTGGAGGCGACGTACCAGGAGGAGGCTGAGCTACCACCCCCACCAGCTGAGGGTGGAGCAGGACCATCGGTGGTTAGAGGTACCCTCTTGATTTCGCGCACGTTAGTTTCTGTTCTTTTTGATACGGGTGCATCGTGTTCCTTCTCTGCCGAGCTTCTTATTGATGGCTTGGGGTTAGCTTGTGTGGAGGCCGCGAGGCCCCTAGTTGTGGAGTCCCCGGTGGGAGGCATGATTGAGGTACGACATGTGTGCCGTGACTGTGTGTTAACCCTAGGAGAGGTGGAGCTGAGTTTTGACTTGCATGTAATGCCTTTGAGGACGTTTGACCTGATCTTGGGTATGGATTGGCTTATGGCCTTCCAAGCCAAGATAGACTGTTACCGACGGCGTGTATCCTTCGTGACACCTGCAGGGACCTCTTGCACCCTGCAGGGGGAGTGGTACTGTGAGGCGAGTCGGGCCGGGCCGGTGTTGGACCAGTGGGGTGCCATTACCCACAGGTTGGCAACCTTGACCTTTGCTGAGGTGGGTAAGGTGGAAAAGAGGGTGTGGCCCGCTGTTGTGGATCAATTTCAGGATGTTTTTCCTGAGGAGTTGAGGAGTTTGCCACCTAAGAGGAGTGTGGAGTTCACCATTGAGTTGGTGCCGGGGACGGGTCCGATTTCCCAAGTAGCGTATCGTATGGGGCCAGCCGAGCTGAGGGAGCTGCAGAGGCAAATCGAGGAGTTGGTGGGCAAGGGTATATCAGACCGAGTACCTCACCTTGGGGTGCTCCGGTGCTCTTTGCTAAGAAGGCTGATGGCACACTTCGTCTTTGCATCGACTACAGGAAGCTGAATTCAGTGACTGTGAATAATAAGTACCTGTTGCCTCGGATGGATGACCTATTTAACCAATTGAGTGGGGCTCAGTGATTTTCCAAGATAGATTTACGGTCGGGGTATCACCAGCTCAGGGTTAGGGAGGAGGACATCCCTAAGACAGCTTTTCGGTGCAGGTATGGGCATTATGAGTGGGTAGTGATGCCTTTCGGGCTCACTAATGCGCCAGCGGTGTTCATGCATTTGATGAACCAAGTCTTTGCCCCATACTTGGATTCGTTTGTGGTGGTGTTTATCGACGATATCTTGGTGTATTCCAAGACCGAGAAGGAGCATGTGGAGCACTTGGCAACAGTGTTGCAAACCTTGAGGGACCAGGCACTGTTTGCTAAGTTTAGCAAGTGTGAGTTTTGGTCAGCAGGAGGTTCACTTTCTTGGCCACGTGGTGTCAACCGAGGGAGTTAGGGTGGACCCAGCCAAGATTGAGGCCGTGGCATCGTGGGCGAGGCCAACCAACGTTTTTGAGATCCGTAGCTTTCTTGGCTTGGCGGGGTATTATCGCCGTTTTGTAGAGGGGTTCTCCCGTTTGGCGGCTCCTATGACGGCGTTGACTAGGAAAGGAGTGAAATTTGAGTGGACGGACAAGTGCCGCAGGGCGTTTGAGACTCTCAAAACCCGTTTGACCACTGCACCGGTGTTGAGGTTACCTCGGGAGGATATTCCATATGAGGTATACTGTGATGCGTCCAGGGTTGGTTTGGGGTGTGTGCTTATGCGGGAGCACGGTGTGGTGGCTTATGGGTCAAGGCAGTGAAGCCTCATGAGCGAGAATTATCCTACTCATGACCTTGAGTTAGCGGCCGTCATCTTCGCCCTGAAGAGTTGGCGGCATTACCTCTTGGGGGGAGAAGTTTGTGGTGTTCTCGGATCACAAGAGCCTTCGATACATCTTTACCCAGAAGGACTTGAATTTGAGGCGAGAGGAGATGGGTGGAGTATTTGCGGACCTTTGACTTTACTCTTGCCTATACCCCGGCAAGGGTAATATTGTGGGCCGACGCATTGAGCGAAAAAAGGGAAAGCCGAGGTGGCCGTGAGAGAGTGGAAGCCGATGGAGCAGTTGGCGATGTTGCGGTGTAGCCTATTGTTCGTGATGGTGGGACGATCCCGAGTCCTTTGGTGGTTGTGCCGAGTTGTACCAGGCGCGTCCGAGAGGAACAATGGGTGACATTCGGTGTGAGGTTCTCCGTGCCCGTATTGAGGCCGGTGAGCTATCCGAGGACCGGACAGAGGGTCCTGAGCATGAGTTGTCACTTCAGGGGCGGTTGGTAGTGGCTTCTTCCCTCAGGGATGAGGTGATGAGGGAGTTTCACCGCCTAGAGTTCTTTGTGCATCCAGGGGGTACGAAGATGCACCATGCGCTTCGGGGACATTTTTGGTGGCCTGGGATGAAACGCGATGTGGTCGCCTTTGTTTCGCGGTGCCTCACGTGTCGGCAGGTGAAGGCCCGAGCATCGCGGCGCGGCGGGCATGTTACGACCATTGCCCATAGCGGAGTGGAAGTGGGACCACATAGCGATGGATTTTGTGGACCGGTCTTCCACCTACCACAGGGAGGAAAGATATGATTTGGGTGATTGTGGATCGACTCACAAAGTCGGCCCATTTCCTGGGCTGTTCGCGAGCGGGACTCCATTGGGACCTTGAGTCACTGTACATGAACGAGATTGTGAGACCGCATGGAGTACCATCATCGGTTGTCTCTTGACCGGGATTCGAGGTTCACTTCCCGTTTTTGGGCAGGTTTGCAGGAGGCTATGGGGACCAAGCTTTACTTGAGTACAGCCTTTCACCCTGAAACTAACGGTCAGACAGAGAGGACGAATCGGACTTTGGAGGACATGTTACGGGCTGTGTGTGTTAGATTTTGGGGGTTCGTGGGCAACTCACCTTCCTTTGGTGGAGTTTGCCTACAATAACGCTTATCAGCATCCATTGGGATGGCTCCTTTTGAGGCGTTGTATGGGCGGCCGTGTCGATCACCTTTGTGTTGGACCGAGGTGGGGGAGACAGCTCTCTTGGGACCGCAGCTTGGTTCAAGAGGCTACCGAGAAGGTTAAGTTGATTCGTCGGCGTTTGTTATCGGCTCGAGTCGACGAAATCTTATGCGGATCGGCGGCGGCGACCTTTGGAGTTTTCTTTTGGTGATCATGTGTTTCTTCGCGTTTCTCCACGTCGTGGACATCGACGGTTTGGGCGAGGTTCCAAGCTATCTCCATGGTTTATTGGTCCTTTTGAGATTCTGGATCGTGTGGGGCCTGTAGCCTACCGCTTAGCGTTACCACCGCGGCTGAGTCGAGTGCACAATGTCTTCCACGTGTCCCAGTTTCGGAAGTATCACCCTGACCCCACCCATGTGATCGATTGGGGGACCTTAGACATTGAGGATGACCTGTCTGTTGTTGAGGCCCCTATCCGTATCCTAGATCGGCGAGAGAAGCTTTTGCGTGGTCGTGCTCTTCCTTTGGTTCGTGTGCTGTGGCAGCACCATGGCATTGAGGAGGAGACATGGGAACATGAGTCCGTGATGCGTGAGCAAGACCTGGAATTGTTCGAGGACGAACAATCTTAAGCGTGGGAGGTGGCTGTTGGCCAAGGGATAGTGATGTGTTTTCTTGTATTAGTTGTGTACGATTTGGTGTATTTGTATTGTCTTTTAAAGACATGTGTTCTTATTTGTGATGTATTTTGAGATGTGTATTCGTGACATACGGACATGTGTTATATGCATTACTGTGGTTATGGATTATGGTGGTACATTGTTATGTGCCGTTATGTGTTGTGCGCGGTGTATGACCCATTTGGGTGTTGTGGCTCACCGTGTGGCAAATGAGTAGCTTGTGTTTGTTTTCCTCGTATGTCATTTCTTTTCATAGGTAGCTTGTGTTTATTTTCCTCGTATGTCATTTCTTTTCGAGGACGAAAAGTCTTAAGGGGGAGAGGATGTAAGGACCCGTACCTTGAGTTAGTCACAGTTTTGCCTTTTGAGTAGAGTTTTTCTAGATTTTGACCTAGTGAATGGACTCCAATGAATTCACGTGCAAAAGGAAAGATACTTAGAATTTTGACCTACATGATGCAAGGAGGCTGGGGGTGAAGTTTGAGCGCATTTGGAGTGCATTTGGAGTTGCACGTGAATTGGGGAATTCACGTGCAAATTGGCGTGCAGGCATGTTTTTGCATGGTTACCTTGGTTTTGTCATTCTAATCATCTTTTCCCAAAGGACCATGTTGGAATTGTGACTATTTTGGTGTGTATGGGTGTGAGAAGGTCATAGCTTGTTCCATCAAAACTATGTCGTTTTGATGCTGGGATTCACTTAATCAAAACTACGTCGTTTTGATGTTGTGTTGTCTATATAAGGAGGAGAAGCCCCTCTGTTTTAGGGTTAGGGTTTGTTGCTCCACCACTGACAGAGAGAGAGAGAGAGAGAGAGAGAGAGAGAGAGGGAAGGAGAGCTTCTGGTGGCTGCCGGAGCGTCTTGCGTGGTGGTCGGAGTCTTGCGTGGAAGTGGGAGTAGGAGAACATCCAAGGTAGGGGTTCTATTATTCCTAAATCCTCCTCTGTCCTAGGGTTCTAGGGCAGATTATAGAGTTATACCTGGTTATATATATATGTAATCCATATAGGTGTGATCTCCTATATGGATGTTGGCCTTCAATGGCAGTTTTTGGTGTATTCTGGTGTTTGATGGTGTGCATATTAAGTGGAAGCCCGGGACTGGAACTGTTAGCCTGTATGGCTAAGCCTATATGGCTGTGGATATGTTAGTCCGTGTGGCTAAGCCTATATGGCCGTGGATATGTTAGCCCGTGTGGCTAAGCCTGAGAGGCTGTGGATATGTTAGCCCGTGTGGCTAAGCCTGAGTGGCTGTGGAAATGTTAGCCTATATGGCTAAGCCTGCATGGCTGTGGATAGGTGGGTGCCATTCGAATGTGGAATACAACTTGTTTACATTCTATTGTCACTACACTGCACCTCTACACACTCATGTAGACGCTAGGAGCATGGGATGGGTTGGGGAGACATGATCCCTACTGAGCTGTGGTTGCTCACCCCTCCCTCTATGTTATGTTTTCTTTCAGGAACATACAGGCGTTAGGAGGGACCCCAAGGTGGAAGACCTTATTTACTTTACTATCTACCATTTATGTTATTTTTATGAGAATTGATGTAACCCCAGTGGGGATGGATTGAAAAGAGGATTTTGTTGTAATAAAGACTGGTTTGGATTGTGGATTGTTTTTATGAACCTTACTGTCTTGAATGTGTTGTGGATGTTTAAAATGTTATGTTTGGGGTTTGCACCCTAACCCCTTTGCCCTCCGTGTGGGTACAAGGGGAGTCACGTACCGGTTTCCTTGGGTTGGAAATCCGGGGCGTGACACGCCCAATGTCAACAGCTTGGACATCGCTTCCCCGCAGGTTGCAACACCTTTACCAAGATGCTCGCCCGCTCGCCCAATGTCCAGAGGATAGGAGGCTTCCAAGATCGCTCCGACGCGCTCCTTCGTACTCCCTTGCCCAACTCTGTATCACACTCTAGGATACTCCAACTCTATGGACGCGAGACGTGCAAGACACTATCGGTCGACTCACCTCTGTGAGCTCCCACCTTGGGATCACGCTACTCGCGAGAGTGCTCGGCGAGTCTTCAGGATACGGGCCGGTTCAGCTTTGATACCACTTGTCACGGGGTCAGGTTTCCTGCGCCTCTCAACCCATTGCGGCACTTAGCTTCTTTATCCACGGTCCGTTAAGTTTAACCTTTGAGGGTTGAAGCGCACGTAGACTGGTTTCGCCCTGCCACTGGGCTCATCAGGAGAACGGCTCTAGTTCCCGACCAGTTTGTGTAAGGATGGCCAAATCCCTTCTTCAACGTCAAGTCCTCGACTAGCGGCGTGCTCCCCGCATTCAACCGGGTCGGCACGTCTGAACTCCGAAGGGGTTCCATCCGTTCTCCTCCACGAATTGTCTGGAACCTTCTCGCTGCGCACCATCTACGCTTCAACCAACCCCTCTCCTTTACGTAGCACGAATACATTCCTGAATCGTGCCACTAAGAAACATCCCACCAGCACCATGCTACTCGGGTCGTGACAAGTGTCATCATCCGTCATCGATCGTTATCCAGTGTCGTCGTCCGTCGTGGATTGTTGTCTCCCCAGCATTGTCCGTTTGTTGTCGTCTCCCTAGCATCGTCCGATCGTTGTTGTCTCCTAGGCTCGTCATTGTCCTAGCTTCCTTGTAAGCTCCCAACATCGTCCGAGGTGACCGAGAGGTAAGTAATGCGATTTATATTTCACGATTTATATTTATTTCAAATTTCAAATAAATTTATAATTAAATTTTATTATAGATCTTCAATTTTAAATTTAAATTTTATTTCAAATTTTATATAACTAATTTTAAATTTTATAAATTTTATATAACATATATATAACTAATTTTATTTTAAATTTTAATTATGTTATAAATATGATTTATTGCTATGTAATGAAAATATGAAAATGAAATAAATTTGAATAAAAAGAAAGGATATAAGTAGTATGATTTTATTAATTTAAAATTAAATTTACATAAATTTATATTATTTTATATATTTTAAGAAAGAAATTCTGATCGGTTGACGCGCCTGCCTTAGCGTACGACATCGAATCCGTACCTTATCACGTTTCATGTTTTTGAACCTTGGATGAATCCGGATATCGACATACGTTATTAGAGATGAGTTCGGGAGTTAATTACGTATAAAAAAAGATTAGTATCCCTTTCGAAACCTATCTTAAGAGGAGGTATCTATTTGTTTTTTTATTCATTTGATTTGTTTTTTATTTGTCTATGACTAAGTTAGTTTTGTCATTTTTGTTTTTTTAGCAAATAATAAAAATCAAAAGCAAACAATTATTAAAAGTAAATGTGTTGTGTGTGATTGTAACATTCATGAATAATAAACTCTCTCGTGTACTTTTTTTTTTAAATTCTCTTTTACTATTTTGGTTTTGATATACATTTTTACTCCGGGTCCCAATAATAATAAGATCAATAATAATAAGATGATAGAGGATTTGGGATACACAATACAAAGAATAGAGAAAATGACAAAAATAAATTATTTAAAAAGAATAGCGAAATTATGCAAAATCATAGTTAGTGCTGCTCAAGATAAATACAAATTAAAAAATTAAAAAAAGCCCTACCAAAATATATGTAACCAATCTTGACTTGCAACACTATGTTTTGTTTTGTTTCGTTTCCTCTTTTTGTTTTTTTCTTTGAAACACATGACAACACATGACAGCAGGAAGAAAATAGCAGCCTCTTTTACCTCTTTTTTTTCATTTGAAACGGCAGCCATTTGACAAAAATAAAATGTTCTCAGGATGAAGCAAAACATAATAGCATGGAGAAATAAGCACTTGCAGCAGCCACAATGCAGGATGAAACAAAGCAATAAATGGACTTATGAATGAACCCGAAAATCATACTGTAGAGTCTGTAATATATGCAACAGAAGGCCAAGACATATAGGAAACCATGTATTTAAAAAAAAAAACTGGATCTGTACTGATTACGCAGAAAGCATAAATAAATTGTGTATTTTGTTGAAGATTTATTCTGAAATATATAAATCAAAATCGTAATCCAAAACTGTAATCACAAAAGCAACTGAAAAGAAGTTACGGGAAAAATATACAAAAGATTCAAATTTTTGTTGTTTTTGTTTTTTGTTTTTTTTTTTGTGTGAAATAAGCAATTGAAATATATGCAGAAAGTAGACAAGAAACCAGGCCAAAGAGTAGCTGTCAGACCAGGGAGCTGGAGGAGGCCAGCGGCAGGCGTGAGAGCTAACCAGATCAGACGAGAGAGAATAAACCAGAAATGAGAGGCTAAACCACACCTGATTTGAAGTCACATTCCTCATTCAAACCATTATTACTGCAGATAAGAATGCAATGACGGTAAACAACTTTTACCCAACAGGAAATGAGTGACCGTGTCTTTAAAGAAACAAATGGTGTTTGTTTCTCACTTGCTCACTAATAGAATCATTTCTCTCCTGCCTATCTCTCGTTTTGTTGCATGAAAAGAAATCAAACAACTTCAAATGATCAAAAACCCAGCCCACAAGCCTTCAAACCAGAATTCAATGATCCTAGGCAGAAACTAACCCAGTCCCATAATGTTTCTTCAGCAATTTCAATTTATCATTTAATTCAGCAGTTTAACTTACCATTTTAATTCAATAGAATGAATTCATCATTTCTAATAAGCCTGAACAGAAATTAACCCAATCCTGACTTTCCTGAGGTTTTTGAAACGGAGCCGACAAGGGACAATGTGCATTAAAGACAGAATAAGTTTGCATGGTATAACAGTAAAGAGAGCACACAGTTCGTATAATAGATATTTAAGACGTTTGGTGATTTATTGCAATAGTCAATGACTGCAGAAATACAACAACCGATTGATATCCAAACCTTCTATTACGGGACCAGGCTCTCAAGCTTCTATATGTCATGCAACTAGATCAATATATTTAATGTAGATAACGTGTAGCTGTAGCGTATGATGGCAACTCACTAGTTTTTTTTCTTTTTTGACCTTTCTCTGGCAATCATCTCTCATTTAAACGTAACAGACAGGGGGTCTGTTAATTATCGAAGCTTGTGGCCTGTGCATTAGTGAAGCTCCCAATTTCATCTCTGAAAGTGATTAATTTGATGGACCGTCATTCATTTAATTCCAAAAATTAGGAACGCACCCCGTTGGTGCACAGAATAAGGTGTGTATATCAAAGCCAGGATAGTTAATATCAAAACAGTCAAATCGTAACATTGATCCGCAACCCACAAAGCATAAAAAAAAAAATCTAGAAAGCCTAAATCGAGAAGAGAGAAAGAGGGAGCAGGGAAGCCACAGGATCCAGTCAAAATAGCAAAACCACATGAAAATAAAACGAATCACAATTCCATTTGATCAAACTTTAATGCAGTAAGAACAAGATGTATTTTACAAAGGTTTTAGCAGGCATTGCACATAAACATCCCAACAACCCATTGTTACAGTAAATCAGTAACAACAATTTTATGAAAAATCAAATCTCACAGGAACAATAGGCTGTTAATTTGCTTAGGCGTCTCCCCGTCAGTCCTCTGTTTTTTTGTGTGTGATATTCTCTTCTTTTTTTCCCTTTCTACCGTCAGTCCTCTGTTTTCTTTTGTGTGTGATATTCTCTCTCTCTTTTTTTTCCCTTTCTATCGTCTTTTTTTTTTAGATATATGGTCCCCTATATGTCTCGGGCTTCTGTTGCATATATTGCAGACTCTATAGTCTACGATTTTGGGGTTCATTCATAAGTCCGTTTATTGCTTTATTTCGTCCTGCGTTGTGACTGCTGCAAGTGCTTTTTTCTCCATGCTATTATGTTTTACTTCATCGTGGGAACATTTTATTTTGTCAAATGGTTGTCGTTTAAAATGAAAAAAAGTGGTACATCAGAAAAGAGACTGCTATTTTCTTCCTGTTGTCGTGTGTTTTCACTTGTTTTTATTAATTTGTTGTTTTTATTGTAAGTCAAGATTGGTTACATCTATTTTGGCAGGGTTTTTTTAAATTTTTATTTATTTTGAGCAGTGCTAATGATTTTGTAGGATTTGGCTATTTTTTTAAATAATTTATTTTGGTCATTTTTCTCTTTTATTTTTTTGTTTTGTGTATCCCAAATCCTCTCTATCTTATTGTTATTGGGACTCTATGTAAAAATGTATACCAAAAACAAAATAGTGAAAGAGAATTAAGAGATATTGTTATTTGTAAATGTCACAATCACATACAATACATTTAATTGTTTGCTTTTGGTTTTCATTATTTTCTAAAAAAAAAAAAAAAAACACAAAGAAAAAACAAGCAAAAAACAAAAACAACAAAACTAACTTAGTTTTAAACAAATGAAAACCAAATCAAATGAATAAAAAAACAAATAGAAACCTCTTCCTAAGAAATGTATTGAAAGGATGCGATAGGAGTATTAATCTTTCCTTTCATGTAATTAACTCTTAAGCCCATCTCTGGTAATGTAAATCACACACATTTTAAGTAAATGACTATACCCTAAAAACAATTGGTGACAATTATGTACTTTTCATCATTTGGTTTCAGCCTAAATGAAAACTAATGATGATAAAATATAAATTAATTTTACGAGTTTTAGCATAATATTTTAATTAAATTAATATATGATACTATTAGCTTTTTCTTTACTTTCTTGAGTTAGCATTTTAAATCATTTTTATTGAAATAATAGTGAACTTGTGTATTTTTTTAAAAAATATTTGTTCTCTCTTTAGACGAGAATTTCAAAACAAAAAACTGTTGGAATAAATTCCATAATATAGGGCCAAACATGTAAATATTAAATGTGTTGTGCTGTCTTTGGGAAAACCTAAATTAAAGTGATCTAATTACAGATTTTAAATAAGGCTTAAGGGTATACTTGTCATAGAATTAATGTATAGATACCAGACTGCTATTTTTAATTTGATGAGGGGCCGAATTGAAAATAGCAAATACTATATATACATAGGGTTATGGTCCCCAAATCGCACGACGGCTTATTAGGTCTGTATCCCCATCGACAGAGCTATTGAGAACAACGGTTCATAAGAGTTGTGCTGATTTGAAAAATCACAACCCGTTGATCAATCTCCAGCGATGGATTCAGGTACGCTTCCGATTTATTATTTCTGATCAAACAATCTCTAGGCAAATAAAGATCCTGCAGTTTATTAAATTTTAACAAAAACTTGATCACACCACTTGAATTTTACGTGGGAAATGGTTGGTGACCTATAAAACAAGGTCAATTGACTTGTTAGGTAGATCACCAAGTCACCGACATTGGAAATACAAAAAAAAAATAAGAAGAAAAGAGAGAATTTGAGGCAAATCACACGATGTAATTTTGCAAGAGGATGGTCGCACAAGAGACCTGATTGCCGACAATAGCGTGTCGGCATAGCTATAATAGCAACACTGAAGAAGAGTCCTCATATAATAATCCTGAAGGAAAGGTCAACTTTATCTTATGGTAAATTCATCTAGAGTTAATCTACTTTATAATGTTAAAGGTTCTTTGTGAAAATCTTGAAAATGCTAGAGTAAATGGTGGCAAAATTGCACATCTAAAGAACTTGAGGAACTTAAGGCTAAAAAGAATACTATTATAAGAAATGTTAAAGAAGGCTTAGATACCAACTATTAGTCTTTGTTCCAAACCTATGATATGGAAGAATTTGGGGAGAGAATTGAGAAATTAGGGAGTTTCTAGAAATTCATTTCATATCTATTCACATCTCTCACTTGACTTTATATAATAACACACACACAAGGGAATTAAAGACACATAGGTACAATGGGATTCAATCTCACGACCACTGCTCCGCGCCAGGCACCATCACTTGCCCAACGACTAAGAATGACTCACGCAGAACCCACAACCCACACACACACTCACGATCCCATGATTAAGACCCACGCACACAGCCCTACAACTACGCACATAACACCTACAGGTGGGTGAATAAATTGTAATATAAAATTCTTTGGCAAATTAATCAACACATAACTTTATTCTCACAGTTTTCAATAAGATATGAATTTCGTGTGGAAGATAAATAATATTTGAGTTAAAAATTATATTGTATTAATTTGAGAGTTATAAATGTTTCAATAATCTAGTTTTACTGTTTCACAAAGAAACCCTATTCTAATAAATAGCAGAACATTCATAATGGATGAATGAAAATAATAGAAAAAACGTTAACCCTTAATTTTAAAACCTTATATTATGAAAGTGTTATTTAAAATGTGTACAAGGATATTCTATTTATACAAATGCAAGATGCACGATCTCTTCATTTGAAAATCCTAGAAATCTTCACCTAACTTGTTGTAGCTTCTAAATTTGATAAGAGTATCCTTTATTGAATTTGTATTCATAATTCACCATATAGTTGATAGTTGGTTGATTGACATCAAACACGTAATTACATTTCTATTCACAAGTGTTACATAATGAATAGTTTATATATTGGGTGCAAAAAATCCTAGAGTAACGCGATGGAATATTAAAATATGAAGATGCAAAATAGACTTGTGTACAACTTTGCTTTTGTTATTATTCGGATTTGCGTTATGTAGAGCATTGCTATATACGTACAATCGCAAGGTGCAACTACCGTGCAATTGTGGCTAACATGAACCCCCATGGTTGAACCACAGTAAAGAGGTGCACCTACCGTGTAATTGTGACTAACGTGAACCCTCATGGTTGATCCACAGTAAAGGGCTTATCCAATCATGAGGTCGCCAAGTCAGACACAGTTGTGTCCCACAGTTGCACGTATATTTATTAATTGTACACATCAAGTATAAACATTCTTCCTTATTAGAACATCTTCTGAAATGAATAGCTTCAATTTTGATTTGAACAAAAATTCAAGTACAAATATATCTTTCACGTTTCACTAATTCCATGCCAATCCAATTCAAACATTGCTGATTAGGTTCAAATAATTTCCAAGCTAATTTGATTTAAACGGTCTCTATGCTAATTCAATTTGAATAGTCAACAAGTTGATTTGAACATCCAAGTTGATTTGATTCGAACATGAAAGTCAATTCCATTCGAACATCAGTCTTAATCCAACGGTCTTGTAATAATTACACAATTTTTCTTTAAGCTCTCTCAACACAAGAGTCTTGATCGTCATTCACTTAGGTTGACAACCATCAATTGCATGTCAACTTTGAATAACTTTTTTTGTGGGTGTTCTTCTAAAATTAACTTTTCAACTGTGTCATTGGGATATTCAACTAAATACATCTTTAAAGATACTCCAATTGAGTCGTTATAAACATGACCGAGAGCAGCAGCCGGCAGCCGTGCGAAACAGTTTTCCACGTAAACTTTGCAACGAGAACAAAGAGATATAAGAAGCAATTATAATGGTCCAGACTAAAATTTGCAAAATTTATTCCTCTATAATAATAATAATAATAATAATAATAATAATAATAATAATAATATACACCTACACGGTGAATCTTCATAATAATATTCAAGGCTGTTTTCCACGTAACATTTTCTAATTAGATAACTAAATTGCAATAAGCATAGCGACAGAAAAAACAATATTTTCCATGGTGCGTGCTTAAGGAACCTCATTATATCCGGACATGCACATGTATTTGAATATTGAGATAACAATTTTTTTTTTTTTTTTTGCAGTGAGCATAAGTTATTTAAAATATCGTTAATTACCAATATAGTATATGGGATGATATTACTCAAATTTAATATACAATTTAAAATGTGATAGAAAAGGAGAGTCGGGTCAACGGTAAAAAGAAAAGCTCCAGCAAGATAATTATACCAAATTTGTTTGCACCCTTACTTCTTCCTTTTTTATTTTCTTCTTATCATTATTTGCTGCAATTTTTTCCTATATAAATAGATACGCAAGTGTGTGTCTCATACGTCAATTTGGAGTGCTCTTTAATTAATAGGCACTGACGATGTCTGATTTGAGTGACTTGGAGAAACAACACGCTGCAAAAAAGGGTGCAAGCGCTTTGGAGAGAGAACTCTTGAAATTGAAGAAAGATTTGGAAAAAGAGATAATAGCATTGAGTTTGTTGTTCCATGAAGTGGATTCTGATATCATTCGGGAGACAAGGTTGTCTATTCCACCGATGCCAGCAGTGGCAGCGACAGATGGGGACATCAACAGCTCAGAGGATGGTCAAGCTGTGCCCTTGGAAAATCAGGTGAGGGCCCTGGATGATCAAGTGATGCACATGAAGGATCGAGTAATGCGCTTGAAGGATCAGTTGAAGTTGGGGGATCGAGTGGCGCAGATGGAGAAGGAAATTTGTTTGCTTAAGAGTAGAAAGAATGTCCCATGATCGGTTATGTTTTTACCACCTTTTTCTTCTAAATGAAATAATCATCATTTAACAATAAGATAAGACTTGTTCACCGTTAATGTTGATCATTTTTTGATGCATAGCAAGAAAGAACATATATGAGGCCATTTGGCATTATGTGTAATTATAATAAAAAAAATTATCTTATTACCTTTTAATATAATACGTAATTAATTTATCTTAAAGTTTATCTTATCATATATATTACATATCAAGATTTATGACCGACAGTTTTATCTTAAGCATTTCAATGTAAACCAAACATACTATTAATTTTAAATAATATGAGCATAATACCAAAAATTATTAATACTATATTATTAATACCTTTACTAATGATATTCTTTTATCTTATCCCGAACCCATTAAAGATTACAAATATTGAATCACCAGTGATTATAGTTGTTAATAAATTAATTGAAGGAATAAGCCATTTTGGATTATTATCTTCAAAATAAATAGGAAATACAATTAAGATAGCTAAAGAAGGTATAATTTCCGATGGAAAAGCATGAGAAAATTTTAAATCAAATAGAAAATCAATATAGGGAAAAATTTGCCAATTGAATAAACTAGAGAATGTAAAAATGTTATTAATGTGCAAGATGATATTAATGAGACTAACATTTGATATGAAAAAAATTGCATTTTTCACAATGTTTTAGATCTCTCTCTCTCTCTCTCTCTCAAAAGCTATTTGGATATATAACTCAAATCAAGAAATTTATAATTCATTACCTGAACTAAAAAGCTACATTTTTCATTTATTATTTATTTAAGAAAGGCACATTGGAAATGTTGACCTCATGGGAGATTCTTGTAATATTACCAATCCTTTAGATAAGTTTAATTTACCAAAAACTTTAATAAAAACTAGTAATGTGAAAAACAACCGTTGACTAAATTAGAGGGAAAAGGGAGAGGGTGGCTGCACTGGTTTAGATGGCCATACATAGGCAAATCTTCACGCTCTCGTAATTATTTTTTACAAGTATTTTTTTCCAGTAACAGTTTTATTATTGACCGAATCTTATCAACATCCAACAGGGAAGACAAATGTCATTGCAATATGATTTACAAGATATGGTGTGTAATAGGGGTGCTACCCGCCATAGCGGGGGTGGGGTCTACCTATTACCGTATCCCGCCCTCACCTAGGCGGGTAATAAAACTTTAAAATCGTACCCCGTCCCATGTATAGGCGGGGCGGGATATTCCGTCCTATGACGGGGTAAGCGGGGGGAGACTTCATCCGCCCGCACCCCGCTACCGGCTTTTATTGATTTTTCTCTTAAGACAATCTTGCCTTTTAGAGGCTCTACGAAGCAAATGATAGGAATAATTCAGATCCTATCGGGGGCGGAATCAACCTATTATCGCTTCCTATTTTCACTTAGGCAGTAGATTAAATTTTAAGATTGTATCACGTTCCATATATAGGCATGACACGATATACTGTTCTTTAATGTGTCTGCAAATGAGGTTCGATTTGCCCACATCTTGTTATCGCTTTTTATTGGATCTGTCCATATCAATAATTTTGGCTTAAATCAAATTTCTACATCATTTTTAACCAAAAAATTATTTAAAATGATTTAATTTTATAATAATAAATATCATTCAAAAATATCAAAAATCATAAATAATAGTTAAATAATAATATTTAAAATATTATAAAATTATAAATAAACATTATTAAAATTAGGCGGGGCGGGGTACCCCGCTACTTATTACCGCTTCCCGTCCCCGCCTAGGGCTGGGTGTCAAGTTTAAAAACCGCACCCTGCTCTTGCCTAGGCGGGGTAACCCGCCCCGCATAACGGGGGCAGAACGGATAGCGGGCGGGGTAGCGGGGGCGAGTATCCGTTGCCCACCCCTAGTGTGTAGTGATGAAAATTGAGTCTTAATTCTAGGAAATATTCTTTGTATCTTCCTCAAAAGAGAAATATGGGCTTATACTGTTTGTGTCTGTCTTTTTTACAATCATAAATACTTATTTCTATTTTCTTAAAAGTAAAACAGTTTAAGGTTTTTTTTCCCATTAGTTTTATGCTTCTATTTTTGTTTTGCCTTGTTCTTTTGTTTTTGTTTTTGCTTATTCAAAATTTTTACTTTTAAATGGTAAATGCTCACATACCCACCCCTTGACTCGATTCTGTTATGCACAAACTTCCAATAACCTTTTTTCTCTGTTAATTCTTGTTTATATATATATATAATTTTATTTTAATTACTTTTTAATATGAATGCTCCATTACGTAATGATAGTGGTATGTAGGACACTTCTTATATAAAATATGTAATTTTGATGGTAAAATGTTGATGCTAACACTCCCTAAATATGCCTTGGGGTAGTGGTGTTGTTGTGTCAAATCTTACCAAGAAAGGTGAGGCCCTTGCTGTATCTGGTTTGGTGGAGTGTGGAAATGAGATAGATGTGATTGCTCCAGTTAACATTCTAAAGCAAATTTTTAAGAGGCCTATTCGAAGGGTCAACTATCAATTCCAGTCAAACTTATTGGATACTCTTGTTATGAATACCGAGTATGTTTTCTGAGTTAACTTTTTCTTCTAGTTATCTTGATGTTTTTATCTATCTCATAATTCTGTAAAACATAAGCCTAACATTGAAGATGAGAAAAACTTGTTAGGAGACATAAAAATCAATCAAAATCTTCAGATCAATCCTTATTTTTGAATTTTGCTATGCACTCGGTGAGAATGGTGGCTTGTGATTGTCGACCAACTCATTAGGCCACATTCGAGGAGTAGTCAAATGCATATGTTCTCATTGGGTGAGTCTAAAGGAAATATTTCAAAGTCTTCTAATTATCCAACACAAGGAGATACATCCCATTTTGTTCAACAAAGAGATGACATTGCTGGAGGGGAAGGACTTAACTGTCATCCCAAGTGTCCAGTGGTCAAGCAAGATAAATTTGTTTGGGGAGGTAATAAGACTAAAAGTACCAACGGGCGTGGTGCTGTCAATAAGGTTTCATAGATTGGTGAAAAGCCTAGATCTTCGGTGAATGAGTCTGAGAAGTACAGGAGATTAGGCAATGATGGGTTTTTGAGGGTGATGTTTTGGCAATTTCACAACTTCTGTATGCTATTAGGCAGTGACTTACTTTTGTTCAGTAATGTAAGATATGTTGTTGTAAGCTTGCATCTGTGGGATGTTACGCGACAAGTTTGTAGAGGAGTTTTAAAAACCATTTGTTGTCATGATATTGTTATTTTTATTAATTTTTGTTTTAAGACTATTCTTTAATTTGCTTTTAGTTTACTTCTCTAACATGGCTTGAAGCCTGGCTTGACAATGACATGGCAAGTGTGCTTGATGTCACGGTCTTGAGCCTCACGACACTACTTTGTATAAAAATCGTACCATTTGTAATAGTCGATTAGCGTAGTGAGTGAAGCGCATGTATAGACGATTTATACTTTCGCACCAACTTGATGTTTCCTGGTGCCAGTTATAAAATTCTTCTAAATCTTATATGTAGAGCAACGTTGAAATGTTTAAACTTGTACTTAACATTGTTCTAATATAAGTTTTATCACTTTTAGGCATTCTCTATAACTTTCATAAATCGTTGTCCGTTGTCCCGAACAACTCTAAACGTTCATTCGAACATAAGATGCTTACTTAGTTCATGAAGTTTCTGCTAAGTGATTAAGTGCCGCACGAGTTAGCTCGTCGTAAGTCTAACTCCGTAACACTGAGCTGGCTATTTGTTATCACAAAAATGGCGTCATACGATGCTATGAGCTTATGAAAACAGATGATATATTTTTTGTGAAGGGCATCTCTGATGATGGAATGATTACATTTAGGGGATTTTATTTAGGTTTCAGTGGTGTTTTGTTAGTTTTAATTTGACCCTAGGGGATTTAGTTTGACTGTATTTGTTACTCAAAAAAATTATTTGTATATATTTTTGTTAATTCTTAAATTAAATTATTTAATTTATATATATATATATATATATATATATATATATATACTTAAATAACATTTGGCAAAGAAATTGCATGATTTTTTTAAAATTTTATTTGATTATTAATGACACTTTTAAAGTGTCTTTGTTTTAACGTTTAATGATACTTTAAAAGTATTATCGTTTTGACGTTTATTTAACGATACTTTAAAAGTGTATTTGAATATCGACAGAACAATACCGGCCAATAAAAAAATTTGAGTAGTGAGCCTAAATTATTTAAAATATCGTTCATTACCAATATTGTCTCAAATTTAATATACAATTTTAAATGTGATAGAAAAGGAGAGTCAGGTCAACGAAAAAAAAAAAAGAAACTCCAGCTAGACAATTATGCCAAATTTGTTTGCACCCTTATTTCTTCCTTTCTTATTTTCTTCTTATCATTTTTTGCTTCAATTTTTTCCTATATAAATAGATACGCGAGTGTGTGTCTCACACGTCAGTTTGGAGTGCTATTTAATTAGTTAAGCATTGGCGATGTCTAATCTGAGTGACTCGGAGCAACAACACGCTGCAAAAAAGGGCGCGGGTGCTTTGGAGAGAGAACTCTTGAAATTGAAGAATGATTTGAAAAACGAGATAACAGCATTGAGGTTGTTGTTCCACGAAGTGGATTCTGATATCATCCGAGAGACAAGGTTTTCCATTCCACCGATGCCGGTGGTGGCGGCGACAAATGGGGACATCAACAGCTCAGAGGATGGTCAAGCTGTGTCCTTGGAGAGTTAAGTGAGTACCCTGGATGATCAAGTGATGCACATGAAGGACCGAGTAATGCGCTTGAAGGATCAGTTGAAGTTGGAGGATCAAGTGGCGCAAATGGAGAAGGAAATCTATTTGCTTAAGAATAGAAAGGACGTCCCATGATTAGTTATATTTTTACCGCCTACTGGAGTTTTTTTTAGGGACCCCTCCTTCTTTTAAAATAATCATCATTTAGCAATAAGATAAGAGTTCACTGTTAATGTTAATCATTTCTGTTCATTAGGTCAGGAGTCTGATGCATATATAGCAAGAAAACACATATATGAAGCCATTTGACGTGTAATTATATATAGAAAAACACAAACTAAATCAACCTTACTGTTTTGTCCCTAGTGGGTGCGAAAAAAATCGGCGGAGGAAATGAGGAAATTAAAAGAGTTGAATAAAATTATGGAGTCATGAAGGAACAAATTTCATAATTTAAATACTAAAAATTAGATTTGTAATAAAAGTAAAACAAAATTTGTTCAATATATTTATACTTAGTCTAGAGACTAGAGAGGACTTATTTTCTGATTCACATTATACATGCAACTCTAGCTATTAACAAAACAAAAAAACAAAAAAAACAAAAAACATATGCAGAACTACTTTAATATCAGTGGCCCCCAAAAATGAAACAAGAAGAAACATGCGCATTTTTTCACCGAATCAATAATATGAAGCGAATTTAGAAATTTGAAAAGAATATTTATAATATTCATAGTAATAATAACTCTAATAAAAATGGACTTGGTTAACCAAAGCCTAGCACCGGATCACGAGAGTCATTAAAACAAATCTGAGACTGTAATTCTGGGTCTGTGGCTGAGTTTGTTGTATGCATTAATATATTCCAATAATATATTGCACAAATCTTAGCATGCGTTGAGAGAAGAATAGGAACGGCAAAGGTTCCTATTCCTATAATAGAAAAGAGAAAAAAATATAGAAGATGAACAAAATGCCAAAGGTTCAACGTCTCTCAAGATACAGCAGGGAGCTTCTCATGTATGAGTGACACCAAAAATTTCCTTCGGACTATACCCGGGTCGTCTAGCCAAAAGATGGCCATACTCTCCAAGGATATAAGAGCTAACCTGATGTATGTAAAGATACCAATTACAGATAAATAACACTTCAATGCATACAGTTCATCCCGAATATTGCAGCGACCAACAATAAAATGCACTGAAGTGTAATTGGCTAATGACTGAAAAACTTGTGCAAGGACCTACATTCAAAAAAAGAATAATTGATATAGTCTGACACATTGTATTACGATATGAAAATGCTAAATTTGAGCAATATAACCTAGACTTACTGCGAAAGTTGTGAATCCAACAGCTTTACAGCAACAATCTAGAAAAGAGAGCCTAAGAGTTGGCCCTGGTAATAGTAGTAATAACAACAATAACAATAACGATCAGCATCAGACAACATATATACAGAAATACAATAACCTCTTTTTTACCCGTAAACAAAACTTATGAAGCAGATATACCATAGCCACACCTTCACCATTGTCTCATGTATAGCAGACTTGTCAAGATTTTCTCGGGACTACAAGAAAAATAGGTACTTTTTTTAAGCATTTTAACGACACTTTTTGAAAATGTCATTAAAAACGTTCAAAGATGACACTTTTGAGAAAGTGTCGTGGATTGCAGTCGTAAAATGATTTAGAAAGTCTCAAGATACAGCAGGGAGCTTCTCATGTATGAGTGACACCAAAAATTTCCTTCGGACTATACCCGGGTCGTCTAGCCAAAAGATGGCCATACTCTCCAAGGATATAAGAGCTAACCTGATGTATGTAAAGATACCAATTACAGATAAATAACACTTCAATGCATACAGTTCATCCCGAATATTGCAGCGACCAACAATAAAATGCATTGAAGTGTAATTGGCTAAGGACCTACATTCAAAAAAAGAATAATTGATATAGTCTGACACATTGTATTACGATATGAAAATGCTAAATTTGAGCAATATAACCTAGACTTACTGCGAAAGTTGTGAATCCAACAGCTTTACAGCAACAATCTAGAAAAGAGAGCCTAAGAGTTGGCCCCGGTAATAGTAGTAATAACAACAATAGTAATAACGATCAGCATCAGACAACATATATACAGAAATACAATAACCTCTTTTTTACCCGTAAACAAAACTTATGAAGCAGATATACCATAGCCACACCTTCACCATTGTCTCATGTATAGCAGACTTGTCAAGATTTTCTCGGGACTACAAGAAAAATAGGTACTTTTTTAAAGCCTTTTAACGACACTTTTTGAAAATGTCATTAAAAACGTTCAAAGATGACACTTTTGAGAAAGTGTCGTGGATTGCATTGTGTCGTAAAATGATTTAGACGCCCACTTTAGATGACACTGTTCGTGTTTCTTGATGTGGGTAATCTTATGTTTTGTTTAATATGGTGGGATTGAACATTGTTGGTGCATATGAAATGTTTGATGTAATTCCTCAATGATTATATGTGAAATTTGGAGTCTCATATGGGTAATCAATATATGTTGCGTTCTACCACACCGTAAACATAAAATAATTTTTCTTAGAAATTATGATAGATAGTTTGTACCATCTCAGTTCAAATTTACTCATCAGGGAAATGCATATATGCCTTAAAGGACTTCCTCTGCGAAAATCTTATGCTGAATTCAGAAGCTCACAAAGGGTATTTGAATAATCAGCAGACTTTATTAAAAAACAATCAAAAAGTTAATTAGGAATGACTCACATCAATTGCTTCATGGATAATCAGCAGACTTGATTAATCTCATGTTGATATCCCCTGCATTTAAAAAGTTTTCTTTAGAGGATCCTTTTTACAAAATCAAAAGCCCATTCAAAGAATATGTGCATTACAAGATATTGCAATTGGGAGTAAACTTGAATCCAGTTGCTTCAGACATCTTTACTTTTTCTTCTTATGGAAGATGAAAAAACTGGTGTGTCACTTTTCTAACTTCTTTAAGCATATATTCACACACACACACACAGTTGACTATGTTTCTCTTCTCATGGTCAATATATTGCTTGCATCATTATATACTGTTAGATACCGTGGAAAATATGTTTCTTTTGATATGAAAAATCTTTTATTTCCAGTTTCTCATATGGTTGTAAATCTATAAAATGTAATGTGTTTTTTAGTACTCCAATGAACATAGACTAAAATATGCCGTATTGGCCTGCATCAATCATATAGGCCAGCGTCTCATTCATTACCAGGCCTGTATCAATAAGCCAACATCTCATTCAAAACCAAACTTCCTCATAGTAAGTACATCATGCCCATGGTTCACCACAAAATTATATCTCATAAGGTCAGACCTAGATAAAACAACCTGTCATGCTAAATTGCCCATACATGGTAAGGTTTCCAAATCGGAAGTATCGGTCGATACCGAGACGTATCGACCGAATCGGAACGGTATCGAAAGGTCTCGGTACGAGATCCCAACCCGATTCAAAAATCTCGCGTATTTGCTCCATCTCGCCGATCTCGGCCGAGATCTCGGGCGAGAAGACGCGACTCGGCCGATGTCCGAACGATACGCTGCATCACGGACGAAAATTCGTCCGAAATTAAAGGAAATAATTGGTACACACCTTTCTTCTTCCTCCACTCGGACGCCGACAGCCATCGGTTTCTTCCTCCTCATCTTCTCTTCTTCCTCTGTTTTCTGGGCCATCGATTGATGCCATCGAGGACAGCCATCGATTGCGGCCGTCCTCGTCTTCTCTTCTTCGACAGAAATTATTTCCCTTCACGCACGCCGACGGCGGCTGCGCACGCTGTCGCACGCTGCCACAGGAGTGCGACAGCCCATGCGCACGCTGCCGCAGGCCCTCACGCACGCTGCCGACTGCTGAGGTATGTTTTAAGACTTTTATTTATTTATTTAACCTAACTAATTTTATTTTAAATTAAATTAAAATCATTCCTTAAATTAATTCCTTAAATATATTATTCCTTAAATGCATTCCTTAATTTAAGGTATTAAATTTATAAATCTTTTAATTCCTTAAATTAAAATAGTTTTAAATTTAAGAAATTATTTCTTAAATTAATTCCTTAATTTAAGGAATTATTCCTTAATTTCATTCCGCAATTTAAGGAATTAAATTTATAACTATTTTAACTCCTTAAATTAAAACAGTTTTAAATTTAAGAAATTATTTCTTAAATTAAATCCTTAAATATATAACTGTTTTAAATTTATTCCTTAAATAATGATAAAACTTGTTTTAAATTTATTTCTTAAACTAAAAATAAAACATGTAATAATAAAATTAAAAATATTTTAACACATAAAACTATAAATTTAAGAATATTTAACATACTATAAATTAATTAAAAACAATTAATACACTGCTATAAATTTTAAAATATGTATTACGGTATAAATTAAAATAAAAATATTTAATATGATATAAATATTTTTTTATTTATAATGTTGTTAATGAATACTTTGAGCACTTCTTGTGTGCAATCTTTTCTAATAAAAAATTAATAGCAAAATGAGGCATCCAATGCATAGCAGTTTCTTTCTTCTTTGCCACTAGAAATGCAGATACAATTCAAACTGTGAAGTAAATCAATAGGACAGATAAAAATGATGATGAGCATTGAACGCAGATAGAATTCAATAAATGATTCCAAGTAAGTTGAAGGTGACATGTAAAATGGAAAAGTCTAAGTCTCCTTGAGACGTTTATACCTTCATTGAGAAATGTCTGATTTATTGAGAAAATCCCAGAATCATGACAATCCCATGGATATCACTTGTAATTTCAAAAGTCTAATTTGAAATTTTTAACTCATAATTCTAACCAATCGCGTTTTTAAAGTGAACACAAAGGAAAACTGAAATGCACAAGAATACTAGATCACCTTGCTCCATTCCAGGAGCAGGGGCTGTTTGTTGCTCCAGTTGCACCCAGGTATGGTCGGTTGAAGCCATATTAAGTAAATATTTGGGTTCAGATTTTATCCCATTAAAACCCATTCGTTGGATTTATATGTAAAATTCTTTTTTTTAATATAAATATTTCCAGGTTAGGCTTGATGCAAAGGACAGAAGACTTGCTGCGCCAACAACATTTGGTAATCTAGTTCTTCACATAGGAATCAAACCCTAGTGATGGATTGGCTCTAGGGAAGCGCCAAAGCTTCTTGCATGTTGGTATTCGCTTTAATTATGCTGGTTGATCTATCTTTGTGTGTAGTTACTTTATTTTTTTTAATTGAATATCACCGACATTAGCATTGTGGAGTAGTCAAATGCATCTGTTCTCACTGGGTGAGTCTAAAGGCAATATTTCAGGGAGATGCATCCCAGTTTGTTCAACAGAGAGATGACATTGGTGGAGGGGAAGGACTCAACTGTCATCCTAAGTGTCCAGCGGTCAAACAAGATAAATTTGTTTGAGGAGGTAATAAAACTAAAAGTACCAACGAGCGTTGTGCGGTGCTGTCAATAAGGTCTCACAAATAAGTGAAAAGCCTAGATCTTCAGTGAATGAGTCTGAGAAGTACAGGAGGTTAGACAGTGATAGGTTTTTGAGGGTGATATTTTGGCAATTTCACAACTTCCATATGCTATTAGGCAGTGACTTGCTTTTGTTCAGTAACGAAAGATATGCTATTGTAAGCTTACATCTGTGGGATGTTACGCGACAGGTTTGTTTGTGGAGGAGTTTTAAAAGCCATGTGTTGTCCATGATATTGTTATTATTTATTAATATTTGTTTTAAGACTGTTCTTTGATTTGTTTTTAGGTTACTTCTCTAACATGGCTTGAAGCCTGGCTTGACAATGTCATGGCAAGTGTGCCTGAGCTAGCTATTTGTTATCATGAAAATGGCATCGTACAGGGCTACGAGCTTATGAAAACAGATGATATATTTTTAGTGAATGGCATCTCTGATAATGGAATGTCTGCATATAGGAGATTTTACTTAGGTTTCAAGGGTATTTTGTTAGTTTTAATTTGACCCTAGGGGATTTGTTCTTAGTTTGACTGTATTTATTGTTTCCAAAAAATTTGTTTGTATATGAACTTTTGTTAATTCTTAAATGAAATCATGTAGTTTTTATATATATAATTATATATTTAAACAAAATTTGAAAAAGAAATTATAAGATTTTTTTAAAAAAAATTCATTTGACTATTAACGATACTTTTAAAGTGTCATTGTTTTAACGTTTAATAATACTTTAAAAGTGTTATTGTTTTGATGTTTAATGATACTTTAACAGTATTGTTGTTTTAACATTTGACGATACTTTAAGTGTCATCATTGGTAGTTTTTTGTGACACTTTTAAAAGTGTTGCCATTTCACCTTAATGTAATGACGACGGGTTGATGGATGATACTTTTAAAAGTGTCGTCTTTTGCATTTAACGATACTTAAAAAGTGTCATTATAATTTGTTTTTGTTTTATAAAACCTTAAAAAGCCTGGGCTTTGATTGATGCATAAGGCTGAATTGGTATAAAAATTATTCCAATGTAAATAAATAACAAAGCGCATGAAAATTTTCAGGGCAATGATTGTGAATTGCCCAAAAAAATAAAATAAAATAAAATTGCAAACTTGTAAGTCTTCAATATTTGTGACAAATTGAATGATGCAGAACCATTTGTCATCACTGAAAACCTTTGCTTTATCAATTAATAGAAGGATCACATCCACATACAATGATAAAACAATGCAAAGTTATAATGTTAACTAAGTGGTCAATAAATTACAAGTTAAAAACAAAGGGAGAAAATATGAAGAAAAATAATACTTTTTCTTAATTCATTTAGGTATACATAGTGTTTATTTATAGGCATGTAAAAGAATATTCTATAATATAAAATCAGTTAATCTAATTACCTAATCAATTATAATCTTTCTAAACCAATTATAATCAGAGTAGTGCTACGGACAACCAATGTTGCGGTATAGTCGCGTCTTTGGCTGACGTGGCCTATTTTACATTAGCGTACTATGACATACATCAGCGCAACATTCCTTGAGACTAGATTGCTCGAGCCTATGCTCGCACCTCGAGCAACATTCTAGCATGCCAAAGAGAGGATTGAGTACTAATGCTCGATATTGGACTCGACTTGTATTGTTTCATCTTGAGCAAGCCTTGAGCACATATCATCGAGCTTTGAAGCAAATGATCTAGTATAATTATGAGAACAGGCTCGAGCAAGCATTGAAGATGGGCAGCTCGACGTTCCGTGTCAAGTGTGAGGACCCGTGTCCTTGGTTTTAGGGGTGGTGGACCTTGTTATAAAGTGAGAATTGGAGTAATTTGAGTCAAGCATGAGGTTAAACTCGAAAAATGAGAAAGTTTGATTGTACTTGGACCTATTTTGGAGTTCGGTGCCTCGTGGAGCAGTGTTGGCCTGTTTGAGGGCTTTTAGGTATTATGGTAATTTAAATAATAATGGAAATTAATATGCATAAAAGAAAGAAAAGAAAGAAAAGAAAAGGGAAAAGAGAAAAAAAGAGAGCGTGTAATTCCTTCTACATGTGGTGCTTGTCGCAAGAGAGGGAGACACTGGAAGAGAAGAGGAAGGAGAACCCTTGGAGCAAAAACACAAAGAAGAAAGGTTTTCAATCCAATCCAGACAAAGAGAGGTAGGTGGTTATGTTTCATTGTACCCATCTTTATGTGAGAATACTATGAATTTGGTTGGGAAGATTTAGGATTAGGACCCCATTAGATATGATATTGTGTGATTGATTAGATTTTGATTCATATAAACTTGTTTGGATGCAAAAGATATGTGGAATGATGATGTTTGTGGCTTAGAAACCTTGTTTAGGATGTTAGGAATTGAGTTTGGGTCAAAACTAGGTAAAAAGGCGAGTTGGAATGGTATGGTCGATTGTCACAGTTGACCTGTACAGATCGACCTGTACGAATCGACCTTGTGGGCAGAGAGACTCATTTGAGTTGACCTCGGTGGGTTTTCTTATGTTTCCTACCCCTTTCTTCACAGTTGAATTCCTAGAGTTTGGGGGAGTTTGAGAACTTGTTTTGGGGTATTTTTGGTGTTTTGAATTGTGTTATGAGTATGTATTGTTTCTTAAATTGTGATATGCCTATGAGAGATTTATGTGATATGTGACCTTGTCTTTGATATGAGCATTGAGGTCCCATTGGGGACAATCCTAGAGTGGACATGAGTATTGAGGTCCCATTAGGAACAATCCTAGAGTGGACATGAGTATTGAGATTCCTTTATGTCACGCTTCAGATTCTCAACCTAGAAAATCAGTTGGTGACTCTCCTTACCCACTTGGTGGGGCAAGGGGTCGGGCTAAATAATGAGTCACACAGAGAACATCACAAATAATCACATCAAATATCTAGTCAAACCACATGTTTATTAATATTTCAAAAACTCTTTTACATCATGGGGTTACATCAGTTCCACATAACAACTTAATATAAAATAAGAACAAGTAGTTAAACAATAAACTCAAAGTCTCCACCTTAGTGTTTCGCCTAACGCCAGTAGGTACCTAAAAAGAAACAATCACATAACAGGAGGGGTGAGCAACCACAACTTAATAAGGATCATACCTCCCCGGCCAATCCCATGCTTATAATTGCTACATGACAGTGTATACAAGTGTTGGTGTCATGTCGAGAAGAAACAAGCAGTTCATAGTTAACATTTCGAACACACATAAGATAAAACTCATAACTCACAGAACATGAGCAAAACCACACGGACCTCCTCAACCAAACCCAATGGATCACCTCAACCTCAATCACACGGGCACCTCAACCTTTGCCACACGAGCATCTCAACCTCAGCCACATAGGCATCTTAACAACATATATAGCAAATACAATATATCAGTATGATATTCATTGTAATCACAGTAGAAGCAATCCTCAAAACATAAACATCTGATAACAACTCAACATAACATGAACATCTCATTGTGACACTATTTCATCATTTATTCATAGAACACACAAAACACTTTGATTTCATTCCAACATGTTAATAGGCTCCATCTAGAATCTCAGTAGCTACAAGACCTCACACAAACCCTAGAGTCCCTCATGTGTTAATGACAATCTGAAAAGGCATGAAATGGAACGAACTCCAATGTAACCCTAAAATCCCCAACCCTTAAGAACAATATAACAACATGCACAAAACATGCCATCTCATGCCAACATTCATACATGAGGTCACACATGTATGAATTATATATATATATCATTAACCTCCCCTCTTTGTCCTAGAATAAGTCTCTAATCGAATAAATAACAACAAGAAAGCAGGGACAGATCCAGGAAATTCAGGTTTGGGGGGGGGGGGGGGGGGGGGGAGGAATATAAATTGTTAAAATTATTATAACTCGTATTTAGAAACTATTATTCTAAACTGTAATTAACAGCACTATATTGTAACGTTAATGTAAATCCATTAATATATAACTCTATATTAACTGACTATGATAATATAATTTGTTACTTCACACCTACTATCGTAAAGATTTTATATTAACGATTATATATTAGTGACACGGTAATATAAAGCTACAACTCTATTATTTTAAAAAAAAATTCTAATATTATAATAACTCATTTATAAATAAAAAAAATATTAAAATTATATATATAATTTTAATATTTTATCCTTTGGGACATACCGGTCTGAAATGAGAAGGAAAACATTATAAAAAAACTATTAAATAATAACTACTTAAAAAATATGCTTTAATCATAAAACTATTAGATGTAACAATGATTGGTAATACTAAATAGATTTTCGAGTATATTATCAAGTACTTAATATAGCAATAATAACAAATATATATTAGTCAATAAAAATAATATATTACATTATATCAAGGAAAAGAGAATAATATTTATAATGACATCCCATATATGTTTTATATATATCAATGATATACATTAAGTATTGTGCCATTATACCATTAGAAGAGATGATAATATCCCACGGGAACAAAACTTTTATAACTGTCATTATTATACGCTTATCCATTTATTAAATTGCTAGTTTTATGCTATTAAATTCTCTGATAGTATCTCTAATAATTATATAACTTTATGTAAATATTTCTAAGGAGTTAAAGCAATTTTTTTATGTTTTTTTTCCTATATTACCTTTACTTGTATTATTACTTATTTTAATTTTAATATTATATATATATATATAATTGGCAAAAAAAATTGGGGGGGGGGCTGTCTCTATCTCTGCTAGAAGGTAAGAGAGTAGAACAAAATCTCTACCTCAAATACGGTCGAACTTAGGGTTTCGAATCGAAAAACGCATATTCCTCCTTGCTCCTCTTTGTTGGACGCCTCCCACTCCCAAAAATGCAGCAAACACGATTAGACAGACGAAATATGGTTTCCCTCTCTCTCTCTCTCTCTCTCTCTCTCTCTCTCTCTCACACACACACACACACACACACAACACACAGAGAGAGATAAACAAAATAATCAAAACCCTAAAAAACGCAAAATAGAATAACGTATATCGAAAATATGGTGGTGCAAGGTCGACGTCTACCAAAAACACCCCTATATCAAAACCACATCGACCACCATTTTCTCGCGTTAACCAACCACCCACATCGACCACAGGTTGATCTTCACCACTCCACACATGGTTGACGTACCCATGTCGACCACATCGACCATACGTCGAAAATAATTCTCGTATCGACCAACTCAGAAGAAAACTCTCTGAGTCTCCATAGGTCGCATCGACGGGGCGCTAGGTCGACCACGTCGACCACATCATTCTCACATCGAGCTTGCATTACTCACTCTCTGGAATCTCCACTAGTCGATCTCGACCAACATGAGAGGCTAGGCCGATCACGTCAACCAGACGAGCTAGCATCAACCAAAGCCTGAGTCAACCAAGGTTTTTTAATCATTCATCTAGTTCAGCCTTTCCAAAATAATTTGGCTTCCGGAGCGATGTCCCAAAATCCCCGCAAAGGGCGTTATCCCCTTGATCCCTACTCACTGATCGGGTTGTGAGATCCCCACCGAGGCGCTGCGCCCTCGGACTCCCACTAAGAAAGTGGTCAAGAATCCTTGTCCAAACACAAAATATCATCTTTACAACATTTACCTCATTACAAGGCTAACTCCTTAATCCCCTAAATACGGGTCATTACACTTTGGGAACAATCCTAAAGTGGACATGAGTACTGAGATCCCAGTAAGGGAACAGTTCTAAAGTGGACATGAGTATTAAGACCCCAGTGAGGGAACAGTCCTAAAATGAACACGAGTAGTGAGGTCCCTTTTAGGGGGACATCTTGAGTATGGGCATGAAACCATCCTAGAGTGGACAAAACCCTTTGTGTTGTTTTCGTTACTTGAACTGTGATTGTGTTGCTTGTTGTATATACATTTCACTACACTGACACATAGACCCACAGAGCATATAGAGGTAGAGATGTTGGGTTAGTCAAGGAGACTTGATCCCTACTGAGCTATGGTTTGCCAACCCACCTTTGATGTCTCTCTTACAGGTTCTAGTAGGTGTTAGGAGGATTTTCCCGCTAAGGAGGCAAAATCATTATTATTCCTTCTATTTAATTTTATTTATTATTGTGAAAAGCTTGAAATGTTGTTTATTAATGAGATAGAGATTCATGTATTTATTTGAGAACATCGTTGAGACACCATGTCTTAGGATTGGTGACCACATTTATCCTATGATGTGTTTTTTTATATATATGTGGAGTGTTTATTGCATGACTTGTGCATGACATGGAATGGAATTGTAACAGGTTTCAGGTAGCACCCTAGTAGGAGCCCTTTTTAGGTGGTCATCTACCAACCCCTTGACCTCCTAGATGCGAGGCATGGGGCATCATTAACCGGTTCCTCAGTGTTTGGAAATCTGGGGTCTGACATCAAGCTTCAATTCAAAGGCTCTTGAGCAGTGTCGAACAGACCACAGCGAGCCGAGTTTCACAATATTTCACCGCCTCAACATTCGTGCACAACACTGTATGGATGGATGTTATGAACTGTAGTTAACCTAAGCTTTCCATAAATTCTTAAGGCATTAAACTTTGCCTTACACTATGTCTTTCCTATTTGACGGGGGTTAGACACATTTGAAGTCCTATTTCGAGCCTTTCGTCCCTAGGCACAAGCATGGGTGACATATCTAACCACATCATCTTCTCCCCTCCCAATCCTTTTTGTCATCACTACAAAGCCACATTTCTTGCCATATTGCTTATAATAACTTAATAAATCTTCAAATTAATTAAACTCCATCCCCTTTATGGACTCCTCAACCATACCATCATTGTTTATTATAACATTCTGTGACGTCCTAGGACTACTATTCGCTGTCTCTGGTGTTTTCGATCTATCCTCCATGCAATCTTCATCTACTGTACATGGTTGTTTTTTCTTGTTTCTCATGTTGAAAATAATAAAAATTTCATTATTAATATATTCTTACAATGGATAAATAATATTAAAAGTAAAAGTAAAAAAAAGACTTCAGATATTCAAATTATATTCAGAGCCACTTCTCATCAATCCCTACTCGAGTCCATGCTCGAGACATTGCTCGAGCTGATTCTCGAGCATAGACTCGAGTAATGTCCCTTCCCTGCTCTCGAGTCCCTGATCGAGTCTCAACTTGAGTCCATGCTTGAGCCTCAGCTCAATCGTTAAACACCTAAGAATCGTTCAACCTCTATATACACCAGTCTCGCGTCCCTCTAATGAATTGCTTAGAATTACAAGAAACTAAAGAGTTCAAATATGAAAAATAACTTTACATATCTAGAGTCTCTGAGCTTCACTAAAGACACTTTCCTTCTAGTCGGGTGAAATCCGAGTTGGTCTGGTGTTGGTTGGGTGAAGCCTTCTTCACCCGACCAAGCCCAAATTTCGGCATTGGAATCCTCATTTTTGTAGCTCAATTATTCCCTTCTGGACCGAAGTCATTTGAACAAAGTACAAGCACCAAACATTCAAGTCAAAGGAGGATTAATGGAAGAAATTCAAATTCAAAATGGGTGTTATGCATTTGGACTAAGGTTTTATGAGAATTAAGAAAGCTTTGAAAGTTAATATTTAATTCCTTTCTCAAATTCAAAAAGTGGGAGTTATATGAGATTAAATATGGGTTATTTATTTGAGAAATTATAAGGAATAATGAGAAATTCAAAATTCAAATGTTCAAATTCATCTTGGAAGGCTATAAAAGGAGAGCTGATCCTTCATTGTAAGGCATCCAATCAGTTATCATCCAATTCTCTTCTATTATACAATTCCATTCCTCATTTAAAGTAGAGAAAAGGAGAGTGAAGAAGGTTTGGCCATCTCTTGGAGTTTGAAGACAATCTGCTAGGAAAAGAAGATCAACCTTGGAATTCTTGGTCTAAATAAGCAAGCTATCCTTTTGGTATTCTTATTCCATGTTTTGTAATTTTATTGTTTTCAATCAAACTATGGAAGCTTAAAAACCCTTGATTGGGGTTAGGATGGAGTTTGATGTAATAAATTAAATTACAATGTTTTAGTTTAATCTTCTTCACCTTGTGAGTGTTTATTGAATATCTTGGGTTGAAATATAAAATAGACTTTGGCTATTTCATTTTATCATCATAGGTACTTATGTGAAGGATTAAAAAATGAAGCATAATTACTAAAAAAGGCAAGATAATCAAACTAGGGGTTGCATAATTTGCGAAAGCTAGTGTAAAACCTAGAATACCGCGTTAAGAGTGGGTGTGGTGCTAGCTCTAGACTAAACAACCCAAATCTTAAAGGGTCACCCGTCCCCCATGCTAGGGTGTACACACGAATTATGGCACTTAAAAAAAGACTAATTCATGAATTAAAGGTTGGGTATTAAATATGACCACAATGAAAGAATTAGATTGAATTAATACATATTCTTGGAAAAAATACATCAAATGAAATCTTCACTCCAATCACCTTTATCAAATTGAACTTATCTCTACTCAAACAAGCTTATTTCCATTTCTCATATCCATTCAATCAATTGTTTTAAATTTAATTCTGTTTTTATTTATTTTCAACCAAAAATCTCTTTATAAACTAGTTAAAATTTCCAAATTCTTTATCATTCCCTTGGGTACGATATCCTGGACTTAAAAATCCACTTTATTACTTATCATGATTTATACACTTGCAAATTGTCGATCAGTCGACCTCGCGTTAACCACCGCATCGCCCGCTGTGTTGATCCCGTATCGACCCGCGTCGACCACCTTCTTTGCTACCTCTTGTTGTACTCCAAAATACCAAAAATTACATATGAAAAACCAGGATTTTAGGACCCTAAGACACCTTCCAACCTCTAACTCTTAGGACTAGGACTCGGGTCTTCACACAAACTCACTAAACTATATGCATTAAAAAGTAGATAGAATAAGATTGTACCTAAAAATGGGTCCTTCCTTCACTTCACTTATGATATGACAATATAACTTTTCTTGCAACTCCACTTGAAACTCTTTAAACTTGGTATTCGTATATGTTGCTTGAAATTGTTTCTTTATACCATAATGAGTCAGACAATTATATTGAGAATTAAATGAATGATAGTCAACTTTACTTTCCTTCTCAATCTTATTTAGTAAAGTATTGTCATATTGTTCGCCAAATTGCTTCAAAGATGTTTTTCAACTCACATAACCATCAAAAAAAATTCATACTTTCACTCCATTGGGTTGTTGACATCCCTGCAAAAAAAATATCTTTCAAATATATAGGAACCCAATGCATCTGCTCAGCATACTATCCTTTAAGCCATTCATTTCGCTGAAGACCATAAATTTAAATAATCTTTGTCCATCTATAATCAAACTTTTCTTTGCTAAAACTTTTATAAGCACAAATTTTTAAGTCTCTTTTAATGTTTTTGCACTCGGCACATCCGTGAAATTTCTCTAGAATTTTCTTCATTATATACCACAGGCACCACCGATGATGACTTCCTGGGAATACAATCTCAATGGCATTTTGTATTTTTTTTGCATTGGTCTGTGATTATAACTTTTGGAGGACAGTTATCCATACACATCAACCTAGTTTCAAACAGCCATTTAAAAGTTTTGTATCTTTATTGGATAACGATCCACAACCCAACAATATAAAATTTCCATGATAATTCATGCCTACAAAAGGAGCGAACAACATATTGTATTTATTTGTGAGATAAGTTTTGTTAAAGGTGACAATATCTCTAAAAACTTGAAACACTGCCCTACTTCTTGCATCAACCTAAAATATGTTTCTCTATCTATTATCATCATCCAAGTCAAATGCATAAAAAAACCACTCTTTTTTTGCATCCGATTAAAGTAATTCTGGAGGGTTGCACCATCTCCTTTCTAAGTCTTAATTGCCTTTCTTTACTAATATAATTCTGATAGTCCCTTTCATCTAAACATAAATTTTCAGCACCCCCTGCTTCAATAACTAAAGATTGAAAATTCTTGTTCATTCATATTCCTACCCGATCATTTAGATCTAATCTTCTCTTCACATATAGATCTAACATTTTATTATATCTCATATACCTTGTTTTTGTAGGGCTTAACGAATGATTATGTTCAACTTAAGCACTTTGCAATTTATATTTCCTATTCGGTTGTAAAATTACATTTATCCTAGCTTTACAATTTGTTTTCATTGAAAGTCTAGGGTTTAATGGACTCTTCGATGTTGTTTTCCTGATCCATGATTTATAACAAGCGTATGTGCACAATTTCTCGAGTCCATTATCTCCACTTTTACAATCTCTTTTCATCCCACCAAAACCCTTTTTGTGTTCCATAGTTTCTATAATACTCATAACAATAATTTAAATTATCAAATTTCTTACTGACCTCAATTTCCTCAACCACATCATTATCATCACTCACAATAATCTCAGTACTGCCAATATTACATTCTACATCATTTATCTTTTCTGTATTCCATTTATTGCGTTCATGGCCTACAAATATAATAGCAATTACAATAATAAAACCAACACCAACAACATAGAAAATAATAAATAGTCGTATATATGCAGTTTTTAAACTCCATCCAATTTTATAAACATTAATTTCTTTTACTAATTAAACCAACAACATAACAAGATCCAGTAGTTTTATTCCATTTTTAAACTAATGACATAGTAATTAATGCAATTTTATCATTAATAATTAGTTTTAAATGTGTGCAGTTTTTAAACCAATGACTTAGCAATTAATACAGTTTTATCCTGCATTAATTATCCAAAATAATACCAAGGGATAGATAAAAACACATAAATTCACATAAATTAATACATAATTAAAATGATAAAACTAAGGAACTGACCAGCGATCACCGATTTTATGTTGCAGCGAAGTGTCACGGACCGAGGCTTATCCTAGCATACTTAGGCTATTTTGGGGTATTTTTCTCTTGTAAAGTGTTGTAACTTAGCCTATAGAATAAGTTGTAGAGATTTTAGATTTCGATCATATATGATGTCTCCTGGTGACATAGCCAGAAAAGTGTTAATATCTATATGTAGGGGAGTGATGTTGTAAACTTTCAATCAATCAATACAATCGTTTGTTGCCTTCGTTCAATCGTTTTTCCGCTAAACGTTTCCCTACACAATTGCTTTACAACGGATCGATGAGTTCCGATCCAAATACGATGAGTTAAACTGACCTAGCGTTTCTTTATACGGGTAGGAATTAGGTGCCGCACGGGTTAAGTTGTTATAAAGACTGATCCCGTGATAGAAGTAAGAATTGCTTTACATGCAGATGTAGGAAAAAGGGCGACCAGGAAAAGGGTGAGAGGCAAAAGAGAGCGAAAAGGATGATATTTTTAGCTAGGGTTTAATATTTTGTTTCCTGACACGCTGGACTACCTCATGGAACAATATGTCATCTGCCACGTAAATTTAACTTCCAATAAATTCATCCGATAAAAATAATTATTGATTATTAAATAGACTTTTATTATTTTAATCTAAACAGGGCTGAAAGTTGAAAGGCGACTGCAATGCATTAGTATTTCTAGAAATAGATAATTGCATTTATGAGGTGTAATATTTGTGGACGCCATTTAGGACCCATGACCATCACTAGATGAGGAAAAACTTATATTTTATTTCTGCTGTTTCTTAATTTTCATTTATTTAATATCGCTACCACCACACAAACCGGTTCCTTGTCTGTACAGGCACTGTAAAGTGTAAATGGAATCTACACCACCCCCACCACTGCACCACCACCGCCAGCAGCACCGCCAAGCAGCTTAGTAATAAGAGTCAAGAGAGAGGGTTTTGGAACATATAGCAGAAAGAGGCAGGCACAGAGCTTGTTCTTGCTTCTTAGTTTGTGCCTGTAACTTGTGGTTTTGGTATTGCATCATGAGACCCTACACCACCTGGGTGGTTCAGGCTCAAGTCTTCAGCAATTAAAAACTGGGTTTTCGTCCGAGGGCTGTTTTGTAAGCTCTAGTCCACTGATCTGTCGGTTTTGGAGCTCAATTTTAGCTCAGTCACGGACTGCGATTTGGAGATCAGTACTGGACCTGCTGAATCGATATGTGTTCGATTTAATGGTCCTGTCTGTTTGAGTTCAAATCAAAGCCCCTCCTGAAATCTCACCTAGCCCAGTGCTTCGATTCGTTTTGGTGAATTCAACTCCGTGGAAAAGCTAATGCAATCGGGTCTCCAGAGGAAGCATCACCAACAACAACAGCAGATGAACTCGGGTTTGATGCGGTACCGATCCGCACCGAGTTCGTACCTTGCGAGCATCGCTGACGACCGGGGAGGCTTCGATCTCCACCCCCGGCCTTCGAGCCCCGACACGGAGAGAATCATCGCACAGTTGATGTCGGAGGAGTCGTCTCCGCCTTCGCCGGAGTTCGACGAGATTCCCGCGAGTTCTCCGGCTGCGTTGGGGGCCGATGCCAGGGCGCAGGAGTTCGCGCCGCCGAAGCACGAGGCTGAGACTGTTCAGCTTCCAGTCATGTACCAGAACTCGTGCCGGCCGCCGCTGCCCAGCCAGAACCCGGCGGCGGTGGCGGCAACGGGGTCGGAGATGGACGTGTCCGCTGCCTCCTACAGGGCGGTGGCCTCCATGTCCGTGGATAACCAAGCGAAGCTGAGTGTTTCTAATAATTCCACTCTTACCCGGCACAGCAGCTCTCCCGCAGGACTCTTCTCGCATCCAAACATGGAGAACGGTTTGTTCTTTCACTCTTTGGGTCTCTCTGTGTGTGCGGCAGTGTTTGCGTGTGGAGATAGATTCGATTTTAGATGATGTTTTGAGTTTGATTATCGTTATAGCAATAGTTTTAGTTGCATGAGTCCCGGTTCATTCATGAGCCAGTTATTTGAATAATTTCCCATCTGCGCAGTCGTCAATTATTATATAAGTAGATTAATTTTTTTAAAAAAAAGTGAGCAGATTCCGTTTTCAAAAGAATTTTTCCGATGAAAAATTTGGTTCTTGGTTATGGAATTCACCTGATTGCTGTTAATTTGTCTCCAACATTATTAAACTGATCAGATGTTAGCTTATGGCAGGTTATGGTATGAGGAGAGGAGTGGCAGATATAGGGTCCGTTAATGGCACTGGTGGAAGGGCAACATTTTCTGCGAGCACGTTGAAGGGTCAAATAAATTTCTCATCAGGGCTTATGACTCATATGTCCAATACTGGGAACAAAAGATTGGGAGCAAGCAGTAATGCTGAAAATAACGGTAATTTCCATGAAGGCCACCGCGGTAGCAATGATTCTTACCTCACTGGTTTCCCAGTTGGATCCTGGGAAGATCATAGGGTTTTCTCTGAGCAGTTCACTGGTTTGAAAAGAGTTCGTGATGATGACAGAAAAATGTTTTCTGGTTTGAATGCTCTGGAATCTCCGGTAACCTTTTCTTGCATCTCTGGCCTGTTTTGAATTCTTTGGAAACTATGGTAGCATATTGTTGCATCTGTTGTGAGCTTTTATCTCCTTTCGTCATGATTTTTGCTGTTGTTGTTTAGCATGGTGAGCGAGGTGATCATGCACCGACTCTTTTGTCTCGCCACATGAGCCTGCCCAAAACATCAGCAGAGATGGCCTCTGTGGAAAAGTATTTGCAATTCCAGGATTCCGTACCATGTAAGATTCGAGCCAAGCGAGGTTGTGCCACTCACCCGCGTAGCATCGCCGAGAGGGTACTGATTTCTACTGAATCTCAGCTGTTGTGCTAATTAGAGATTATGTTAGGCAGTAATTGAACCTGGGTTTGGGAATAAATGCTATTTGCTCTGTTTGATTTAATTATTTGCAGGTAAGAAGAACCAGGATCAGTGAGAGGATGAGGAAACTGCAGGAGCTTGTTCCAAACATGGACAAGGTAGGAGCTTCATTATAAATTATATTTTGGTTGTTTCAAATCCCGAAAGGCCAAAACAGTATATGTGACCAAACTAACTCAAATTTTCTTATATTTTTGGCAGCAAACAAGCACAGCCGATATGTTGGATTTGGCTGTAGAATACATAAAGGAGCTTCAAAAACAGGTCAATGTATGTACACCACAAACTAAATCAAACTCGACAACTCCCACCAAACAATTGATACTAATGGCGCCTTTTCTTGAGTTTCCCTTTCTATTTGTCAACACTCGTTTTCTTTTCTTTTTTCCCCCGTCAGATGCTTGCCGAAAGTAGTGCCAGCTGTACATGCTCAAATAACAGTAAGTCTTAGTTGCCAAAGGCTGGGGTGATGCATTGCTGTACAAAACTATGACACCCAAAGGCCGGGGGTGATGCATTGCTGTACAAAACTATGACACCTAGGGAAAGAAGATATAAAGTAAAACCGGGTGCTTTCTAAAGCTGGTGCTGAATAAGATGGTGGCCCATCCTTATATGCTAGAAGTAGAAAACCCCAGTGGAACATCCGGACCTGTTGATGCTATTTAACAGAACTGAAAATGTATATAGTACATTTACGTGTGTGGGTGGTATGTGGGTGGTGTAAGTGTTGTTTACCTCATAAGCCCAACCAACTTAATGGTAAATTTTGCAGTTGTCAGAGAGGGGATATTGAAGAGATCTGAGCAGGATGTTCATGTTCAATAAAGTCATTCCGTCTCCTGCCGCCATGAATTTGTGACTGGTTTTTATTAGCTTAAAGTCAATTGCCCAAGTACTTGGATGATATAGACTTTGGAATGGTCTACTTTTGTTCAAGTGATTCCCGCAATGATAGTACGGATTAGGGTTGGCCAGAGAGACACCTAATATAAAAAAATAATTTTTGTATTTTTTTTGAAAGGAAGTTCAATTTAATTATCATTTCCTGTGTTGTCGCGTGGCTGATAGTGTTTTATTGTTGGACATCTGGAATATTCAGTTTTCCGTTTTCTTATATTTAAATAAAAAAAATTAAAAATCATAAAATTATTATCATAATAGATATTTTATATTTAATTTTTTTTATAAAATTTATATAGTATTTCTATTGTATTGAGAAGTATGATTTACTTTCGATAATTATTAACTTATATATAAAAAAAATTATCTCTTTTCTTCATGTTTTTTATAATATTTATTTTTATTTTATATTAAGTTATTAAAAAATTATTATTAAATAAAAAAGTAATATAAAATATTATTTTAATAATATAAAAAGTGATTTAAAAAATATATTGCGGTGTATATTTATATAGGAAAGTAAAAAGTAATTTAAATTTATAAATTTAGGAAAAATGATTGAATGTTTGATGTTAGTGCTCTTATTGGTTTTAAAAATAACCTTTGTGGTGAAATAGATTTTTACAAGAATAATGCTGAATTAAGTTAGGGTAATCAAAAATCAATTTGGACCAATAAATCGAGTTAGAATCAAATTATATAAATTAAAATACATAAATTTTAAAATTGGTTTACTTTGAAATTTTGAGAGACTTGATATACTGTAGTTGGTTTATGATTTAACCAATTTGGTGATACTGGTCTGGATAATACTAATATGTAATTGTACAAGCATTAGTAAACTGATCATAATTATTAAACAACCAGAAGAATTTCAAATAAATGAGGTTAAAAATCAGGTGTGGTTGAAGAAAGTTTTGTATAGCTTAAAACAAGGCCTAAAGGCATGGTACAATACACTAGAGTCATATTTGAATAAATTAAACTTCAAGAGAGGTATAATAGGTAATTTATGTGTTGAAACCTGATAAAGGCCAGGTGATTGCCATAAAATTTTGTTGATAACATCATTTTCAAAGGATATCATACTTTGAATTATTTAGAGAGTTTGCACAAAATATGAGTGATGAATTTGATATGTCATTCATGGAAGAAATGACTTACTTTCTTGAACTTGAAATTGAGGAAAGCAAAAAAGGTATCTTTATTTCTTAAACAAACTATGTTAAAAGAGATGTTGAAGAAGTTTGGCATGAAGGATTGAAAATTTATAGGCATTGATATGTGATTGGTTGCAAGTTCTGTTTAAATAAGGAATGTGAGAGTACCAATCAAATAGATTTTAGGAGAATGATTGAAAGTTTATTGTACTTTACAATATTAAGACTTGATATTATGCAAGTTAGGTGTGTTCCCAGCAAATTCCAAGCTGATCTGAGGGGATCTCATATGTTGGAAGTTAAAGAATTTTTAGGTATATCAATAAAACATTGAAAATGAATGTGTGGTATCCTATAAAAGATTTTGTCAAATTACAAGTTTACACAAATGCAGACAGGACTAAAGATGTTGTAAATACAAAGTCAACTAGTGGCTACAGCTTCGACTTAGATACAGAATGTTTTACATGGTTGAGTATAAAGCAAAATTGTGTAGCTTCAAGTATGGAAGAAGCCGAATATATAGATACTAGAGTAGTATGTACTCAAATGATGTGGATGAAATGAAATTTTGAAGATTTGGGTGCAACAGTTAGGTTGTCTATCCGTATTTTGTGTGATAATCAGAGTACTATAAATATCAGGAGGAATCCAGTGCAATATTACAAGAAAAAACACATAAATCAAGAATCACTTCATCAAGGATCATATGGAAGCGAGTGATGTATATTTGGAATTTGTCTCTATAAAAATTAGTTTAGTAACATTCATGCTAAATCTTTATTTATCGAGTTATTTGAGTAGCATAGGCAACACTTAATTGTGCAGTTTCCTCCTCATGCTTGAGTTGTTAGGAGAATCCTCCATCACTTCTTTGTTTATGATTCATTACTTTGTAATTAGTTGGCAAAGGGGAAGAAAAAGTGTATGTGGAACTACTAGCAAGGGGGAGATGTGAAGAAAAAGTTGCACTCATCTGCTCTCAAGAAGCAACTCAATATGTTAAGGAGAGAGAAGCAATTGCTTGCTTTATTTTGTGTGTTACACATTAGTTTTGGTGTTGTAAAACAATTCCAAATGAGGAAACTATTGTTTCCATTTGTTTAATTTGTTATAATTGTTCTCAACCGTCTGTAACAAGCAATAACTGAGTTAAGGATGTGTGTATTTGTAACTTTATAAAGTAATTCCAATTGAGTGAGCTCGTCGAATAAATCTAATTGTGCATAAGCACCTTAATTGATTGAGAGATGAGACCTCATTATAGGCTAAGTTGAAGATTGAATTGCTTTTATGTTATATTATTGTAGTTGAATCTCTAAAGTCAATTTTGAGATGAGACTGGCAAAAGTCAATGGAAATTCATGTGAGTTAACCTTATAAAGCTAATGGTTAACATGCATCAACAAGTGTTTAAGGAGTTTGCATAAAATCTAGATTTGAGCAGCTACGATAAAAAAAATGTGATCAGCTATGAGCATTAACATGCATGAATGAAGTATCGATCAAGTCTGATCAGTTGTGTGATCAGCTATGAGCATGTGAGATGTCAGTTGCAATGCTTAATTGTGAGCAAGAGTGCTTGGTTATGAGAAAATGTGCAATAATGATCAAATTGATTAACCCATTGTGGATAAAAGTGTTCAATTTTGAGTAGATTCATTAGTTGTGAGTAGGGTTATAAACGAACTAAGACGAATCAAGTAGTAAGAAATTCAATCGTATTCCTCACTATTCATTAGTAAACCAAACCAAACCAAATATCAGCCTTAAACTATGATATTCACGACAGTTCATGAACGTAACTATGTTGTTCGCAAATGTTCACGAACACAATTGTAAATTCTAAAAATCTCCAAAAAATCATTCATATCGCAAACTAATCCCAAAAAAGTACAAGTAGATTCATTAGTTTTTTTTGATAAGTAAAGTATATTCATTAGTTGAGCAATAATGATCAAATTGATTGACCAGTTGTGAACAGAAGTGCTCAATTATGAGAAGATTCATTAGTTACAAGTAGGGTTATAAACAAACTGAGCCAATCTAACTAGTAAGGCATTCAATCGTGTTCATTACTATTCATTAATGAATTGAATCAAACATGAGCCTTAAACTATGATGTTCATAAGCTGTTCACGAACGTTACTATGTTGATCGCGAACATTCACAAACACAATTGTAAAAATTTAAAAATCTCCAAAAAAAAATTCACATCAACTTATTCCAAAAAAGTACAAGTAATTAACTATTAGGCTGTGTTATTCTTATTTAATATATTTAAACAAGTACCATATGTAATTCATGGAAATATAATAATAATAATTAATAAATAAAACATTCATGAAAATAATAATAATATAATAATATAATAATAATAAATAAATAAAACACATGTTTTTATGTAATAATAATATAAAATTTTATGCTTGTTAAATTATATTTAATAAAAAAAATTATATTTAATAAATTACTTCTATACATAATAATTAATTTGTTAATAATCTGTTTACAAATAATATTCACGAATTATTCATAAATACTTGTTTATGAATGTTCGCGAATATGTTCACAAATGATATTATTCTTTAATAAACGAATATAAATAATTTTTTGTTGAATTAAATATGAACTTATGTATGAACGTTTAATATATATATATATATATTAGTACCCAATATATTCGGTACTAGTAACATAAATATGTTATCACACTTGTTGCTTGTAGATATTATAGGGTGAGCAGCAGATCCAAAGAAATAAATCCATGTGAAGCGGACAAACAAACATAAGTAGATTATAAAATCTTGAATTAAGTCAACATATCGGTCTAACTTCGATCCCTATACCATCTACGATACTCTCAATTTCGAAGTTTTATTCCATTCTTTCATTCCTGACTATTCTTATCCGTCAATTAACATATAACTATTTCCTTATTTCTTTGTTTTGACTCCCATGAACTTACTTATAATATATACATATATATATATATATATATATATACCTTCCGGAGGTACTTGCTATCAACCCATCATCCAAGCCAGCTTTATTGGAAGACTCGGAAAATGTAAAGGAGTAGACACTATTGGTGTCAAAAGTCTATAGAAGTTTCTGTCGCCTAGTGCTATAAATATTTAAAGTTGGCACTCATTATTTATTAACTCTATCAATCGCAGTTTTGGTGGGCTATATGAGGTGCAGATCAATAAACAGTAATAAAATTATATTTTGGGGTTAAAAGGTTGTTATCATAATCTATCCAAACGAAACCTAGTAATATGTTAAAGTGGGTGATGGTACCTAAAATTTTGTGATGATAGCAGCAACATGCATGCATGAGTTGATGTGTGGATACAGCTGGATCAACGGCAATGGGATTTTAATGGTGAAGGGCTCATGAGAGGTCACAGTCAATAGTCATGGACTCAACCAACCAATGGAGATGATTCATGAGTGAATATTGGCCACCGGTTCACATGTTGCACTTGAACCAGGGCGGGGGCGCGGTCCCCGAAAATCCCATTTTAGCTGTGATGATTTTGACCCGCGTAATTAATTAGAGCGGCTTGACTTGTTCCATATTGATTGGTGAATTTTTATTTTTCCCTGAAAATTTGAAAACGGGTCGGGAAATGGGATCATACTTGGAATATTTCAATAGTTTATTTATTTATTTATTTATGTTTCTTTAGATTTACTTCATGGTTTTGATACTTTTGTGATCGTTTATATTAAGGAAAAAATATTTTATACCTTTATAGCATGATTAATATATGAAAATGAAATGTAATAAAATAATTTTTATTTTTACTTTTGCATTTGGCACGAGAGAAAGTAATGGTCAATTATTTTAGGATTTAAATTACCCTCAATAAAGTAATTTTGATTATCTTTATTCCTAAATATCCAAATGTGCATGTGCCCAACTCCTCATGGTTGTCACCAAGCGTTTGGAGGAGAACTAAAGGCAGCAATCGGAGAACTTTCATATGTACCATCAGATATCATCGTTGGGGCGGTCCTCGATTAGAGACGATGGTAAATCCTTCAAATCTAAATGGAGATCCTTCAAATTGGACTAGTGGTGGTAGGATCAATAGGTGGATCACTCGTTGAGTGTTTAGTGCTAGTCCTTTAGATCCAGATGGAGGTTGTCACGCCCCCAATCCCGGAAGGACTGGAACTAAGAGGGTGACTTTCCCATGCTCGCACCCGGAGGGTCAAGGGTTGGTGTCTATCACCGATATGGACTACATAGCGGGTGTTGTCCAAGACATACCTGTATAATAATACATCGGGGGTATTCCTGTACATTTTCACATGTTATGAAGCCAATAAAAAATAAATAAATAATTTATTAATAATAAATTCATGCTACAAATCCAATACAACTTTCACGGACCCTCGTCCGGATACTCAAATAATAAAAATCAATTATGTCTTACAAATCTATAAACTAAGTTATGATAAAATATGAAATAAATGACAATTAACTTCAGCCTAGCCTCTAGCGAATGAGTTGATACCTGAAACATGTCAACAAAGTAGGAGTGAGCACAAATGCCCAGTAGGTGATCTCCATCTCCTCACCATCTTAAAACATGAAAACCTAAGTCTACATAATCAGTGTATGCTTGTGCCAGTGTAGTGTCTGATTCTATCATGAAAAGCTTACATTAAAGCACAAATATGAGATCACACTCATTATATTTCATTCATTAAAGGTTCGCACCGGACATTCCGACCATCCACGGGATTCCCGTAACCAACTCCAAGGATCCTAGTCACTACCAGATAGCCATATGTGGGACCTACGATGTCCCTAACGATAACCTACCACATATGGGACCTAGGTTAACCAGCCACATAGGGGACCCATGGCCTGTAACGATTTGTATTTGGGTAGTGTTAAGAGATAGCCATTTTATGGGCATGCAACTATCTAGACGGTAGTATAGTCGTCGATGTGAGCATTTTGACTGTACTTGGGCCCGATTCTGAGTCGGAGCCCCATTAGACCCGATTGTTGACTTTTCGGGGTTTATTAGTTGACTTTGCGTTTGAGCATTCATTTGGGTGTAATAATATCTGTTTAGTATTGTGCTCGTCATTTCGAGCGTTTTGACAGTAATTGGGCTCAATTTGGAGTTCGTGACCTCGGGAGGTCAATTATTGCATTTGAGAGATCAATTATTGCTGGGAGTCCAATTATTAGCAGCAGTATAAATAATTAAGAAACTGCCTTATCCGTTTAATTTGCTTGGTGCGTGCATGTTTGAGCAAGAGAGAGAGAGAGAGAGAGAGAGAAGGTGAAGAGCTTCCCTTGGTGATTTTGGGGCGATTGAAGTTCGTAGATCGCAAATAATCTTTTCAGGTAGGTGTCCTTGAACCTCTTATCTCGATTCTGTCTTGAAATATGCATGAAGTTATCATGATTTATGAATTTGAGTATGAACCCTACGTTTTGGAGAAAACCCAATTTTGGGGTTAGATATGATGATTTAGCATAAAATCTGTGGTTAAGAACTGATTTATATCAGTTTGGGTATGTAATTTTGTACTCTGTTTAGTAAAACGCGTATTTGTGAGTGCCTGGGGGTTGCTGGGTTGATCCCAGATGAAAATTAGGCCAAAAACGACGATGAACAGTAACCTGGGCGAACTGTAAGGGTCGAAGTTCGTAGTCAGTAGTTTCGTAGTCAGCAGCTCAGTAATCCAGAGCAGTTCATCAGTAGTCCGGAGCAGTTAGTCCGGATCAGTAGTCCAGAGCAGTTAGTCTGGATCAGTAGTCCGGATCGGCGGAAGTGATCCGTAGCTTCGCTTCGCAGCAGTGATCCACATCTTCAATTCGCAGCAGTGTTCCGCAGCAGTGCAATTGCACTGCACTGGACTATTTACATTGTAAACCATTATGCTTCTCCACATTAAGTATTAAGTTATAATGTAAATAACGAAATACCCCCCATTTGGATTCAAAGAAAAATACTAGAAAAATTAATTCCCACTATTTCAAAATGTGAAAATTGGGATTTAGTGTAAAATCTCAGAAAAACCCAAAAGTTCGTAGTGGTGAATTTTTGGAAAGTGGGGTTAGATATCTCAGAAAAATCCCCAAAAATCAGATTATCTTATTTATGATATGGGAACCCAATGCCGGGACTTTTGATTTCAAGAAAATAGCTGCTATGGGTACTTCGTTCATAAATCAAGGATTTACTTGTGAAGACTGGCTACAGTTCTAAAGGAAATGTTGAGAATGACATGCCATACTAACGTTAGTATGTTGGTGTGAGGTATTGGGGCATGGACTCCGTGACTTGTTTGGGTTCTCACCGTGATGCACCGATGGTGCTATGTGGTTGACGTGGCAGGCATATGCACCGATGGCAGGCCTGTGTGGCGACTGTGGCCGGGCATATTGCGCTGTGGGCAGGCTAAGGCCTGAGTTGAGTCGTTGAGCTTGTGGAGCTAGGGCTGAGTGCCCTGAGTTGGGATCCCATGGAGGATCGTGGACAAGTTGTCTTGTGTGGGCAGGCTGAGTCCTGATGTGTGTTTGCAGGCTGAGTCCTGATGATTGTGCACACTACACGGTGCACGAGTACACTGAGCATATAGTATAGACTTATATGTGTTGCATGATGTGGAGTTTTGGGGTCATCTACTGAGCTTGTCGCTCACCCCTACCTGTTGTTTACCCCCTTTCAGGTGTGACCCGAGACTAGTGGAGGACTTTCTTCTAGGAGGACGTGCCCACTACTCTGATGTATGATACAGTACTGTATTCTGTATTTTATTATGTGTTGTATCCCAGACATGGGTCCGTGGACAATTGTATTTGCATACTGTTTGTGATGTAATGTCTGTATGACTGTTTGACTTATCATATGCATGATGATGTATGGGAAAGTACAGAATTACCCTTGATGTATGACTGTACAGGGTTACATATTTGAGATAGCACCCGCGGTGTAGTCTCTATTGATGTTAGTCACCAACCCCTTGACCTTTCAGGTGCGGGCAAGGGGAAGTCATGTTCCTGGTTTCGGGTTTTCCTGGAATTCGGGGGCGTGACATGGCCTCTTGCCTACCTTATGTGAGATCTGCAGTTAGCCCAACTAATTTCACCACCAATTCCACACATATAATCAATAAATAAAAATTTCAAATAATCAATATTTAACACAATAACTTTACAAAACATTTAATTTACCCAACCAATGATAACATACCACAAATGATATATATATTCATCTAATAATTAATATTAAACCACAAATATCATTCTTAATGCCAAATCATTAGCATCAAGGAACAATTATTGTTTTAAATGCTAAATTAATAATATTATACTGCAAGTAATATTTTAAATGATAAATTAATAATATTAAGCTTCAAATAATATTTTATATTATTAAATTATAATATCAAGCGCAAACACTATTTTTATTATTAAATTAACAGTATTTTAATTTTTGTTTAATCTTACTATTGAAACGATATCAATTAATATATTTTACTATGAGAACAAATTTAAATTGTATTTCTATACCTTGTAAATTTTAATGCAGTGAATCAAATTATATATATATATGTATAATATCAAACGGTTGGCGTTTTGTTTAATTTGACATGCACGATTTTTTGTGCATGTACTAGGCTACGAGAGATGCTTTTTTTTGAAGTTAAGAAAAGAAATATAAAAAAGAGAGCACATTGTGGTACAGGTTGTGGAAATGTGGGGAGAGGAGGCAAGTTTAAAAATAATACTAATAAATAGGTAATGATGGAGGAGGAAGGCATTTAATGTTTAATGATAATAAATAAAAGTGATGCACGTACAGGTGGCACATGGCATTGACCCAGCCGCCACCCTCCTTCCAGGAAGTTGGTTTGTTTTTTTTTTTTTTTAATGTCGGCCTGGTGATCTGATCTCAATAATAATAACAATAATAAGGGTTAACGTGGAGTTGGGGTGATAAAGGAAAATAAGAAAAACAAAGAAGAACAATTGTGTGGGTACATGATAACGAAGCGGCGGAAGTCGGCTAGAAAAAAGAACTACAGATACATAGACCTGGTACACGAGTTGAGGAGAGGCAAAACGAAGGATAAAAAACACCTAGGATTAAGTTTCAAAAAATTAAACATTAAAAACGACTGCTCTCTGCTTTCTTCCTTCACCATGCAAGAATGTAAGATTTTTCATTTCTCTCATTTTTTTCTTTTTCAATCCCTTATATACCTTTTAATTTAACTTATAGAATAATAATAATAATATAATAATAACTCTAACAATAATAATTATAATAATAATAATAATAACAAATTCAAAATATTAAATAATAATAATAATAATAAAACTTAAAATACTAAAATGTCCTCGCAGGACCCTATAGTTCAAACTAAGCCCACTTATAATCAAAACGCTCACGTCGACAATCAATCGCATTTTAAATATTATCATCCTCAACAGTAAATCAACTTGCAAGGTCACTCAAATATGAATTCTTATAGAGGTCCTTTAGAAGTGGCAATGGCAGCCACGGGGCAAGAGGAGGACATTTTGGTGGCTTTAGTAGTGGCGGCAGAGGTTTCTGCAATGAAGGACCTCCTTCCTTCTCACGAATCGATTAAAATCATCCATCACTGCCCTATTTTATGCCAGGTCCATGGCCAGCTTATTAAATGTCATTGGATACTTCAGATTCATGGACTTTCACATCGACCTACACCTCACGGTTCCCCACTACCATGATCATTGCCACCCTACGATGACAATGTTGACATAGTGCTCTATGATCTCCTCACCGTTTTGGAACCTGGATTGTGAAGGCCTTCTCCTTTGGAATCTTATTAATCCTAAGGTGGTTGATGTTGGGGCCAATTTTGGTGAAGAGGTAAACCTCGGCGGCATCGAAGACCTCGTTCCCTGCCATGCCATCATTTTCTTCGATGGTGAACATCAATTGCTAAGAGCAAGGTAGTTAAGGATGTATTGGTAACAAATACATTCCATGGATACATAACAAATATAGTTTATGAATATATTTGTAGTTTTTAAAATAATATTCTATTCATGATATTATATACCAGTCGATAATGAATCATTCACATTACATCTCATTCTTATATTAATTATATTTTCTCAATTTTATTACCAAACAAACTCTTAATGTTTTTAGAATCTTTTATCAAAATAGACTAATACCACCTTGATCGATAAATTATTTTTTTATTTAAATATCAAAATAGGCTAATCTCATTTTTAATTAACAATTATTTCTTGGATCTACTGAGATGTTGCTTGTCTCATGTCTCAACCATTTGTGTTTAAATATGACCGGTTACATTTAAATCGAAATGGACTGATCCCATTTTTAATTAACAATTATTTCTTGACGCTACATCGAGCTAGTATTTGTTTTATGTCTTAATCGTTTGGGATTGTATACGTACTTGGGATGATTCACATTTAAAAATGGCTAATCGAATGATTAAAAAAAACTTATTGATGATTCGCTATACCTTGTTTAAAACCTCAAAAAAGTGGGATAAATGATTTGTCATGGCACAGTTAAAAGGTTGAAGCTTTAAAGGTCAGAGCTCTAACGTATGAAGTTGGTGCCTCCTCTTCTTAGTAGCGGGTCGGTAACGGCTGTCATAATAGACTGGGCAAAGAAGGATCAATATATGCGGTGAGCATCATTGTTCTTGTACTACTGGCATGTGGCATCCAAGTCGTTTCGTCGAGTAGTTCCCCAAATTAAATCAAATGTGTATCGTGACCCGTATGCAGAGTATAGACTTGGTTATTTAGATTTAGGGACTTGGCTTTTATTTATTAATAAATTACTTTTAAAAGGATGCAGTTAACAATCGTCTTTAAACTTTGAGAGGTTTAGAGAGTGAAAATATTTTGATAATTTCTTATGAAAGGATTATTTTTATACGATGCTACAGACAACAAGTATTGTGGTATCATTACGTACTTGACTAGTGTGGGATAAATCACATTAGTATTTTTTTTATGCAATAGTGTGATTCCAGATCATAGCTCGACATTGTATATTGAGTAACCCATGAAAGCATTGAGCAAAACTCGAACAACGAGGTTCAAGCAAGAAAGTCGAGCAGAACCCATCATTTTCATGTAAGAATAGCTCGAAGTGACTACTCGAGTTTGAAATCGAGCTTGTTTTGTGGCGTCTCGAGCACGCCTCGAGCATAGAGCATTAAGCCACTTCCGTCTTCGTTCACTATCTTTTGTCTTGTTGCCTCCCCCCTACCTTTTTCCTACGAATGGTTTGGACTCGTGTCCTTCATTTATCACACTTCGATGTTTGTCGGCCTCTTCCCTCGAGCAATTATGGGGTCTGTGTGTGCATGTCTACCTATCCAATAAAGGAAAGGCTCGAGCACATATATCGAGCTAGGAGTGAACCTCCTAATAAATGAAAAATTTTGCATTACCAAGTTTAAAATCGGGCATTAGTGATGAATAGGGGTGCATATATGGGAACCTAATAAATAGAAAATAAGTGAAATAACATGTTTGAGTCAGCTTATAAATGTTACGCAAGAGGCATTAAAACATATTACCAAAATTTTAATTAAACAATAACAAACTTAATTACTAAATAGGGGACACAAGTTGTTTCAAGCAATGTCTCGAGCTGGTATATTAAAGAAAATGAAGATTTTAGGATCTAGGCCAAGGAAAGTAAAAGGTAAAAATTTTAAATTAAATAAAAAGGAGACATTCTAATTTTAGAAAAAGAATGTGAGATCTAGGCCATGTGGTAGTATTGTATTTTTCTTAAAAGAAAACATAAGTAATTTTCTTTTTTTTTTAGAAAAAAATAAATAAAAACAATTTGAATTCAAATATAGAAACACTGCTACAATTGATATTGGCCAAGACATACTAGAATATGAGCATCTAGGGCTCAATCCTCATAACCGCTCAGGCCTTTGATTTAATTTATTTTAGAAAGAATGAGTTATTTTTTGTTTTTATACTTTATTATTTTTTAAAAGAATAAATGAAAAGAGGGATGTAAGATATTTTTTGTATTTTTGTTTTTTAAGCTTTGGGGAAACAATGAAAAGGGAAAAGAGAGAAGTTTTTCGGTTTTATGCTTGAAAACAACACAGAAAAAGAATTTTAGAAAAAAAACAGTTTAATAAAAAAATAAAAGTACAGAACCTGAAAAAAGGAAAATAATGCATATTTGAACCCCTTTTCCTCCTGGGTAATGCCTTCCAAGAGTTTCCTTTCTCTATCAAAAAGTCATATATCCGCTTTAAGAAGTTTCAGAATGTTCTCCCTAATTTTTCCTCTCTAAAAGTTAGTTTAGAAAAGCCACCCCTTTTGCTTCTTGGAGTAGTCTATTTATAGGTGTTAGGGGGAGGATAGTTGTTGGCGCATTAATTGGTCTTTTTGTAGTTCCAATAGGTCAATTGTGATGTCTCAAGAGATTAATTATGGTTCCATGTTCCCACGTTTGAAAAAGGGAGTTCCAATGTCGTGTTAATGTAGTGGCTGAAGATAATAATTATGCCTGGGATTATTTTAAGTTTATGTTTGAGGCGAATTTAATTATAATGTGTATGGACGCTTTTTGCGGTAAAATTGGATCCCCGGATACCAATGATGCTGCCTTTTTTGTGATTTTATAAAGTTCCAATATTGCACTGGTTCCCTTTTTAATACTATCAGGAAAGGATTTTTAAAGTCCACAAACTCATTTAATGCACTTGAAAAAGGATTTTTCCGGATTTAGAGTATTCCGATGCTGAAGCCTTTGACGATGCGCTTGTAAGGATCCATATATGTGTTAGCATAACTTATAACCTATATTTGATGTTAATAATGTTATTTTGAGAATGTAGCCATTAATATAATCGTTTTGACAATATTTGGGCCTAATTTGAGGTCCAGAAGCCTACAGGGGTTATTTAATAAATTTTGGGAGTTAAATTGAGAGTTAATAAGTGAAAATTAGAATTTTGAAGGGCTTTTTGGAAATTATTAAGGAATAAGACGAATTTTAATTAAAAATAGGGTTTTGGGGTTTTATTATTTATTATAACTTTGTTTTGAGAAACCCTAGCCGTTGGAGGAGAGTTCTTAGTGTTCTTCGCGTTCTTCATCGTTCTTCCCCGCTTCTAGACCGTTCTTACGAGTTTAATCCCTTCGGAAGGCAAGAGGTAGGTGATTCTTGATTTCTCGTTATTCTATTGCACGAATACAAACTGTGAGAATATATATATATATATATATATATATAAACGTTTGGATATGTATGTATTTATATAAATATATTCATTTACGTGTATATATATACGGTTGGGCGATTGTTGCAGTGCGGCGTGATTCGACCGGTTCTGAATCCTTAGACGAGCTACTGCACCTGTTATCCCTTTTATTATATTCTAATTAGTTATTATTAATTTTTACTCGTACTAGGCTAGTTGGCCTGGTTTCTTCCGTGCGGTAGCAGGAGAGCACAATTCGACAGCCTGCCTCCACAATCCGTTCGATCCAATGCAGCACAAAGGTTTTGTTTTATTTTATTTTATTTTCTCTTAATCAAAAAAGGGGGCATCTTTGCATGCGTGGTTTCGTGGTAGTGAAAGAAAAGGGGCATCTTTTTTTAGTATCAGATTTTTTTTAAAAAGGGGGGGCTTAATTGATTATGGGAATTAAGTCGTGCGTGTCAATAGTTAATATATGTGGGTAATAAATTCGTGTATTAAATCCGTGCATTATTATGAAGTCGTGCATGGTATTATATATGTGTATTTTGATAATTATCAAGATATATATATAAATTTAATTTAATTTAATTTAGTAGTAAAAATAACATATTCATTGATACCATTCCAATAGCAAGGTCAAACAAGAATTATGATATTGTTAGTTTAATAATGAAAATAGTGCATGAGTTTGATATTATAGTTTAATAATATGAAGTATTACTTGAAGCTTGATATTATTAATTTATCATCTAAAATATTGTCGGAGGCTTGACATTAATAGTTTGATATTAGAAACATTGTTTGTGGCTTGATATTTATAGTCTGATACTAGAAATATTGTTTGTAGTTCAATGTTAGAAATTTGGCATTTAAATGCTACTTGTACGTAGCTTAATATTACTTAATTGATATTTAAGGTATTGGATGTTTGATGAATATTTATATATGTATGTATATCTATATATATTATTTGTGGTTAGTGCCGGATTGATGAATTAAATATTTTATAAGGATGTTGTATTGAATTTTGACAGTTGGAATATTCTATTTATTGATTATATGTGGAATTGGTGGTGGAGTTGGTCGGGTTAACTGCAAGTCCCGCATAGGGCTGACAAGAGGCCGCAGGTCCCCTATGTGGCTAGTTAAATGAGGTCCCATATGTGGCAGGTTGTCGTTAGGGACACCACAGGTCCCACATATGGCTATCTGGTAATGACTGGGATCCTTGGAGCTGGATGTGGGGATCTCCTGGATGGTTGGATTGTTTGGTGTGTACCCTTAATGAATGAAATGTAATGTGTGTGATATTATATTTTGTGATTGAATGTAAGCTTATTGTGATAAAGTAGGACACTACACTGGCACAAGCATACACCGATCATGTAGACTTAGGAATTCATGTTATAGGATGGTGAGGAGATGGAGATCACCTACTGGGCATTTGTGCTCACTCCTACTTTGTTGGCATGTTTCAGGTATCAACTCATTCGCTAGAGGCTAGTCCAAAGCTAATTTTTGTTTATTTTAAATTTTGTAATAACTTGGTTTATGGATTTTGTAAACCATGATAGATTTTATTATTTGAATATCCGGACGAGGTTCTGTGGAAGTTGTATTGGAATTATAGCATGACTCTGTTATTAATAAATTATTTTCCTTAACTTCATAGCATGTGGGAATGTACAGGAATACCCCTGATATATGAAAGTACAGGTTTATCTCGGACAGTACCCGATGTGTAGTCCATATCGGTGCTAGTCACCAACCCCTTGACCCTTCGGGTGCGGGCATGGGGAAATCACACTCTTAGTTCCGGTCCTTCTGGGATTTGGGGGCGTGACAGTGCTGGACACTGGTTGGGCATTCTAGATTGGAAATTCGGTTTTATTATGAATTATTGGATTTATTTCGGATTTCTGAAGCAGTTATTTCAAATTTGACCATATTTAATGCCTGAATTTGACCAGGATCCTCGGATTTGACCAAGTGTCCCGGTATAAGGAATCTGGATCATCCAATGTCCCGGTATAAGGATCCAGACCTTCCAGTGTCCCATATTTTAAAGTTTCAGATTTCATCATCTTGAATTGTGCGTCTCTTAAAAAAATCGTAATTTGGGCTGAGTCGCCAGCTGGCGACTCTACTTGGGCTTCTCTGGGCCTCTCTTGTTCTCATTTGCTATGTAATGAAGATAACTTTGTATATATACTGGACCAAGGAAAAACAAAACTATCAATGTGGGACAAACATGCATATGAAGAACTAAAATTGTGAAAAATGAAGCAAATTCTAGAGCAACTTCAAAAATTCATAACTTTCTCTACAGAGTTCCAATTAAGGTTAAATTGGTCTTATTTTTCTCAAACTCATGTTAGATATCTTTTGAAATTAGAATCACTCAAGAAGGATCAGCCATTTTGGATAAAATTAGGAAAAACCGCACAGAGGTACATGACAAAGTGAATATTCTGCCCATTAGTTTCAGAAAATCATAACTAATTTCATATAGACCGGAATGACTTAAACTCAATTATAAATGATATATAAAGATGTTATCTAACTAACACAATTGGCCTTGTTCGATTCCAGTAAGTATTGAGAAAGTTATTGGCAAAACAAGGCACTACATAATGGCTATCCCAACCAAACTTGATTACTAACTTCAAAACATCACAACTAATCGTATAGAGACTAGAATAACCTCAAATCAGTTGGAAATGATAGATAACAATGTTATCTAACCAACCTAATTGACTTTGTTTGATTCCAACAAGTATTGATGAAGTTATTGTCAAAAGAAGGCACTACACACCGACTGTCCCACCCAAACTTGATTACTAACTTCAAAAAATCATAACTAATCTTATATAGACTAGAATAACCTCAAATCAGTTGAAAATGATAGATAACGATGGTACGCGAGAAAGGAAAGGAATTAAATTGTATTCCTTTTCCGTGTTTGGTATAAAAATAGGAATAACCTCACCGGCCTCAGCTCAACGTAGGGGGGATTGACAAGGTCTACCATACAAAGCCTCATATGGAGTCATCCCAATAGAAGCTTGATAACTGTTGTTGTAGGCAAACTCCACCAATGGGAGGTGAGTTGCCCATGAACCTCCAACGTCCATCACACAAGCTCTAAGCATGTCCTCCAAAGTCTGAATAGTTCTCTCTGATTGCCCATCAGTCTCTGGATGGAAGGCTGTACTCAAGCTTAACTCAGTGCCCAAAGCCTCCTGCAACCCCTTCCAAAATTAGGAAGTAAAATGAGCATCACGGTCAGACACAATAGACAAAGGCACCCCATGCAACCTCACAATCTCATCAATGTAAAGCTGACTAAGGCTACTCATGCTCCCTCTCTCCTTTATTGCCAAGAAATGTGCCAATTTGGTCAAACAGTCCACAATGACCCAAATCATATTCTTCCCTCCCGAAGTGGGTGGGAGTCCAGTCACAAAATCTATCGTAATATGGTCCCACTTCCATTGTGCCACAGACAATGGGTGCAATATCCCTGCTGGTCGCTAGTGCTCAGCCTTCACTTGTTAACAAGTAAGGCAACGTGAGACAAACTCCGCCACACTCCTCTTCATCCCCAGCCACCAAAAATGTCATCGAAGGGCGTGGTATATCTTGGTACCACCAGGATGCACTGCTAGTTTCGAAGCATGGAATGCCCTCATCACCTCCTCTCTATGGGAAGAAACCACAAACAACCTATTCTGATACCTCAATTCACGTTTTCTCCCAATGTCCACTCCTCCGCAAGTTCCTCGGCCTTAACTCTAGCACAAAGCTTGTTATACTCCTCATCTCCCTGTTGTCCCTCCTGGACACGAAGATACAGCTCAGGCACAACCACAATGGGACTCAAAATAGCTCTATTGGGACAATCAGATAGTTGCAATGAAGCCACTTGCTCCATCATCCGCCCTCTCTCAATGCAACATCAGTCTGACCCCTCCTACTTAAGGCATTGGCCACTAGGTTCCCCTTCCCCGAAGTATAAGTTAAAGCAAAGTCAAACTGCTAAAGATACTCCATCCATCTCCTTTGCCTCAAATTTAGGTCTCTTCGGGTAAACACATACTGAAGGTTCTTATGATCTGAAACACCACAAACTTCTCTCCCAGCAGGTAATGCTGCCAACTCCAAGTCATGTGTCGGGTAGTTATGCTTATGAGGCTTCAACTGTCTCGAACCATAGGCTATAACCTGCCTCTCCTGCATCAAGACACATCCCAAACCCACTCCAGAGGCATCACAATACACCTCATATGGAACTCCCTCCTACGGCAAACATAGAACTAGTGCTGTGGTCAAACAAGTCTACAATTTCTCGAAGGCCTACTGACACACCTCAGTCCACTCAAACTTTGCTCCCTTCCTTGTCAAAGCTATCATGGGAGCTGATATACGAGAAAATCCCTCCACGAAATGCCAGTAGTAGCCCGCTAACCCTAGAAAACTCCGAATCTCAAACACATTAGTCGGCCTCCTCCAAGCTGACATTGCCTCCACCTTGCCTGGATCCACTCTAATCCCCTTTGCTGACACTACATGGCCAAGAAAGTGAACTTCTTACATCTAGAAGCTACACTTTGAGAACTTGGCAAACAAACGATGCCCCCTCAAAACCTGTAATACCACAGCCAAATGCTGCTCATGCTCCTCTTGGGATTGGAAATAGACAAGAATATCATCTACGAACACCACCACAAATGAATCAAGGTAAGGGGCAAACACTTGATTCATTAATTGCATGAACACTGGTGGTGCATTAGTGAGCCCAAATGGCATTACCAACCACTCGTAGTGCCCATACTTACACTTGAAAGCTGTCTTAGGTTCATCCTCCTTTCTCACTCTCAACTGATGATAGCCGGACCTCAAATCCACCTTGGAGAACCATTGTGCTTCGCTCAGCTGATCAAACAAGTCATCTATACGGGGTAGAGGATACTTATTCTTCACCGTCGCCTGGTTTAACTTCCTATAATCAATGCACAACCTCAAAGAGCCATCTGCTTTCTTCGCAAACAACACGGGAGCACCTCACGGTGAGGTACTTGGCCTAATAAAACCCCTCTCTCTAAGCTCCACTAACTGCTTTTGGAGCTCTCGCAGCTCCGCTAGGCTCATACGATAAACCACCTGTGAGATGGGTCCCACTCCCAGTAGCAAATCTATGGTGAACTCCACGCTCTGCTCCGGAGGTAACTTCACCAAATCCTCAAGAAAGACATCCTAGAACTGATCCACTACAGCTAGCCAAACCCTCTTACCCGAACTCTGCTCCTCCCCAAATCCAGTGCTACTAAATGGTGGGTGATGACACCCCACAGCTCTCGCGCTGGACCTGCTCTACCCACCTCATCACCCCATTCCCCACGCATGGAACCCACCTCTCCTGAGGGCGTAGTAAACACTACCCTCCTCCTATAACAATTAATCCTCGCCTGAAAGGCTGCTAACCAGTCCATCCCCAGAATAACATCAACGGCATCCATGGACATCACATGCAAATCAAAGACGAACACTACATCGCCAATGGTCAACTCACAATCACAACATTTCCTCTTTAACCATGTGGTAACACCCATAAGTGACCCCACAAGAAGAGGTCATTCCACCTCAAAGCTCTCTAGCCCAAGACTCGCAACTATGGGCTCAAAAATCAAGGAACATGTCACGCCCCCGAATTCCAAGAAAACCCAGAACCAGGAACATGACTTCCCCTTGCCCGCACCCGAAAGGTCAAGGGGTTGGTGACTAGCACCAATAGAGACTACACCGCGGGTGCTGTCTCAAATATGCAACCCTATACAGTCATACATCAAGGGTAATCCTGTACTTTCCCATACATCATCATGCATACAATAAGTCAAACAGTCATACAGACATTACATCACAAACAACATGCAAATACAACTGTCCACGGACCCATGTCCGGGATACAAACATAATACAATACACAATACAGAATACAGTACTGTGTCATACATCAGAGTAGAGGGCACGTCCTCCTGGAAAGAAGTCCTCCACTAGTCTCGGGTCACACTTGAAAAAGGTAAACAACAAGTAGGGGTGAGCGACAAGCTCAGTAGGTGACCCCAACACTCCACATCATGCAGACATACAAGTCTATACTACATGCTCTGTGTACTCGTGCACTGTGTAGTGTGCACAATCATTAGGACTCAGCCTGCAAACAAACATCAGGACCTAGCTTGCCCACATAGGACAACTTGTCCACGATCCTCAACAGGATCCCAGTTCAGGGCACTCAGCACTACCACAGCGCTATATGCCCGGACACAGTCGCCACACCGGCCTGCCATCGGCGCATATGCCTACCACGACACAGCGCAATATGCCCGGCCATAATCGCCACACAGGCCTACCATCGGCGCATATGCCTGCCACATCAACCACATCGCCCCATCGGTACATCACGGTGAGAACCCAAACAAGTCATGGAGTCCATGCCCCAATACCTCACACCAACATAGTAACATGAGTATGACATGTCATTCTCAACATTTCCTTTAAAACTGTAGCCAATCTTCACAAGTAAATCCTCAATCCTTGATTTATGAAGGAAGTACCTATAGAAGCTATTTTCTTGAAATCAAAAGTCCCGGCATTGGGTTCCCATATCATAAATAAGATAATCTGATTTTTGGGGATTTTTCTGAGATGTCTAACCCCACTTTCCAAAAATTCACCACTACGAACTTTTGGGTTTTTCCGAGATTTTACACTAAAACCCAATTTTCACATTTTGAAATAGTGGGAATTAATTTTTCTACTATTTTTATTTGAATGCAAATGGGGGTATTTCGTTATTTACATTATAACTTAAGTATATAACTTGAGAGGTTTTACAATGTAAATATCCAGTGCAGTGTACTGCTGCGGAACACTACTGCTGATCACGAAGCTACTGACTACGAACTTTGACCTTACAGTTCGCCCGGGGTACTGTTCATCATCATTTTTGGCCTGGTTTTCGTCTGGAATCAATCCAGCAACCCCCAAGCACTCACAAACACGCATTTTACTAAACAGAGTACCAAATTACGTACCCAAACTGATATAAATCAGTTCTTAACCACAGATTTTATGCTAAATCATTAGATCTAACCCTAACATTAGGTTTCTGCTCAAATTCATAATTCATGATAAATTCACGCATATTCCAAGACAGAATCGTGATAAGAGGTTCATGGACACCTACCTGGAAGATTATTTGTGATCCACGAGCTCCAATCGCCCCAAAATCGCCAAGTGAAGCTCTTCACCTTCTCTCTTTCTCTCTCTTGCTCAAACACGCACGCACCAAGCAAAATTAAAGGGATAATGCAAGTTCTTAATTATTTATACTGCTGCCAATAATTGGCCTCCCAACAATAATTAACCCGAACACAATAATTGACCTCCCGAGGTCACGAACTCCAAATTAAGCCCAATTACTGTCAAAACGCTCGAAATGACGAGCATCACACTAAACAGATATTATTACACCCAAAAGACCACCCAAACGCAAAGTCAACCAATAAACCCCGAAAAGTCAACAATCGGGTCAAACGGAGCCCCTCGGAATTGGGCCCAAGTACAATCAAAATGCTCATATCGATGACTACACTATCGTCCAGATAGTTACATTCCCATAGACTGACTATCTCTCAAAACTATCCAAATACGAGTCTTTACAGAACATGATGCACTAGTATCAAAAAGGATAGATATCAGAGTGCTCGAGATAAGAATTGTACCCCAAACAACTGATGGTCCTGCTCCCTCCTCCTCTGGTGGCGGTGCTGGCAACTCCTCCAGAACAGCAGATGTGAGGGCAAACACTTTGGCTTGACCTCCTCTAGCCTCAAATGTTTGACCTCCCATGCTCCCTTGGTTTCCACCGGATTGCCTCACTGTGTTGCCCTGTGGTTGACTCTCCTGTCTTCCCACTGGTTGAGTCTGGTTGGACCCTGCTTGGCTCGCCTACCCTACACGGGGTGGTCTCACTAGCGTCCTAAACTGAGCTTCGCTCCGCCCACTCTGAGCTAGCCCACTGAATACATGACCTTCTCCTTCTTTGAAACACACTCTGCTGATGTGGCCTACCTTGCCACATAAACAAGACATGTGGCTCTTAGGACAGTCTCTCTTCTAGTGCCCCTCCTCACCACAATAGCTACAACCACTAGGAAAGCTCTGAAAGCTGCTCCCCTGACCTCCAACAAAATGGGGTCTACCTGAGGACCCTGCTCAACACGGAGTTACTTCCCCTGGATTCCACCCTGGGCCTTTTTTTGCCCACCGGACCGCTCTTGACCTCCTTGCTCTTGCTTTCCCTCATCCAGTCCTCTTTCCAAAATCCTCGCAGCGTCCACCGCCTCTGTATATGTCCTCAGCTTGAGTACCTCCATTCTCTGCCTCAAGGCAAGCCTAAGACCCATTGTGAATTTGTGGGCCTTTAGGTCCTCTCTCGAGACTGACTCTGGAGAAAATTGGCTCAGATTCCGGAATTCCTACTCGTACTCAGCCATTGATCGCCCTCTCTACATCAAACTGTCAAAATCACTCCTTTTGCACCACTGAATTGACTCCGAAAAGAACTCGTCATCGAACACCTGTAGGAAATCATCCCACAACATGTCCCCCACCTCACGTCGACCTTCCAAACTCAACCACCACTCTAAGGCTTCTCCCTCTAGCTGCCGGATAGCCAATCGAACCTTCTCTTCCTCTGGTGGAAGAAGAAAAGAGAACACATGCTCCACATGCCGCAACCACTACTCTGTTGTGATTGGATCTCCACCTCCCTTGAACCTTGCAGGTTTCTCCTTCCTGAACCTGGCTGCCCAATCCTTTGTAGATCTCTTCTGAACTTCCCCAATCACACGGAACATCTTCTCCCCGAGGTGGTGAAGGAGGTGTCCCCTGCTGAGCAGCCATCTCTGCTCTCATCTCCTATTGAAGCTTCTGCTAGATGCTATCTCTCATTCCGTGCATCGCATTGCTCAGGGTTTGAAGCTGAGCCAACACCTATGTCATGGGGTCAACTACCCCAGCTTGTCCAATTTGGACTAACACCTCATCTCTAGCAACGCCACTCTCACGCAGTACTCTCCTAGGAGGCATGATTCTATGCAAGGAAATAAGCAAGTCTCATAAATTCTCAACTCTACACATCGCATATGCATCTCATTACTCATTCTCAACACACATCTCAAAACATAGTCAAAACATATTCACAACACAAGCAACATCTCGAAGATATCATCACACACATGCATAAGGAAGTCAAATCACACATCATCAAATCACATCACAGGCTAGTGTCTAACACAATGCATGTATGCTCACTCAAGTCCTACTCTGTGGTTCATTATCCCCTTTGTTCACCCTAGGAAAACACAAGAGGCTCGTTGATCAGGCGAGTCCCATCATGCTCCCTAAGGGCCTTAAGGATGAATTACCCTCCCACTACCCTAGGTCTCAACTGCTCTGATACCATCTGTCATGCCCCAAATTTCCCAACACCGAGAAACCGATTAGTGATGATGCCCCATGCCTCGCACCCAGGAGGACAAGGGGTTGGTGAATGGTCACCTATTAGGGCTCCTACTAGGGTGCTGCCCCAAACCTGCTATAATCTCATACATACCATGCACAACCATACAAGAGAATTTTCCTTAAAATAAAACAGTGCCACATGCTACATAGGGTCACCAGCCCCAAAACACAGTGTTTTAAATATATACACCCATTTCGGATAAATACATGTGCCTCAATCTCAACCAATACAATGTCCTAAAATAAAATAGTAAATCAAACACACATGCATCCACGGCGGTGTGATCCTCCTAACGCCTGCTAGGTCCTACAGAGAAAGACATCAAAGGTGGGTGAGCAAACCATCGCTCAGTTGGGGTTACTCCTCCCTGGACCAACCTAACATCTTCTCCACAATATGCATAGTGCAAATATGTGTAGTGTAATGTAGTAAAAGTAACAGTAAAATAAACACAAATGATTCACAGGCGGTTCCCTCAATGGAACCTAAATTCTCGGGCCTACTCTTAGACTGTCCCCTCAATGGGACCTCAACAACTCATGTCTATTCTAGGATTGTTCCCTCAATGGAACCTCAATTTCCCATGTTCAGTCCAAGACTGTCCCCTCAATGGGACCTCAATAACTCATGTCCAATCTAGGACTGTCCCCTCAGTGGGACCTCAATAACTCTTGTCCAATTCAGGACTGTCCCCTTAGTGGGACCTCAATATCTCACATCTAAGCACAATAACAAAACACACAAATACCTCATGGAACATCTCTATTAAAGAATAACAATTCTCATGCATGTACTCAAATTCACAACACACATCAATATAGTTCCACCACATCTCTATTTCATATTTCACAACACAAAACACACACACAATGTACACATATATGTATACCAACATATATATATATATACGTGCATATCTCAAAACAACATATCACAATACAATCTCCCCAAAACGTCATATTAAACAGTTATAACCATGGAAACTGATTCTAGGAGATAGAACCACCTACCTCGAATCTGGTTGCGTGTTAAGGTTTCGGCCTGAAGGATCTTCCTTACTCCTTGCCCCACTCCGATTGGCATCTAGGTTTCTTTTTCCCTCCCAAAAATACAGAACATATATATAACATAAAAACACGCTACACTAGGTTGACGTGGCTTAGAACACGCGTCGCCCTTGTGTCTACCTCCACTACTCCGGATCACTTGATGCTGCAGATAAATCCGATCTAGCCATGCTACAGATTACTCTAGACTACCGAGTTTGAGGGATCGCTCAGATCCTAACTCCGTGCCAAGGGATCACTCGGATCCTTACTCCGTGTTAAGGGATTGTTTGGATCCTTACTCCACATCAAGGCTCCTTACTCTATATCATTGATGTCCCAGATGAAGTCCCGGATGATGATCTGATGCTCCAGACTTGACCCTAATGTTCCGAATATGACCATGATGATCCTTTGCTCACTCCAACATACTAGAAAACATATAAGAACCAAAATTTTAGCACCATAAGGAACCTCCCAACCTCTAACTCTCTGAACTATGACACGGTTCCTCACATTCATGTTATAGGATGGTGGGGATAAAGATCACTTACCGGTCATTCGTGCTCACCCTGCTTTGTTACTATTTCCTATAGGTCTTTGACGAGAGTAGTTGGTGGTGCTATAGCGGAGCAAGTCGGGACATTATTAGTATAGGACTTATCCTATAGGCTTTGTTTATTTATAATTTTATTATTTTATTTTCCGGACTTGGGTCCGTGACAGTTGTATGAACCTTATTGGTTGAACCTTTTTATGCTATATTTTTGGGTGTTGATTAATTATAATTATTATTATAATAATAAATGCATTGATATACTTTATTAATAGTTTGAATGTTATCTTGGATCATTGGTAAGTATAATTCTACCCCTGATGTAATGTTGTACGGGATTGGGTCCGTCACTAACCCCTTGGGTGTGGGCATGGGAACGTTGCGTTCCTAGTTCTAATTCACCCAGAAATTGGGGGCGCGACAGTAAGGGTGAGCTACAAGCTCAGTAGGTGATCCCAAAACTCCACATCACTATACTATGCAAGACAGATAAGTATATACTACATACTTAGTGTACTCGTGCACAGTGTAGTGAGCAAAATGATTAGGACTCAGCTTGCAAACAAACATCAGGACCCAGCCTATCCATACAAGATAGCTTGTCCACGATCCTCAACATGATCTTAGCCCAGGGCACTCAGCCATAGCACCATGAGCTCAATAGCTCAACTCAGGCCACAACCTATCACTACAAGCTCAACAACTCAACCCAGGCCTTAGCCTATCACCACGAGCTCAACAGCTCAACCCAGGCCTTGGCTTGTCACGTCAACCTCATAGCACAACATGTACATTACAGTAAGAATCAACAAACAAGTCACAGAGCCCACGGCCCAAATCCTCAAATCAACACAAGTGTGGCATCTTTGAAGTATAACATCAAGGTTTCATAATACTCCCTCTATAACCAAGGCCAGTCTTCACAAATCGATCCTCATGGCTTGACCAAAGAAAATGATTTTTCGTAAAAGATGTTTTCTTGAAATAAAAAGTCCTGACTGTTATCACCCATTTTTGACTGGGGTCGTTGCTGAAATTTGTGAAAGAACTTCATGCTAGTTCATTCAGTTGATCCTAGAGTCATCCCTGCACAAGGCTCGCATAAACCATTGAAGAAAAAAAAAACACAGAATCGCTACCAAACAAATTAGAGTTGTGATTAGGCACCTAGAAAAAGAAAGGGTCTACGGTTCTAGAAAATTAGGTTCGGGAATCGGTTACGTATAGGGAAGGAAGAAAAACTCTTGCACCCCCACAACGCCCACAATTGGTACCTAGTCTTGATCTATGGGTGTTTGCTTGCTTTATCATTTATTCAAAAAAAAAAAGAGTTTTTGTATTTTTAATTTTAAGAAAAAGAAAGATTTTAGGATCTAGGCCTTAAAACCACAAAAAAAAATTAATAAAATAAATAAAAGGGGACATTCTAATTTTAGAAAAAAAAATATGGGATCTAAGCCCATGTAATAGTATTGCATTTCTTTTAGAAAACAAAAGTGATTTTTTTTAACAAAATAAAATAAAAATCATTTGAATTGAAATATGAGAATACTGCCACAATTGATATTGGCTCAGGCAGACCAGGATATGAGCATCTAGGACTCAACTCTCATCTCCGCTCAAGTCTTGTTTTAATTTTTCTAGAAAATGTGTTCTTTGATTGTCCTTTTTATTTTTGAATAAAAAAAGGGAATGAGAGTTAAAAGAGAAACTGTTTCACCTCAAAACATTTGAGAAAAAAAGTTTTAACAGTTTAAATATAAAGAGATTAAAGAGAAAAACTTGGGCAGTCTTTTTGTGACTGAGCTTGAGGATCCTCCTTTAAAAAGTCTCCCTGAAAACAGAAGGTGTGAGAAAGAAAAATGCAGCTTCCCTTTCTCGCCTTGAATCTGTGTCCACGCTTCCAGATTGTTTGCTCCTTGGTTTGGAAGAGCATCCTTTGATAATTGATGTTTGATGTCCCCATCGGATGGCCTCCCCGTTGATGTCTTCTGCCGCTAGAAGAAGACGATCAATTCTGGGTCTTTTCTCTTGAGGATCCCTGGATATTCTCTCTCTCTGATTTTTCCGCTCAAAAACCCACTTCGTAATTGATAATCGATCCCTCTTAATCTAATCCTCCCTCCTCTCCTTGTCTGCCTCCTGGGATAGTATATTTATAGGCGTGTAGAGGAGTATCTGTTGGCTAGACATTAATTGTGCCCTTTATAATTCCAATAAGTCAAATGTGATGTCCCGAGAACCTTATTATGGCTCCTCGTTCCTACGTCTGAAAATAAATAAATCACTTGAGATTTATTTTAATATTCCACTGTATCTGGACGCTTTGGCAAGTAAGGGCTGAATGCACTTTCGGGTGTATTGGAGCCGTTGAGAATTAATAGTTATGCAGTCTTCAGGGTCAACTGTGATGTCCTGAGGAAAATGGCATTTAATTACAGAAGTCTCCCGCCTCTATGCTAAAAAATGGAGTTCTGAGACATTTGCATTTAATATTCGGAGACTCCTCAATTACCATGCTTGAAAAAGGGGGTTCTGAGACACTGGTGGCATTTAATACATTTGAAAAGGGTTTTCTGGATTTTTCAGAGTCCCGATGCTTTGGAGTTACTCCCAGACCTGGAGAGGAGCTATTTTGGAGTTTTTCTGGATCATTGGGGTGATTTCCGGACCAATGGGTCCTTATTCCACATAAATGGGCTGAACCCAGATTTGACCAAGTTTGACCACCCGATTTGTCCATATTCCGCATCAATAGGTCCTTATTCCACATCAATGGGCTTGATCCGGATTTGACCAAGTCTGACCACCAGATTAGTCCTTATTCCGCATTAATGATGCTTATTCCACATCAACAGGCTTATTCCACATCAATGGGTCTAGCCTAGATTTGACCAAGTTTGACCGCTAGATTTGTCCTTATTCCATATCAATGGGCTTAGCCCGGATTTGACCAAGTTTGACCACCGGATTTGGGTTTCCCCAAAAATTTCTGTGTGTGCTCGGTCGCCACGTGGCTCTTCTACTTGGGCTTCCTTAGGCCTCTCTTGTTCTCACATACTGTTTAAGAAGAGTGTCTTTGTATATATACTGGGCGAAGAAGAAGCAAAACTGTTAATGTGGGATAAACATCCATGTGAAGAACCAAAATTCGTGGAAAATAAGGCAGATTTCTGGAGCAACTTAAAAAATTCGTAACTTTCTCTAAAGAACTCGGATTAGGGCCAAATTGGTCTTGTTTTTCTTGAAATTCTATCATCTATCTCCATAAATTGGAATCACTCAAAAAGGACCATCCAGTTAGGAGAAAATGTGGAAAATCACACAGAGTTACATGACAGTGGGAGCATTCTGCCCGTCAGATTCAAAAATTCATAGCTAATTGCACCGAACTCAAATTAGCCTCAAACCAGTTGGAGATGATAGATAAGGATGTTATATAACCAATTCAATTGACTTTTTTCAATTCCAACAAGTATTGAGGAAGTTATTAGCAAAATAGTGCGCTGCATACTGGCTGTTCCACCCAAACTCGACTACTAACTTCAAAAAATCATAACTAAATGTATAGAGATCGGAATAACCTCAAACTAGTTGGATAAGATAGATAAAGAGGTTATCGAACAAATGAAATTGACTTTGTTCAATTCTAACAAGTATCGAGGAAGTTATTGGCAAAACAGTGCGCTGCGCAACGATTGTCCAATTCAAATTTGTATGAAACTTGATACTTTTGTCATAATCTCTTCATTTCTTCTCGGAATCAAGTGTGGTCAAGTGCATTGTTTTTCAAATTTCATCCTCTATCCCTTGTGCTTGCCATGGGGCATTTAAAGGTTTCCCAAAGGGGTCCTTTGTCTTGTGGTCTTTCGCCGAGTACGATTGTGATTTAACCCGGTCAAAATGGGGTTCTACAGTTGCCCCTCTTTGTGCATTGTTTGTGTACAAATGATGTACAAAGATAACCAAATACCCATTTTGAATGTTTAGATCTCCTTGGTCTTCTTTTTTTCTCATAAGAGTTGATTCCTTGGAGCTTGGTGTTGTTGTGATCTTTGGTTTAGGGTGGTAAAATGACATCTTGGGTCAAAATGGTCAGCTTCTAGAGCTGAGGGTAGAAAACAACATCTTGGATCGAGACGACATCTTGGGTTGGTAAAATGACATCTAGGGTTAGATAGCTCTTGGGCTAGAAGGATGGCTTTTAAAGCCAACGAATGAGCACAACTTGTATAGTCATGCATAACAATCTCTTGGATTGATTGATATCGGTTTCTTGGGCCGAAAAGCTTCTTGGGCTATATATGACATCTTGGGTCAAAAATGAGTGACATCTTGGGTCAAATGCGATATCTTGGGTCGAACAGCTTCTAGGACTGGAAAAATGGCTTCTTGGGCTAGATGTAATGACATCTTAGGTCAATTAGCTTCTTGGGCTATGAGGGTAGCTTCTTAGGCCGGATAGCTTCTCTGGCTTTGAGGGTGGCTTCTTGGGCCAAATAGCTTCTTGGGCTATGAAAGTGACATCTTGGGTCAAATAGCTTCTTAGGCTATGTGGGTGGCTTCTTGGGCCGAATAGCTTCTTGGGCTACGAAAGTGACATCTTGGGTTGATCAGCTTCTTGGGCTGAATAGCTTTTGGGCTATGAGGGTGGCTTCTTGGGCCAAATAGCTTCTTGGGCTATGAAAGTAACATCTTGGGTCAAATAGCTTCTTAGGCTATGAGGGTGGCCACTTGGGCCGAATAGCTTCTCGGGCTATGACAGTGGCTTCTTGGGCCAGATAGCTTCTTAGGCTATGAGGGTGGCTTCTTGAGTCGGATAGCTTCTTGGGCTATGAGGGTGACATCTTGGGTCAAATAGCTTCTTGGGCTATGTGAGTGGCTTCTTGGGCCAAATAGCTTCTTGGGCTACGAAAGTGATATCTTGGGTCGATTAGCTTTTTGGGCTATGAGGGTGGCTTCTTGGGCCGAATAACTTCTTGGGCTATGAGAGTGGCTTCTTGGGCCAGATAGCTTCTTAGGCTATGAGGGTGGCTTCTTGGGCCAGATAGCTTCTTGGGCTATGAGGGTGGCTTATTGGGCCAGATAGCTTCTTAGGCTATGAGGGTGGCTTCTTGGGCTATGAGGGTGACATCTTGGGTCAAATAGCTTCTTGGGCTATGTGGGTGGCCTCTTGGGCCGAATAGCTTATTGGGCTATGGGGGTGGCTTCTTGGGCCAGATAGCTTCTTAGGCTATGAGGGTGGCTTCTTGGGCTATGAGGGTGCCATCTTGGGTCAAATAACTTCTTGGGCTATGAGGGTGGCTTCTTGGGATATGAAGGTGACTCTATTATGGCTCCCTCTACGAGTTCACTGTAAGAGATCGCTCTACGAGGTTACCACTTAAGAGTCATGCTTGGGCTTACGATCAAGGTCAGCCGGGCTTTTGATTCTGAAAGGGAACTTTGTTTGTCGAGGGTGAGTCCTCATTTGTCTAAAGTGTAGTCAATCCTGCAAGTAAGAAATAACAAACATGCTAGAATATATGCTAATGATGCATAAAGGTGCTATTTCTTTTGAGAATGATGCATGATAGCATGTGAATTTATGATTAAGTTTTGAAATCCTTTTTCCTTTGGTGGGGAATGAGGCCAATGGGTGACTTGTGCCTTTTGTTCTCCTTGCTGCAAGAGATCGGGATTCTGGTATCACTATGTCGGCACCCTCAATGGTATACTACTTTTCTTCTAGACTTGCATATTAAGTATGCTGGGAATATTTGGATGTGGCATCTAGGGCCGATGGAAAGTGACGTCAAGGGTCAAAGTGGATGGACTGTTGGTCCCTAGGAGCCTAGAGGGGGGTGAATAGGCTCTAATCGAAACTCTTTCTTCACACAGGTACAGCACAATCTGGTTGAAAGATGTAAAATCAGTGCGGAAGATAACCAGATAGTGGAAGTATTTTGTTTTATTATCTAATGATAATTACAACAAAATAAGCAGCAATTACAGCTGATTACAATAGCACTCAGTTTTACAGTCACACACACTGGCGTTGATAATCTCTATGAGCTCTTGTACACGCGCGTATCAGTTCTTCCTTTTTATGTACCCTTTTTGAATGTACAACACTACAGATATATATAGACATCCTAGGAATCTAACTTGGAACTGTATTTTCCGAGCACTGTGTAAACATTAAGTTCTTCTTGGAAAATGCTTCTGCTATAACTGCTACGGATGTGGAGCTCGAAATATTGGAAGCATAAGAGAATTGAATTACTTCGTTTGATTCCAATTGCATTTGGGACTGCATCCACATCTCCGAGTGTTCCACGTGTAGGACAGTTTAGATCTTCAATGAGTTTGTCTTACATCGGGATACAGCGAGTTGAACATTAAATGCGGCTTGGAAAAGATGAAGCAGCGTCTTCTTAGTCCGTAGTAAATTTCCTTACTCCGTATCAACGAGGCTCGGATCCTTACTTCGTGTCAGTTATTGCTTACTCCGTGTACATGAAGTCCTGAAATCCTTATTCCGTGTCAGCGCTTCCTTACTTCGTATGAGGTAGATATGCGGAATCCTTATTCCGCATCAGCGCTTCCTTACTCCGCGTGAGTTCCTTACTCCGCTTGAGTAATGGTTCGGATTCCTTATTCTGCATCAGTTGTCCTTACTCCGCATCAGTCATTTCTTACTCCGCTCGAATAAAAGACTCGGATTCCTTAGTCCGTATCTTCTTTTCCTTAGACAGCTGGAGTGAAAGACTTAATTCTTTCTCCGCAATAAATCTCTCTTACTCTATACGAGTTGTAGACTCGGATTCTCATTTCGCATAAATTGACTTAGTCCAATCAACAATAAAAGCACGGATTCCTTAGTCGTTTTGTCAAGTGATTAGTCCGTACGAAAGGTCCTTACTCTGGATGAAGACTTGGTTATTTACCAAGTGTTTGACGACACTCATGATAATTAGGATCAGGATTATATATCCTGTCCTTTGCTTTGCTCTTATAGGAGTAGGTTCAGATTAAAGTTTTATCTTCTGCACAGACTTAGAATAAACATGAAACATCTTAAATCAAATTACATAGGGTTTGATCTGCATCATCCAAATTCTAAGTTTGATCCAACAATTTCCCCCAATATGGATATGCCAAACCCTTTGTAATCTGATCCGGTTAGGCAGCAAGATATACACAGAGACAAGGATAAACAAAAGAAATTTCCACTATGTCAGCAACCGTAATACAAAGTAAGCCTTAGTACAAAAGTTATACTAAGAATTGTAAGGCTTACTGTACTAAGAAATGTCCATCGTCAGTATCATCATTCCTCAGTATGCTGAGACATTCCGTAGCTTTAAGAGCTACCCCCTTTTCTCTCTCGGGCTATTTTCTCGTCTCGGTCAAAGTATTTAAACTTGACCTCGTGAGTCCGTAGCTCTCCATAAAGTTCTTCAAAGGGAACATATTGCCAGTTCTTGTCGGATTGCATCTGGAGTTGTTTAGAGTAGTAGTGATCCGGCAAGGAGTGAAAGAACTTGTCATTGATCCGAGATTGAGAATAATGCTCATTGACAGTTTTCAGCTCCAGGATGAGCTTGTCGAATCTCCGATAGATGCTCTCGAGTGATTTGCCCGGTTTGTGATTGAAACTCTCAAAGTTCTGTCTGAGAGTACAGATAACGTCTGCATTTGGGACTGACTTCCCTCATAGAGGATTATTAGTTTATCCTAGACAGCTTTCGCTGTCGTGCAGCCCTGGACGTCCGTGAAAGCCTCGGAATCCAAAGATGATGTAACATATGCCAGAGCCTTTTCGTTAGCACACTGCCAGGCTCTTTCATCATTGGTGAGTTCGGCATCAGTCTTTGATCTTCTAACTCCATGTTCTTCGATTGTCATCGGAGTGGGTATCTCCTAATGAAGACTTGGTTATTTACCAAGTGTTTGACGACACTCATGATAATCCGGATCAGGATTATATATCCTGTCCTTTGCTTTGCTCTTACTGGAGTAGGTCTGGATTAAAGTTTTATCTTCTGCATAGACTTAGAATAAACATGAAACATCTTAAATCAAATTACATAGGGTTTGATCCGCATCATTCAAATTCTAGGTTTGATCCAACATGGACATTTGAGGAGATGACTTCTAGGGTAAAAATTAATAGCTTGATTGAGGCTCCCTTTACGAGTTTACTCTAGGAGATCACTCTACAAGGTTACCTTTTAGTATGATAGGATTAGTGACATCACCATCATGATCGATTTTATGAAAAGAGGCTCTTAAGGCGCAATTACTTTGGTGTAGCTGTTTTTTGTACATAAATGCTTCCAGGGTACCTTCTAAGGGAAAATGATGAAGTTCGTTTGCCCCAACTTGAGGTGCTCCTTTGCTGATTTGGCAATACCTTCTTTAGAAAATATGGTACCTTTTCTGAGAAATACCAATGGTAGACCCTAATGGGGTAAGCAATTCAAAATGATTATTGAAATCATTTTTAGAAGAAGGTTTTTTTTTCAAAAGATTACTGTGATTTTGAAAATAGATTTGTGATATAATCACAACTTGTTCTCCTTGCTGCAAGAGATTGGGATTCTGGTATCACTGTTTCGGCACCCCCAACGGTATACTACTTTTCTTCTAAACTTGCATATTGAGTATGCTGGGAATATTTGGATGTGGCATCTAGGGCCGATGGAAAGTAACGTTAAGGCTCAAAGTGGATGGACATTTGAGGAGATGACTTCTAGGGTCAAAATTAATAGCTTGATCGAGGCTCCCTTTACGAGTTCACTCTAGGAGATCGCTCTACAAGGTTACCTTTCAATATGACAGGATTAGTGACATCACCATCATGACCGATTTTCTGAAAAGAGGTTCTTAAGGCGCAACTACTTTGGTGTAGCTGTTTCTGTAAAGACCCGTACCTGTGTGAGGTTGAAAGTCAGACCCGAATAGAGTTTGGAAATATCTAAATGGTAGTGTGGCCAGCGTGGCCTTAGCATCAGCATTTTGGAATATTATTATTATTAATATGTTGATCTGAGTTCATTATTTGATATGATTATGATTATTAAAATATTCTATTATTTTAACATATTCTGTTATTATTATTGTTACATGATTATTATTAATTTAAGTATTTTAATATTTAACCTTTTTATTATTATAATGATGTTAGTATGATTAATATAATCATCTTAATACTTGGGAATAATTTTATAATGAATTTGTATTATAATCGATATTATTATTATTAATGATATTACTAATCTTATTATTATTATTATTATTATTATTATTATTATTATTATTATTATTATTATTATTATTATTATTCTATTATTATTTTAATGTTAATGTTATTGTGATTATTATTATTATCATTATTAGATTTTATAAATATATATGTTAGTATAAAAGGTGGAACCTAGGGTAGAAACCCTATGTTCCGTTCATTGTGCACAGAGTTTGGTGGGAAAGAGCAGTTGGTTTGAAGTTATCGTTGTGTTCAATCGATTCTTCGATACAAAATCTAGGTAGGTGATTCTTATTAAGTCTTGATCTTTGATTCAATATGATATGAACATGGGTTGTAGAAAAGAAAAAGTTTTGGGTCGAAGCTGTATGTTAATCACATAAATATATATAAAACTACGGTATCATCACTTTCGACTGATACGCCATCGGTTCGTGCGCCGCACCATTGGTTTGGAAGAGGACGGCAGCAACGTCCATGCCACACCGTGGTGGTGGATAACGGGCGTCTGAGGCTGTCGTGCCGTGCGGAGGTGGCAGAGGGGAAGAGTGTAGCAACGTCCGTGTCGCGCCGTGGTGGTGGAGAACGGGCGTCTGAGGCTGTCAAGCCGAGCGGAGGTGGCAGAGGGGAGGAGAGGCAACGAGTCGCGTTCGTGTTGGGGCAACCTCGTGCGCCATGAGTGAGTGTGTTGTGCGTCTTCGCGCTTGTAATGACCCGTGTTTTGCGGCATGTAAGAAGTTTACCGCAGATGCCTTGTGAGTGGAAATTGTTGGGTTTTAGGGAGTTTCCTTCCTACACACTTTAGCTACACCTTGAATGTTGATGCACAAGTTTGAGGTAAGAGATGAGCCCAGGGGGGGACTTTTGGCAGGTGCACGTGACAATTCATAACGTGCTTTTATGCCCTAGGAAGATGCTTTTTGCATATACAGGCGTTTTTAGGCTGTTTTGTCCAGTTTTGGAGATTGATTTTGACCAAGTAGATGGCCTCAAATCAATTGGCGTGCAGAACAAAAGTTTCTTAGAATGATGTCCTCTATCTTCCACAGAAGTTTCAGAGCCAAAGGCCTTGAACGCCAATTAGACCAATTGGCGTGCAAGCATTTTACTGCATACTAGCCTTCTACATGATGCAAGGAAGCTTGGGGTAGAATTTCAGGGTATTTGGACATGCACGCCAATTGGGGATATGGCGTGCAATATGGCGTGTAGCCATATTTTTGTACAGTCACCTTGGTTTTGTTATTCTAATCATCTTTTCCCATAGGACCATGTTGGAATTGTGGATATTTTGGCGTGTATGGATGCGGGAAGGTTGTAGCTTGTTCCATCAAAACTACGTCGTTTTGATGTTGTGATGCCTATATATAGAAGTGAAGACTCCTTGTTCTAGGGTTAGGGTTCTCTTCAGCCATTGCAGCCATCGCGAGAGAGAGAGAGAGAGAGAGAGAGAGAGAGAGAGAGAGAGCTAGAGAGAGGGAAGGAAGGAGAGCTGCTGGCTTGCTGCCGGAGCGTCTTGCGTGGGGAGGACGGCGTCTAGCACGGGAGCAAGAGTAGGAGGACGTTTTCAAGGTAGGGGTTCTGTTTTTCCTGGTCTGTTCTGGGGTTAGGCCCTGTGGATGTTTTGTAAAGTTTCTATTGTTAATGCTATAATATTTATATGTAAATTCATATAGGTGTGATCTCCTATATGAATGTTGGCCTTCAATGACATTTTTGGTGTGATCATGATGTTGGGTGGGCAGTGCATGTTAAGTGTTTGATAATATGCCAGTAAGGCTAGAATTGTGAGTTGGTAAAGGTGTGCATGCCAAGTGTTTGTTTTTATGCCTGAGTGGTTATGTGTACTGTGTTTTGTGGAACCTGGTGGCTGTGGAAGCCCGGGACTGTTCTTGGAACCCGGTGGCTGTGGAGGCCTGGGACTGTTCTTGGAACCCGGTGGCTGTGGAAGCCTGGGAATGTTCATGTACCAGCCTGTGTATGATTATATTTGCTGCTATGGCCTGTTATTATATCTGGTGAAATAATTGTATCATGACACAGCACTTGTGCACATGGCATGTAGATATTAGGAGCATGGGATGGGTTAGGGAGACATGATCCCTACTGAGCTGTGGTTGCTCACCCCTCCTACTGTGTTTGTTTCTTCACAGGGACCTACAGGCGTTAGGTGGGAACACCAAGGTGGAAGACTTTCTGCCTTGTGGCTTTACTGCTTATTGTTATTTGAGTTATGCTGTTTTTGTGTAAGCCTTGTAACCTCAGTGGGGAGATATTGAAATGTGGAGTTTAATGTAATAAAAGCATGTTTTGGACACATTTGTTATATTTGGACTCAATAAATATAAGATTGGTCTCTGAATATAGAATGTGAAGTGTATGTTGTATTCTAACCCCTTTATCCAACTTGGGTAAAGGGAGGGTCACGTTCCGGTCTCCTCAGGTTGGAAATCCGGGGCGTGACAATATGGTATCAGAGCATGGTCTAGTTGGCCTAGGGTAGTGGGCGGGTCTGGTTATCTTGAGTCCTTTGGAGGAACCTGGAGGGACGTGCCTGATCAACACGGTCCTCTTGGAGCTTCTAAGGTGTACTTGGGGTAGTCCAGACCCGAGATAGGATTTGTATGCATTGGCATTAGGGCACTAGTTGCATTGGTTGTTGTATGTGAAGGTGTAGATACCTGTTAAAATTGTAATTGTGATAAAAGAAAAATGTGACTAATGTGATAAGGTGTGAACTGTGCAACTCTGATTTTACTTGAAGTACCTTGAGCATGACTACAAGGAAAGGTCCTTGTTTATTTGAACTGTGTGCGATGTTGATTGGTGCAATGTGTAAAATGTGTGTGATGCCATGTACTACTTGACTTGATAATGGGGTAGAGGTAGTGAAACTTGATAGTAGTCGAACGCGTTCTGACGTTTGCGCTTCTTACTTCATGTAGTAAGAATGCCACCGAGGAGAGTGACACATGCGTCCGGGGCAGTGGCTGATGAGTCATCTGCCCATGAGGGCCTGGGTGCGGGGCAATCACATGCACTGTTGCTGGCGCAGCTGCGAGAAGGCATCCGGATGGAAGTCCAAGAGTTGAGGGAGGGTATCCGGCAAGAAGTCCGGGAGGAGGTGCGCCGTGAGATGGCGGCACAGCAGGTGGTGCCACCACCACCGCCACCACCAGCGGGGGAGTTACTAAGGGAGCATGAGGGTTCACTGAGTGGCATACCGACTCGTGCAGAGGATGACGTGGTGACACGGTTCCGAAAGGAACAACCTCCGCGATTCAAAGGGGAGGAGGACCCAGTGTTAGCTGAGCACTGGTTGAGGCAAATTGAGCACGTGTTTTCTTTTCTCCTACCCCGGGAGGAGGATAAGGTGAGGCTGGCCATTCGGCAGCTAGAGGGGAGTGCTCTGGAGTGGTGGCAGAATGTTGCGGGGAGCCGTGCGGTGCAGTTTATGCTGTGGGAGGAGTTCTTGCAACTCTTCCACGATGAGTTTTTCCCTGAGTCCTTGAAATGGCAGAAGAGAGAAGAATTTGGCAGCCTGAAGCAAGGATCAAAGACGGTGCCCGAGTATGAGCGGGAGTTCCGGAGCCTGAGTAGGTTTGCCCCCGAGACTGTGGCAAAGGAGGACCTGAAGGCCCACAAGTTCACTTTGGGCCTTAGGCCAGCCCTTAGGCAGAGGATGGCGATCTTGCGCTTGAAGACTTATGCTGAGGTTGTAGAGACAGCACGCATAGTTGAGAGGGAACTGGATGATGGGAGGCAGGTCCACCAGGGTCGCCAGTTGCAAGGTGGGTCTGAACGCAATTCGGGGTCCAAGAGGCCCAAGACTAAGGAGAGAGATAGTAGTTCCTTCCGCAGCAGGGGATAGACATTGGTGAACCCAGGGAGGTCTAGCTTTGGCGGTGGCAGATAGGGAGGTCCAGCAGGAGGTCTCCCCAGCGGTTGTCATTGCTGTGGGGAGCAAGGCCACTTTAAGAGGGAGTGACCAAGGAAGGACTGGAAATGCCATAGTTGTGGACGATAGGGCCATCTGAGCCGGGTTTGCCGGAGTGGCAACAGGGGAGTTGGAGGCATGACATCCAGCACAAGGAGTGATGCCAGTTTCCGTGCACCAGCAGAGAGACCAGCTCGTCAGTGGCAAGCTAGTCAGGCAGGATCCAACTAGACCCAACCCCAGGGGAGGCCAGAACGGCAGCAGACTGAAGCTGGAGGCAGCCTTGGCGGGAAGCGCCCAGTGAGTGAGCCGACCAGTGGCACGGGCCAAGGGAGGGTGTTTGCGCTGGAGGCGACGTACCCGGAGGAGCCTGAGCTACCACCTCCACCAACGGAGGGTGGGGCAGGACCATCAGTGGTTAGAGGTACCCTCTTAATCTCTCGTACGCTCGTTTCTGCACTTTTTGATATAGGTGCATCTTGTTCGTTTGTCGTTGAACTTTTGATTGAGGGATTGGGGTTAGTATGTATTGAGGCAGAGAGACCCCTAGCAGTGGAGTCTCCGGTGGAAGGCATGGTTGAGGTGCGGCGTGTTTGCCGTGACTGTGTGTTAACCGTAGGAGATGTGGAGCTAAGTTTTGACTTGCATGTAATGCCCTTGCGTACATTTGATCTGATCTTGGGTATGGATTGGCTTATGGATTCCCAAGCCAAGATAGATTGTTACTGGCGGCGTGTATCCTTTGTGACACCCGCAGGGACCTCTTGCACCCTGCAGGGGGAGTGGGACTGTGAGGCGAGTCGGGCTGGGCCAGTGTTAGACCAGTGGGGTGCCATTACCCACAGGTTGGCAGCCCTGACCTTTGCTGAGGAGGGGAAAGTGGAGAAGAGAGTGTGGCCAGCTGTTGTTGACCAATTTCAGGATGTCTTTCCTGACCAGTTGAGGAGTTTACCTCCTAAGAGGAGTGTAGAGTTCACCATAGAGTTGGTACCGGGGACTGGCCCAATCTCCCAAGTAGCATATCGTATGGGGCCAGCCGAGCTGAGGGAGCTTCAGCGGCAGATAGAGGAGTTGGTGGACCAGGGGTATATCAAACCGAGTATCTCACCTTGGGGTGCTTTGGTGCTCTTTGCAAAGAAGGCAGATGGTACGTTACGCCTTTGCATCGACTATGGGAAGCTGCTAGATGACAAGTATCCGTTGCCTCGGATAGATGACCTGTTTGACCAGTTGAGTGGAGCTCGGAGGTTTTCCAAGATAGATCTACGGTCGGGGTATCATCAGTTGAGGGTTAGGGAGGAGGACATCCCTAAGACTGTTTTTCGGTGCAGGTATGGGCACTATGAGTGGGTAGTGATGCCCTTTGGGCTCACTAATGTGCCGGCAGTGTTTATGCATTTGATGAACCAAGTCTTTGCCCCATACTTAGACTCGTTCGTGGTGGTGTTTATAGACGATATATTGGTATATTCTAAGACCGAGAGGGAGCATGTGGAACATCTGGCAACAGTGTTGCAAACCTTGAGGGATCAGCGGTTGTTTGCTAAGTTTAGCAAATGTGAATTTTGGATGCAAGAGGTCCATTTTCTTGGCCATGTGGTGTCAGCTGAGGGAGTTAGGGTGGACTCATCCAAGATTGAGGCTGTGGCATCGTGGGAGAGGCCAACCAATGTTTTTGAGATTCATAGCTTTCTTAGCTTGGCAGGGTATTACCGTCGTTCTGTAGAGGGATTCACTCGCTTGGCAGCTCCTATGACGGCGTTGACCTGGAAGGGAGTGAAGTTTGAGTGGACCGACAAGTGTCAGCAGGCGTTTGAGCCTGTCAAAACCCATTTGACCACTGCACCGGTGTTGAGGTTACCTCGGGAGGATATCCCATATGAGCTATATTGTGATGCGTCCAGGGTTGGTTTGGGGTGTGTGCTTATGCAGGAGCACAGTGTGGTAGCTTATGGGTCGAGGCAACTGAAGCCTCATGAGCAGAATTATCCTACTCATGATCTTGAGTTGGCGGCTGTCATTTTTGCCTTGAAAAGTTGGCAACATTACCTTTTGGGGGAGAAGTTTGTGGTGTTTTCTGATCACAAGAGCCTTCAGTATATCTTACTCAGAAGGACTTGAATTTGAGGTAGAGGAGATGGGTGGAGTATTTGCAGACCTTTGACTTTACTCTTTCCTATACCCCGGGCAAGGGTAATGTTGTGGCTGACGCGTTGAGCAGAAAAGGGAAAGCTAAGGTGGCCGTGAGAGAGTGGAAGCTGAGGGAGCAATTGGCGATGTTGCAGTCGCAGCTTGTTGTTCGTGATGGTGGGACAGTCCTGAGTCCTTTGGTGGTTGTGCCTGAGTTGTACCAGCGCATCCGGGAGGGACAGTTGGGTGACATTGAGTGTGAGGTTCTCCGTGCCCGTATTGAGGCCGGTGAGCTATCTGAGGACTGGGCAAAGGGTCCTGAGCATGAGTTGTCTTTTCAAGGGCGGTTAGTAGTGGCTTCTTCTCTCAGGGATGAGGTGATGAGGGAGTTTCACCAGTCTAGAGTTGTTGTGCATCCAGGGGGTACGAAGATGTACCATGCGCTTCAGGGACATTTTTGGTGGCCTAGGCTGAAACGCGCTGTGGATGCCTTTGTTTCGTCAGCGCTTGTTATCAGCCCAGAGTCGACAGAAATCTTATGCAGATCAGCGGCGGTGACCTTTGGAGTTTTCTGTGGGCGATCATGTGTTTCTCCGTGTCTCTCCACGACATGGACATCGGCGCTTTGGGAGAGGTTCCAAACTCTCTCCCCGGTTCATTGGTCCATTTGAGGTTATAGCTCGTGTGGGGCCTGTAGCTTACCGATTAGCATTGCCACCGCAATTGAGTCGGGTGCACAATGTGTTCCACGTGTCCCAGTTGAGGAAGTATCATCCTCACCCCACTCATGTGATCGATTGGGAGACATTGGACATTGAGGATGACATGTCCGTTGTTGAGGCCCCTATCCGTATCCTAGATTGGCGGGCGAAGCTTTTGTGTGGTCGTGCTATTCCTTTGGTTCGCGTGCTGTGACAGCACCGTAGCATTGAGGAGGAGACATGGGAACGTGAGTCCGTGATGCGTGAGCAGCACCCAGAGTTGTTCGAGGACGAACAATCTTAAGGGGGGGAGGTGACTGTAGTGATGTATTTTCTTGTGGTTCATGCTTTGGTGTATTTGTATTTCTACTTGTAAACTGGTATTTTTATTGAGGTGTGTTTTGAGATTGCAATGTGTGATGTCCTGTAATGTTGTGTGATCCATCTGGGCGTTGTGGCTCGCTATCTTGCAAATGGGCCGTATGTTTGTTTTCCTCGCATGTTGTTTCTTTTCGAGGGCGAAAAATCTTAAGGGGGAGAGGAGGTAATGACCCGTGTTTTGCAGCATGTAAGAAGTTAACCGTATATGCCTTGTGAGTGGAAATTGTTGGGTTTTAGGGAGTTTCCTTTCCACACACTTTAGCTACACCTTAAATGTTGATGCACAAGTTTGAGGTAAGAGATGAGCCCAAGAGGAGACTTTTGGGAGGTGCACGTGACAATTCATAACGTGCTTTTATGCCCTAGGAAGATGCTTTTTGCATATACAGGCGTTTTTAGGCTGTTTTGTCCGGTTTTGGAGATTGATTTTGACCAAGTAGATGGCCTCAAATTAATTGGCGTGCAGAACAAAAGTTTCTCAAAATGATGTCCTCTACCTTCCACAGAAGTTTCAGAGCCAAAGGCCTTGAATGCCAATTGGACCAATTGGCGTGCAAGCATATTACTGCATACCAGCCTTCTACATGATGCAAGGAAGCTTGGGGTAGAATTTCAGGGTATTTGGACTTGCACGCCAATTGGGGATATGGCGTGCAATATGGCGTGCAGCCATATTTTTGTACCGTCACCTTGGTTTTGTTATTCTAATCATCTTTTCCCAAAGGACCATGTTGGAATTGTGGATATTTTGGCATGTATGGATGCGGGAAGGTTGTAGCTTGTTCCATCAAAACTATGTCGTTTTGATGCTGGGTTTCACTTAATCAAAACTACGTCATTTTGATGTTGTGATGCCTATATATAGAAGTGAAGACTCCTTGTTCTAGGGTTAGGGTTCTCTTCAGCCATTGCAGCCGTCGCAGAGAGAGAGAGAGAGAGAGAGAGAGAGAGAGAGAGAGAGAGAGAGAGAGAGAGAGAGAGAGAGAGAGCTAGAGAGAGGGAAGGAAGGAGAGCTGCTGGCTTGCTGCCGGAGCGTCTTGCATGGGGAGGACGGCGTATAGCATGTGAGCAAGAGCAGTAGGATGTTTTCAAGGTAGGTGTTCTGTCTTTCCTGGTCTGTTCTGGGGTTAGGCCCTGTGTGGATGTTTTGTAAAGTTTCTATTGTTAATGCTATAATATTTATATGTAAATTCATATAGGTGTGATATCTTATATGAATGTTGGCCTTCAATGGCATTTTTGGTGTGATCATGATGTTGGGTGGGCAGTGCATGTTAAGTGTTTGATAATATGCAGTAAGGCTAGAATTGTGAGTTGGTAAAGGTGTGCATGCCAAGTGTTTATTTTTATGCCTGAGTGGTTATGTGTACTGTGTTTTGTGGAACCCGGTGGCTGTGGAAGCCCGGGAATGTTCATGTACCAGCCTGTGTATGATTATATTTGCTGCTATGGCCTGTTATTATATCTGGTGAAATAATTGTATCATGACACAGCACTTATATGCATGGCATGTAGAGATTAGGAGCATGGGATGGGTTGGGGAGACATGATCCCTACTGTGTTTGTTTCTTCACAGGGACTGTTGTACCCCATTTTGACCGGGTTAGATCGCAACCGTACTTGGCGAAGGACCACTAAGTGATAGAGGATGACATTCGGAGAACAACGCACTTGACCACACTTGATTCCGAGGAGAAATGAAATGATAATGACAAAAGTACCAAGTTGAATTGACAACCGGTGGGCAGCCCGCTATTTTATTAATAACTTCCCCGATACTTGTTGTAATCCAACAAAGTCAATTGCGTTGATTAGACAACATCTTTATCTATCATTTCCAATTGGTTTGAGAATATTCCAGGATGTATTCAATTAGTTATGATTTTTCAAAGTTGGCAACCAAACCTTGTACAAATTTGGGGGAGGGAGCCAGTGCGCAGCGCACTATTTTGCCAATAACTTTCTCAATACTCATTGGATCTGAATAAAGTCAATTGTATTAGTTAGATAACATCTTTATCTATCATCTCCAACTGGTTTGAGGGTAATCCGAGTTTTATGAAATTAACTATGAATTTTTGAATCAGACGGGTAGAATGCTCACTTTATCATGTACCTCTGTGTGGTATTTCCCACTTTTCTCCTAAATGGATGATCCTTTTGGAGTTATTACACTTTCAGAAGATAGATAACAGAATTTCGAGCAAAACAAGAGCAATTTGGCCCTAATCCGAGCTCTGTGGAGAAAGTTATGAATTTTTGAAGTTGCCCCAGAAATCTGCTAATTTTCCACGAATTTTGGTTCTTCATATGCATGTTTGTCCCACATTGCCAGTTTTGCTTCTCCTTCGCCCAGTATATATACAAAGGCACTCTCCTTACACAGCAAGTGAAAACAAGGGAGTCACAAGGAAACCCAAGTAAAGTTGTCACGTGGCGATTAAGCCCACGCCTGGAATTTTTTAGAGAAACGCGAAATCCGGGCCAACTTGGTCAAATCCGAGCTAACTTGGTCAAATCCGGACCAAGCCCACCAGTGCGGAATAAGCCCGCTGATCCAGAATAAGCCCAAATCCGGTGGTCAAACTTGGTCAAATCCGGGCTAAGCCCGTTGATGTGGACTAAGCCCAAATCCGGTGGTCAAACTTGGTCAAATCCAGACTAAGCCCATTGATGCGGACTAAGCCGAAATCCGGCGGTCAAACATGGTCAAATCCGGACTAAGCCCAAATCTGGTGGTCAAACTTGGTCAAATCCGGACTAAACCCGTTGATGCGGACTAAGCCCAAATCTGGCGGTCAAACATGGTCAAATCCGGACTAAACTCAAATCCGGCGGTCAAACTTGGTCAAATCCGAGCTAAGCCCACTAATGCGGAATAAGGACTTACTGATGCGGAATAAGGCCACTGATCCGGAATAAGCCCAGATCCGGAGGTCAAACCTGGTCAAATCCGGACTAAGCCCAAATCCGGTGGTCAAACTTGGTCAAATCCGAGCTAAGCCCACTAATGCAAAATAAGGAATTACTGATGCGGAATAAGGCCACTGATCCGAAATAAGCTCAAATCCGACAGTCAAACTTGGTCAAATCCGAGTTAAGCCCACTAATGCGGAATAAGGACTTACTGATGCGGAATGAGGCCACTGATCCGGAATAAGCCTAGATCCGGAAGTTAAACCTGGTCAAATCCGAGCTAAGCCCACTGATGCGGAATAAGGACTCACCGATGCGGACTAAGCCCAAATCCGGTGGTTAAACTTGGTCAAATCCGAGCTAAGCCCATTGATGTGGAATAAGGACTTGTTAATGCGGAATAAGGACTTACTGATGCGGAATAAGGCCATTGATCCGAAATAAGCCCAGATCCGGAGGTCAAACCTGGTCAAATCCGGACTAAGCCCAAATCCGGCGGTCAAACTTGGTCAAATCCGAGCTAAGCCCACTAATGCAGAATAAGGACTTACTGATGCGGAATAAGGCCACTGATCCGGAATAAGCCCAAATCCGGCAGTCAAACTTAGTCAAATCCGAGTTAAGCCCACTAATGCGGAATAAGGACTTACTGATGCGGAATAAGGCCACTGATCCGGAATAAGCCCAGTTCCGAAGTCAAACCTGGTCAAATCCGAGCTAAGCCCACTAATGCGGAATAAGGACTCACTGATGCGGACTAAGCCCAAATCCGGTAGTCAAACTTGGTCAAATCCGAGCTAAGCCCATTGATGCGGAATAAACTCATTAGTGCGGAATAAGGACTTGTTAATGCGGAATAAGGACCTATTGATGCGGAATAAGACCACTGATTCGGAATAAGCCCAGATCCGAAGGTCAAACCTGGTCAATAATTTGGAAAAACTCCAAAATAGCTCCTTTATAGGTCTGGGAGTGACTCCAAAGCACCGAGACTCTGAAAAATCCAGAAAATTCTTTTTAAGTGCATTAAATGTCACCAGTGTCTCGGAACCCCCTTTTTAAGCGTGGGAATTGAGGAGTCTCCGAATATTAAATTCAAATGTCTCGGAACTCCATTTTTGAGCATAGGGACGGAAGACCTCTGTAATTAAATGTCATTTTCCTCGGGACATCACAGTTGACCTTGGGGATTGCATAACTATTAATTCCCAACAGCTCCAATACATCCGGAAATGCATTCCGCCCTTACCCACCAAAGCGTCCAGGTACAGCAGAGGATTAAATAATCCCAAACGATTTATTTATTTTCAGGCATTGGGACTCCTTTTTCAAAGCATGGGAATTGTGAATTATTGTAAATCGCTGGGAACCGAGAATCCCATTTCCGAAGTCATTAATTCATTGGAACGATGTAGTTGACTCATGGGGACTGTAAGGCATCCAATAAATGCCGAGGTTTACGGGCTGTCTCCCCTGAGATTTCTATAAATAGACTGCCCCAAGAGGCAAGGAAGACATCAATTATCAAGTAGCAGAAGAGGTTATTCCGGGAGAGAGCTTTCTGACTAGATTTCTTAGAGATAAAAATCAGAGAGGGAGAGAGAGCGTACCCTGGAAATTTTCAAAAAGATATATACTCATTTGCAAAGGGGAAAGCACCCAGAATCATTGTTCTTCACGGGAAGGAGCTGAGATTGGAAAGGCTTCTTTTTTCTAACCTTTGTGTTTTCAGGAAAACGTCACTTGAAGGGAAAAGGAACTCAAACCTGCATCATTCATTCTTTCAGGTTCTCTATTTCTGTTTATTTTATTTTATTTGTGTTGTTTTCAAACATAAAACCCAAAATTTCTCTATTTTCTTTTTTTCATTATTATAGTTTAAAAAACGAAAATACAAAAAAACAAAACATTTTGCATATCTTTCTCTCCTTTATTGTTAAAAAAATATAAAAAAAACAAAACTTAAATCTTTTCTAGAAAATTTAAACAAGGCCTGGGCGGTCATGAGGGTTGAGCCCTAAATGCTCACATCCTAGTCTGCCTGTGCCAATATCAATTGTGGCAGTATTTTCTTATTTGAATTCAAATTGCTTTTATTTTCTTTTCTAAAAAAAAGGAAAATTACTTTTGTTTTCTTATAAAAATGCAATACTGTCACATGGGCCTAGATCCCACATTCTTTTTCTAAAATTAGAATGTCCCTTTTTATTTACTTTATTAAAATCTTTTTCTTTGTTGTTTTAAGGCCTAGATCCTGAAATCTTTCTTTTTCTTAAAATTAAAAATACAAAAACTCTTTTTTTAGAATAAATAATAAAGCAAGCAAACACTCATAGATCAAGACTAGGTACCAATTGTGGGTGTTGTGGGGGTGCAAGATTTTTTCTTCCTTCCCCACTTGTAACCGACTCCCGAACCTAATTCTCTAGAACTGTAGACCCTTTCTTTTTCTAGGTGCCCAATCACACCTTTAATTTGTTTGGTGGCGACTCTGTGTTTTTCTTTTCTTTAATGGTTTGTGCGAGCCTTGTGCAGGGATGACTCTAGGATCAACTGAATGAACTAGCATGGAGTCCTTTTCACAAAAGCCAGCAACGAGCCCGGTCAAAAACGGGTGATGACAGGGACCTACAGGCGTTAGGTGGAAGACTTTCTGCCTTGTGGCTTTACTGCTTATTGTTATTTGAGTTATGCTGTTTTTGTGTAAGCCTTGTAACCCCAGTGGGAGATATTGTAATGTGGAGTTTAATGTAATAAAAGCATGTTTTGGACACATTTGTTATATTTAGACTCAATAAATATAAGATTGGTCTCTGAATATAGAATGTGAAGTGTATGTTGTATTCTAACCCCTTTATCCAACTTGGGTAAAGGGAGGGTCACGTTCCGATCTCCTCGGGTTGGAAATCCGAGGCGTGACAGCACTCGTGCGCAGTATGCCTACGCGATCCGCCGCGCTAGGACGATGAAGGGGGGGGGGGCTTCGTGCTGCTGCCATTGACCGGGGAAGGGGGGGCACTTGCGTGCGTCTCCTGTGAAGATGGGAGGTGCGCCACGCATGTGTATAATGAATATATAAAATATACATATATATATTGTGTTAATTTAATTATGTAAGGTTATAAATTTGTGAATTGTGGAGATTGGATACTGTCAGTTTAAATTTGTCACGTTATGATTGGCTTAGTGTTTTAAATACTCTGAAATGTTTTTTCTTATGTTGGACGTTGAAATTAACCCCTCCTGTTGATTTGATGTGTGGAAATTGGCGATGGTGTGGCTGTGGAGCTAGTTGGGTTAACTGCGGGTCCCACGTAGGGCTGACGAGAGGCCGTAGGTCCCCTACGTGGCTGGTAACCCAGGTCCCATTTGTGGCAGGTTAACGTAGGGATACCACGGGTCCCACTTATGGCTAACTAATAGTAGTTGAAATTCCTGGAGTTGGTAGTGGGAATTTTCATGGGGTGGTTGGTTTGCTAGTGTGAACCTTTAATGACTGAAAGTGATGTGATGTCTTATTTGTGGACGAATTGAAATTTGATTGAGATAGAATGTGACACTACACTGTACATATAGTCCTAGGAATTTATGCAATGGGATGGTGGAGATGGGCATCACCTACTAGGCATTCGTGCTCACCCTACTTTATTTGTTTCCTACAGGTTGTAGGGAGTAGCTGGTGGAGCCATAACGGAGCGGGACGGGATATCTTGATGTAAGATTCCTTTTATGGACTTATTTATTATTTTGATTATTTATTTATTTTTCCGGACATAGGTCCGTGACAGTTCTATGAACCCAATTGGTGGAACTATTTGTGAGTTGTTTAATGTGCTGGACATTTGTGTGAATTGATTGCAATGTTATACTCATTTATTAAATTATGAACTTATCACATTGGTGTACAAATCTACCCCTGTTATAGTGTTGTACAAGATTGGGTTGGCCACAAATCCCCTCGATCCCTCGGGTGAGAGCGTGAGGATGTCGCGTTCTCAGTTCTGTTGTCTTTAGAATTTGGGGGCGTGACAGTTTCTTGTGCATAAATGCTTCTAGGGCACCTTTTAGGGGAAAATGATGAAGTTCTTTTGCCCCAACTTGAGGAGCTCCTTTGCTAATTCGGCAACACCTTCTTTAGAGAATACGGTACCTTTTCTGAGAAATACCAATGGTAGACCGTAATGGGGTAAGCAATTCAAAACGATTATTGAAATCATTTTTAAAAGAAGGTTTTTTTTTTCAAAAGATAACTTTGATTTTGAAAATAGATTTGTGATATAATCACAACTTGTTCTCCTTGCTACAAGAGATCGGGATTCTGGTATCACTGTGTCGACAACCCCAACGGTATACTACTTCTCTTCTAGACTTGCATATTGAGTATGTTGGGAATATTTGGATGTGGCATCTAGGGCCAATGGAAAATGACGTCAAGGGTCAAAGTGGATGGACATTTGAGGAGATGACTTCTAGGGTCAAAATTAATAGCTTGATCAAGGCTCGCTTTACGAGTTCACTCTAGGAGATCACTCTACAAGGTTACCTTTCAGTGTAGGAGGATTGGTGACATCACCATCATAACCGATTTTCTGAAAAGAGGCTCTTAAGGTGCAACTACTTTGGTGTACCTGTTTCTTGTGCATAAATGCTTCCAGGGCACTTTTAGGGGAAAGTGATGAAGTTCTTTTGCCCCAACTTGAGGAGCTCCTTTGCTGATTTAGCAACACCTTCTTCATAGAATACAGTACTTTTTCTGAGAAATACCAATGGTAGACCCTAATGGGGTAAGCTATTCAAAACGATTATTGAAATCATTTTTAAAAGATGGTTTTTTTTCAAAAGATAACTTTGATTTTGAAAATAGATTTGTGATATAATCACAACTTGTTCTCCTTGCTGCAAGAGATCGGGATTCTGGTATCACTGTGTCGGCACCCCCAACGGTATACTACTTTTCTTCTAGACTTGCATATTGAGTATGCTAGGAATATTTGGATGTGGCATCTAGGGCCGATGGAAAGTGACGTCAAGGCTCAAAGTGGATGGACATTTGAGCAGATGACTTGTAGGGTCAAAATTAATTGCTTGATCGAGGCTCCCTTTACGAGTTCACTCTAGGAGATCACTCTACAAGGTTACCTTTCAGTATGACAGGATTGGGGATATCACCATCATGACCAATTTTCTGAAAAGAGGTTCTTAAGGCCCAACTACTTTGGTGTAGCTGTTTCTTGTGCATAAATGCTTCTAGGGCACCTTTTAGGGGAAAATGATGAAGTTCTTTGCCCCAACTTGAGGAGCTCCTTTTCTGATTTGGCAATACCTTCTTTAGAGAATACGAAACTTTTTTTAAGAAATACCAATGGTAGACCCTAATGGGGTAAGCAATTCAAAACGATTATTGAAATCATTTTTAGACGAAGGTTTTTTTTTCAAAAGATAAGTTTGATTTTGAAAATAGATTTGTGATATAATCACAACTTGTTTCCCTCCCATGGCAAAGGCAAGAGCTTCTAGGAGCATGCTTTTACATAGTTGTCTGAACGTATATAAGATTTAGCCTTAGCTTGCCTTGTGGTTGCAGGGGCCGACTAGTTTGCTTGACTTCCTCCTTATGGAAACCTTGGTTACTCTAGGGATCTTGTGCCTGTTAGAAGGCCTGATGATTTTTGAAATCAGTCTTGGATGACATTAAGGTCTTGGCCTTGGTCTTCATTCATGCTTGCCCTTTTGATTTTCTTGGGCTTGCCTCTGACTCTTTCGGTGTTCTGCCTTGTAGCTAGCTTTGTATTTTATACTTGATGCACTCTTGGGATGACATCAAGCCCGCTTTGTTTTCATCTTCACCCTCATTTGAGCATTTGAGAAATAACTTTGTTATCTAATCTGAGAGGACTTTGTTAGGATAGTAACGTAGGATTAAGGTTTTGGGTTTGTCAAAGAAATGATATAAGAGGCTCAAACCTATTCTAGGCTAGACTTGATCAATTGTTCAAATTGGACTTTTTGCAATTGGAACTACCCTTTTTTGTGCTCTCATGTTTTAACATGAAAGCAAGACAAAAATGTTTGTGCTATCATGTTTTGATATGGAAACTCCCTTTTTTTAGCACTGCCTTCAACATAGGGTTTTTTCGAAGTGCCTTTTTGTTTTGTTTTTTTTTTTTGCAAAAGAATTGCCCCAATGGGATACTAGGATAGACCCAGTGTGAGGACTCTATTATGCACATTTCCCCAGTGTGGGGTGATAAGTTAACCAATCATCTCTGACAAAAATTGCCCCAGTGTGGGATCTTATTGTAAAGGTTGCTCCATTTGAGGGGTCCTCAAGAAAAATTTGATCTCCCAATAACTGCCCCAGTGTGGGGTGAACCATGGATCGGGTTGTAATGAAAGAAAATTTTACTGCGGGCTCAAAAGGGCTGACAATGGTATTATTACGAGATAGCACAAAATGATAGCCTCTCTTCATTTTAAATGCTCAAAGTCTTTCTCAATTTGCTCAAAAGAAGTTCAGAAGTCTTCTTATTTCCCGTGACAGAAGGAACCAACTGTGGTCATCGATCAGACTCTCCATTAGTGCCCCCCAGGTGAGGATGGAGTTACGCATCCTTTGGATTTGCTTCCAGCTTAGGCTAACCTTAGATTGGTTCAAAATTTCTTTGCTAAACTTACTCCAGTGAGGCTTTTTGCCCATGCCATGAGAGTTGACAAATATATGATAATAACGAAATCTTTTATTGAAAAATAATTTATTCAAATAAAAAAAGAAAAATACAAGCAAAACCATTTATTTAGAGTTTTTATGAATTGCTTTACACCGAAGGGTTTCCCATGGTATCACTCGAGCACAGGAACTTCAGCTCTCCTTTCGTTGATCTTTCCTTCTTTGATGCCACCTTCGATTCTTTCCCCAGAGGCAACAATGTCTGTGAAGCTGCTCGAGACATTCCCAACTAACTTCTTGTAGTAGACTCCCTTCATAGTGCTAATGAAAAGAGTGGTAAGTTCACGCTCAGTTAGGCAGGTTGGACATCCATGGCCGCTTCCCTCCATCTCCAGGCATAAGTCTTGAAGCTTTCTGTGCTTCCTTTTTCGAAGGACTCTAATGTTAACCTATCCGGTGCTAGCTCAGTGACATGACAGTATTGGTCTAGGAAAGTTGTAGCCAGGTCACCCCAGGTTTGGATACGACTGGCCTCCAATTGAATGTACCACCATAGTGGTCCTCCAGTAAAGCTCTCTTGGAAACAGTGCATTAGGAGCTTATCATTATCAGCATGGGATGCCATCTTGCAGCAGTACATGGTCACATGTGTTCTAGGACACTGTGTACCATTGAACTTCTCGAAATCGGGTACCTTGAACTTGTGAGGTAGTACTAACCCCGGTACCAAACATAAGTCATGGGGGCTAGTTGCCCCATATACCTCTGCTCCTTCAATAGCTTTCAGTCGGGCCTCAATGTGCTTCCAAATTGATAAATGATCACTTCCTCTAGGGGTGAGTAACTCCACAGCTTCTATGATATTCTTTGGAGGCGATATCCCAACAGCGGGTGGTGTGGGCAAACTCTTCGCCCCTTCAGTAGGGCTGGCTCCTTTTTCGGCTGTTAGCTTGGATAATATCTCCATCATGGTCTTCAACTGAGTTTGCATTTGCAGCATGCTTCCCCCTGCTCCCATTGAGTTCGTTCAAGGCGAGTAAGTTTGTCTTCTATATACTATTGAAGGGGGTAGTTGATCACAATGAGACCTCAAGTTGTGTAAATGCCCTGCTAGAGGCCTTCTAGCAAACCTGGGTGAAAAAGGATTTTTTTTGTTTTTTGGTTTTTGGATGCATGTTATGGATAGGATATGCAATGAATGAAAATGAAGGGGGTTAGTAGACAAAACATGGATAACATATACACAAGGTTAGTACATGAACAATATATACAAGGGTTAAGCAAAACAAGTAAATAAATGTCATAGCATGGCTCAAACACATGAAGGTCATGCCCCTGATGGGCTCCTAAATCTAAGCCTATCTTATTCATTGGTTCCCAAGCAAACCCTACGTAGCCTTGTACCTCGAGGGCATTAACAAGAACTAAGAGGGAGCCCCCGTACCCCAAAGGGCATTGACGGAGGGGGTCCTTCTTGTACCTCTTGAGGCATTAACAAGAAAGGACCACTGCCTGAGTGAGACATTTCGGGTATTCCACGTAGAGAAGCACAACCAAGTCCACGTGGGCAAACCTTTACTAGCCTTTTCTAATTTTGTTGTGTTAAAGAGAAAACCCGAATATAAGGTTGGAGAAAGAGAGAGAAGCATGTATGCACAGCTAAAACAATTATAGAATAAAAAGGAAAATAATCAAAAAAGAAACAAGCAAGCAAACATTCCATAAATTGAGATCATGGCTAGACTCTCACAATAGTCCCCAGCAGAGTCGCCAGCTATCATCACCCGTTTTTGACCGGGCTCATTGTTGGATTTTGTGAAAGAACTTCATGCTAGTTCATTCAATTGATCCTAGAGTCATCCCTGCACAAGGCTCGCACAAACCATTGAAGAAAAGAAAAACACAAAGTCACCACCAAACAAATTAGAGGTGTGATTGGGCACCTAGAAAAAGAAAGGGTCTATGGTTCCAGAAAATTAGGTTCGGGAGTCGGTTACGTATGGGAAAGGAAGAAAAACTCTTGCACCCCCACAACACCCACAATTAGTACCTAGTCTTGATCTATGGGTGTTTGCTTGCTTTATCATTTATTCAAAAAAAAAAAAAAGTTTTTTGTATTTTTAATTTTAAGAAAAAAAAAGATTTTAGAATCTAGGCCTTAAAACCACAAAAAAAATTAATAAAATAAATAAAAGAGGACATTCTAATTTTTAAAAAAAATGGGATCTAGGCCCATGTGACAGTATTGCATTTCTTTTAGAAAACAAAAGTGATTTTCTTTTTTAGAAAAGAAAACAAAAATCATTTGAATTGAAATATGATAATACTGCCATAATTGATATTGGCTCAGGCAGACCAGGATATGAGCATCTAGGACTCAACCCTCATGTCTGCCCAAGCCTTGTTTTAATTTTTCTAGAAAATGTGTTCTTTGATTGTCCTTTTTTATTTTTGAAGAAAAAAGGGAATGAGAGTTAAAAGAGAAACTGTTTCACTTCAAAACATTTGAAAAAAAAAAGTTTTAACAGTTTAAATATAAAGAGATTAAAGAGAAGAACCTAGGCAGTCTTTTTGTGACTGAGCTTTGGGATCCTTCTTTAAAAATTCTCCTTGAAAACACAAGGTGTGAGAAAGAAAATGTAGCTTCCCTTTCTCGCCTTGAATCTGTGTCCACGCTTCCAGACTGTTTGCTCCTTGGTTTGGAAGGGCCTCCTTTGATAATTGATATTTGATGTCCCCACTGGATGGCTTCCCCATTGATGCCTTCTGCCGCTGGAAGAAAACGATCAATTCTGAGTCTTTTCTCTTGAGGATCCCTGGATATTCTCTCTCTCTCTAATTTTGCCGCTCAAAAACCCACTTTGTAATTGATAATCGATCCCTCTTAATCTAATCCTCCCTCCTCTCCTTCTCTGCCTCTTGGGACAGTATATTTATAGGCGTGTAGAGGAGTATCCGTTGGCTAGACATTAATTGCACCCTTTATAATTCTAATAAGTTAAATGCGATGTCCCGAGAACCTCATTATGGCTCCTCGTTCCTACGTCTAGAAATAAATAAATCGCTTGAGATTTCTTTTAATATTCCACTATATCTGGATGCTTTGGCAAGTAAGGGCTGAATGCACTTCTGGGTGTATTGGAGCCGTTGGGAATTAATAGTTATGCAGTCTTCAGGGTCAACTGTGATGTCCCAAGGAAAATGGCATTTAATTACAGAGGTCTCCCATCCCTATGCTCAAAAATGGAGTTCCGAGACATTTGAATTTAATATTCAGAGACTCCTCAATTACCATGCTTGAAAAAGGGGGTTCTGAGACACTGGTGGCATTTAATGCATTTGTAAAGGATTTTTTAGATTTTTCAAAGTCCCGATGCTTTGGAGTCACTCCCAGACCTGGAGAGGAGCTATTTTGGAGTTTTTCCGGATCATTAGGGTGATTTCTGGACAAATGGGTCCTTATTCCACATCAATAGGCTTAGCTCGGATTTGACCAAGTTTGACTACCGGATTTGTCCATATTCCACATTAATGGGCTTGGTCCAGATTTGACCAAGTTTGACCACCGGATTAGTCCTTATTCCGCATCAATGATGCTTATTCCACATCAACAGGATTATTCCACATTAATGGGTCTAGCCCAGATTTGACCAAGTTTGACCGCCGGATTTATCCTTATTCCACATCAATGGGCTTAGCCCGGATTTGATCAAGTTTGACCACCGGATTTGGGTTTCCCCAAAAATTTCTGTGTGTGCTCCGTCGCCACGTGGCTCTTCTACTTGGGCATCCTTAGGCCTCTCTTGTTCTCACGTACTGTTTAAGGAGAGTGTCTTTGTATATATACTGGGCAAAGAAGAAGCAAAACTGTCAATGTGGGACAAACATCCATGTGAAGAACCAAAATTCATGAAAAATAAGGCAGATTTCTAGAGCAACTTAAAAAATCCATAACTTTCTCCACAGAACTCAGATTAGGGCCAAATTGGTCTTGTTTTTCTTGAACTTATATCATCTATCTCCAGAAATTGGAATCACTCAAAAAGGATCAGCCATTTAGGAGAAAATTGGGAAAACTCGCACAGAGGTATATGACAGTGGGAGCATTCTGCCTGTCAGATTCAAAAATTCATAGTTAATTGCACAGAACTCGGATTATCCTCAAACTGGTCGGAGATGATAGATAAAGATGTTATATAACCAATGAAATTGACTTTGTTCAATTCCAATAAGTATTGAGGAAGTTATTGGTAAAATAGTGCGCTGCATACCGGCTGTTCCACCCAAACTCGACTACTAACTTCAAAAAATCATAACTAAATGTATAGAGATCGGAATAACCTCAAACTAGGGGAAAAGATAGATAAAGAGGTTATCGAACAAATGGAATTGACTTTGTTCAATTCCAACAAGTATCAGGGAAGTTATTGGCAAAACAGTACGCTGCACAACGGTTGTCCAATTCAAATTTGTATGAAACTTGATACTTTTGTCATAATCTCTTCATTTCTTCTCGAAATCGAGTGTGGTCAAGTGCGTTGTTCTCCGAATTTCATCTTCTATCCCTTGTGCTTGCCTTGGGGCATTTAAAGGTTTCCCAAAGGGATCCTTTGTCTTGTGGTCTTTCATCGAGTACGATTATGATCTAACCCAGTCAAAATGGGGTTCTACACCGACAATGGTTCTTCATATCATAACTAAGCTAGCCTGATTTTTGAGGATTTTTCTAAGAGGTCTAACCCCACTTCGCATCACCTCGAACCAAATATTGGATTTTTTCGGGATTCAGTACTAATTTCCATTTTTCACATTTTGAAGGAGTGATAATTTAATTTTCTAATATTTTTCTTTGAATCCAAAAGGGGAGTATTTTCTTATTTACATTGTAACTTAAATAAAATATGGAGACGCATAAATCTTTATAATGTAAATGATCCTTCGGAACACTGTTTCAAGGCTTCCTGCAAACTCTGCTTTGAAGCCCTCTGGAAACTCCATCTGGTCGATGTCGACCTTCCCATAAGTCGACGTTGACCACATTACCTAGTCAATGTCGACCACACTGCACCTCGACCACCCCAAATTGACTAGTTCGACCTATGTCGGCCCCACCACATTAACCATGTCGACTACATCGACCACCCAAGTCGACCATATCGACCATGTTGACTGCCCACGTAGACCATGTCAACTGCCCACATCGACTATGTCGTCTGTACTCGCCAGTCGGGTCTGCAACCTAGTATTCATTGGAAATCTGGTCCGATGACTTCACAAACACAGTTATAAGCATCAATTTAACCCTATAATGAGTTTCTAACTCATCCTAGTCAAGTTAGGCTACACAAACAACCTAGCCTTAAGGTTTCTATCTCAAATTCGAGTTTTCCCCAATTCCTAAGGTTTATCACGAAATTCATAGAATTTCCTAATTATTGCATGTTAAACATCACATAAAGAGTAGAGAAGTAAAGGAATACCTACCTGGAAGCTCTTTTGAGGATCAAACAAGCTCAAAATGCCCCAAATCGAAAGCTCAAAGCTTCCTTCTCTCTCTCTCTCTCTCTCTCTCTCTCTCTCTCTCTCTCTCTCTCTCTCTCTCTCTCTCTAAGCTCTCTAATGCACAAACGATGAAACATAACGTGGAAGCCCTCTTTCTCTTCCTCCTAGTTATATTTATGCATTTTCTTTCATTAATAAATTCCAAAAATAATAATTGACCTCTCGGAGTCATGAACTCCAAATTGAGCCCAAGTACAGTAAAAACGCTCGAAATGACGAGCACATCACTATTTAGATATTTTCCAACCCAATTTGACCGCTCAAATGCAAGGTCAACCAACAAACCTCGAGAAAGTCAATAATCGGGCCTAAGTACAGTCAAAATGCTCACATCGACAAACACAATATCGTTTAGATGTTTTCAGCATCATAAAAAGGTTATCTCTCAGCCCTACCAAAATATGGGTCTTTAGAGTAATATTTAAATATACAAAGAGAGAAATATTGTCTTCTGATTCACTGTAATTATAAATTATTGTGCTTGCTTCTATAATTAAAGAATCAAATTATCCTAAGAGACAACTACCATTTATGATCTTAGAGCATTGATAGTGGACTAGCTAAAAGTTTTAACAAATTTGTCTACTTGGATTTGGGTAAATGTAGCCAAATTTGGCTAACTGGTGCTTCAAAATTTTAATAAAGTTTGTAGCCAAGACATTTTGAGTATAATTTGCGGTCAATGTCAATATCGCTCTAAGTAGACAAATTTGTTGAAACTTTTAACTAGTCCATTACTAATGCTCTTAAGCACCAGTGGAGGGGTAGATTTTGTCTTAAAGAGATAGTGTCAAATACTATATTTAATTAAACTTTTTTATTTTGGAATTTACTTGTAAGTATTTAATTCTCTTTAATTTTATTTTGTGTTTTCCATATTTGAGTTTCTTTTCTTTGTGTTTAATTTATAAATCAGCATAGAGTTACTTTGTGATTGTTTTAACTACTTGATTATTTTATCGTAATCCATGCTTACCTTTGATAACTAAACCCATGCTCTTACTTTATCACATTTGTATATCATTATACATGCATTCATATAGGAAGCATAATAAGTTTTGAGGCTCTTGGGACGTGAGGAATAAATAAAATGTGGAAGAAGTGTAGCTCGCATCAACTAGGATCCAATAACATTTAGGAGATTTCTCACCAAAAGCACCTCATCTAGCCAACCAGATTACCATGAATACCCAGATAGAATACATTGGTCAACTTCGGGTCATATGGAGCAAATGACCCAATAAATAATAGACAGGTTACACCTCATAATTCAGGATCTGTTGTACTTGACACAACTCCTTATCTACGAGAACATAATCAAAGTCGTGGTCCATTTCTAGGACTTGTGACAAAGATGTTTTTGCTTCAATAATGTTAACCTAGTAACTATCTTGGAAGAATATCAAAGACTACTTCATGTATCAATGAAGGGTGATGATATTATATTCCAACCTAACCTACAAAAGTCGTATAAGAGGGGCTTAGCACATTTTGTAGGGCTTTATGTAAAAGAGCATCTGATGTTGTAAATCAAGCATCAAAGAAAAGAGGAATTCATCAAAAAGGAAATGGAAGAAGCACCGAAGGGAATAACCATAGGATCTTGTCTAACCTTTTTTTCTTCCTCTCTCTTTGTTCTAATTTTGGTTTCCTTTGTTCTGATTTCCATTTGGGATGTTAAAACAAAAAAAAAATCAAATCAAATTGGTAGATACGCCCTACGATCTTGTCTAATAATTTTTTTTTCTTCCTCTCCATCTTTTTAAATAAAAATAAAAAATGAAATCTACTTTTTCTAGAAATTCAAAACAAAAGGCTCAAGTGGCCATGAGATTAAGCAATTGATGCTCATATTCTAACTGCTTGGACCAAAATTGAATATGGCGAATCTTTTTCTTTTATTTTTCTTTTATATTAAAGCATGTCAAGATTTATCATTTTTCCATGAGGGACTTTCAGTTTCACATTCTTTTTCTAAAAAAAAAAATTACACCTCACAATTCGTGAATCTATTGTACCTGACACAACTTCTCATCTACGAGAACATGATCAAAACCATGGTCCATTTTTGGGACTCAAGACAAAGATGTGTTTGCTTCAATAGTATTGACCTAGTACCTATCTTGGAAGAATATCGAAGGCTACTTCACGTACCAATGGAGGATGATGATATTGTATTCTAGCCTAACCCACAAAAGTCGTGTAAGTAGAGCTTAAAACATTTTATAGGGGATTGTGTAAAAGAGCACTCGACCTTGTAATCAAGCATTAGGGAAAGGAAATCTTTCCATGAGATTTCATCAGAAAGGAAATGAAAGAAGCATTAGAGGGCATAACCATAGGATCTTGTCTAACCTTTCTTTTTTCCTCTTTGTTTTGATTTTAGCTTCATTTGTTCTGATTTAATTAAAATTAGGATATTAAAACAAAAAAATCAAATCAAATTAGTAGACACCCTTTGATCTTGTTTAACCTTTATTTTCTTTTTCTATCTTTTTAAATAAAAATAAACAAACTCCACTTTCTATAAATTCAAAATAAAATATCCAAGTGATTGTGAAATTGAACCATTGATGTTCATATTCTAGTTGAATGAACCAAAATCGAATGTAGTGAATCTTTTTATTTATTTATTTTATATATTCAAGCCTGTTAAGATTTATTCTTTTTGCCACAAGGGACTTTTTAGTCTCATTTTTTTCTAAAAAGAAAAAGCAAAAAAATCATCCCTTTAGGTAGAATAAAATAAAAAATATTAAAATAAGTAAACACTTTCATTCACCAAGGCTAGGTATAACTTTTGACCTAGTGTTGTGGGGTGTGAGAGTAATTTTTTTATTCTCCATATATAACTAACTTCTAAATTTATTTTATGAACTCATAAACCTTCTAGATGACCAATTACATCTTTGTTTTATTTGATGACGATTTTATGCTTTATTGAGTGCAAGCCATTGTACCATAATGACTAAGGATCATACTTGGTCCCATTGAGTTCAAAGCTTGCAATGAGCAAATAACAATTGTTTCAAATATTAGTTTTAATTCAAGCTCGGTTTTTCTTAGTAGAAGTAAACTCAATTCTTTTAGGTTTGAATTAAGTTTGTTTGTTTAAATATAGATGTATGCGCACAAATGACAAGTCTATAAATAAAATAAACTACTAACAGTTAATATTGTATTATTACTTATTTTTAAAATTCAAAACTACTCCATATTTAATTTTAAATGAACCATATTTCTCAATAAACTATAAATCTAAAATAATTAAAAACTAAACTTTGAAATCTCTAAATGAATAGAAGCCTTAAATTGACATACGCTAACGCATTATTTGATCCAAACACAGAGTGCATGGTAAACAAATTACATGTACATGTCATAATAAAAGTTCAATTTTCATACTATATAAATTAAATTACTTTAATTGCATCATAAAAAAAAAAGTATAAGCCATAATATTAGAACCATAAAATCTATTAGGCTGGGAAGCAAACAGTCAAACTTTATATATTAAATGTAAATAATTTTTATATTTTATATTTTATTGTACATTAATATGAGTAATTACATATAATATAAATATGCAATACTATTTTATGCAATGTACTCCAGAAAATATAACCTTAAAACAGATTCTTAATAAATTGATTAAATTGTTACTGCATTCACAGCTTAAATCTATTTAATTCTTTTCCTCGGTTGTAAAATTTATATTCGTCGCATTAAATAAATACTCATGCATAAAAAAAAATATAACCAAAAAAAAAAAAAACAAAGATTCGATCATTTTAACTGACAAATTTTTATAACAAAACCTAGAAATCCATATTAGACTGGTGGCCATGCATTTTTACGCTAAAGAACAAAAAGGAGAGAAAAGAGGAAGGAAGGGAGAAATACTAGAATGAGGAGTGAGAAAAAAAAAAAAAAGGACAAGCCAATCACGGGATTGATTCTGTAAGATGAAAGAGGTTCTGCGATTTTTTTGTTGGGTGCCATGGACAAGTGGGCATAACCATGATTGAATATTCCAAATACTCACAGGACTAGATCCTTAATCTCAATCGAACCACTGGATTGATGCTATAAGATGAAAAAGGTATTGCAATTTTTGGGGTGGGTGTTGGTATGACCATGAATATTCCAAATACCCACAAGGATTCTATCCTTAATCTCAACCTCGGGTATTCTATCCTTCATCCCTCTAGATGCTCCAATATTGCCCCAAAAGTTTTTGCAAACACAGCAACCATTAGCTAGCCATTGCAAACTGAAGTAGATGAGAACTACAACGTGCATCATTTCTAAGCCTCTAGAGCTGTGATGAAGACCCGACACGAGATTTAGGTGGCGTTTCTACAACGCCGCTATAGACCACAGAACGCCACAGCTTTATACTGGCGTTTTAATGAAATGCAGGTACATATTACGATTTTAGTTGGCGTTTTACAATTTATTGTGGCGTTTATTAAAAAGCCGATACAGGTTCCGTATCAAAGGTTTATGGTGGCGTTTATAAAATGCCAGGTCTTATTTGTCGTCTCGCCCCAAAGGTACCGATACAGGTTCCGTTTCTAGTGGTGCCAAAAAAACACCAATTAATGTTACATTTATGATCGCACCCAAAAAAACGCCACCTCCCTGCTTATCTGGTAATTTGAAAAACACCAACACACAGTTACAATTTTATGTAACATACATATGCTTAATAACATTCAATTAGACGCAATGAAATAAAAACATAAATATTTTATAAAAATGAAATCCTTACACAAACAAACGCTGGTAATCATATTTTACAAAAATGATGTATTACCAAAAAAGGCACATTGCCTTGATCCAAATTATGAAAGAAACGTTAGTTATCCTCATGGTATCGGTCAACTATTATTATGACTTACTAGTTATTGTTATACCCTCAAATTCCAAGGAACTCGGAAACAGGAATGTGATTTTTCGAACCCGAAGGATCAAGGAATTGGTGACAAACATTAATAGAAATTACACCGCAGGTGTTGTCTCAATTATGCAACCCTGTACAGTCATATATCAAGGGTATTTCTGTACTTTCTCACACATCATGCATACAAAAATTCAAATAGTCATACATATATATAAGTCAACACACAAACATCATTCCACAGTAATAAGTCACATACGATTGTCCACGGACCTATGTACAGGATAAAACAAATAGTCAATACATAACAGTACTGAACCATACATCAGAGTAGTGTGCACGTCCTTCTGGAAGAAAGATCTCTACTAGTCTCAAGTCTCACCTAAAAAGGATAAATAACAAAGTAGGGGTGAGCAATAAGCTCAGTAGGTGATCACACAACTCCACATCACCCTACTATGCAAAATAGATAAATCTATACTACTACATGCTCAGTGCACTCGTGTTGTGTAGTGTGCACAACCATCAGGACTCAGCATGCATACGTACGACATCAGGATGCAGTCTGTACCTATCAGGACAGTTTGTCTATGATCCTTCATAGGATCCTAGCTCGGGGCACTTAGCCCTAGTACCACAAGATTAACAGCTCAACACATCATGACATATCCAATCAAGAGCCTTAGCCACTAATCTCACTCCAACATATCTCATATACCCCTAAGGTCCCACAATTATACCACATCACACTTATAAAACATGATATGTGTCACGCCCCCAAATTCCAAGGAACCCGGAACCAGGAACATGACTTCCCCTTGCCCGCACCCGAAATGTCAAGGGGTTGGTGACTAGTACCAATAGAGACTACACCGCAGGTGCTGTCTCAATCATGCAACCTTGTATAGTCATACATCAAGGGTAATCCTGTACTTTCCCATAAATGATCATGCATATAATAAGTCAAACAGTCATACAGACATCACACCACAAACAGTATGCAAATACAACTGTCCACGAACCCATATACGGGATATCACACAAAATAATACAGAATATAATACTGTATCATACATCAGAGTAGTAGGCACGTCCTCCTAGAAGAAAGTCCTCCACTAGTCTCGGGTCACACCTGAAAAAGGGAAACAACAAGTAAGAGTGAGCAACAAGCTCAGTAGGTAACCCCAAAACTCCACATCATGCAAACTGTCACGCCCCAGATTCTGAAAACCACGGAATTGGGAACGCGACACCCCTCACGCTCATTCCAGGGGTTGGTAATTTATTCAACCCCGTACAATACTACAACGGGGGTAGCATTGTACTAACAAATAATCAAATGTAACACACAAGCTATTAATAAATATATCTGCAAATAATATCACCGAAGTCCAACTAATCAAGTTCGTACAACTGCCACGGACCCAAGTCCGGAAAAGGAAATAATCAAATAATCGAAAGTAAAAGGATAAGTCCATAAAATGAACCCTACACCGGAAATGCTCCAACCAGCTCTGCTATGGCTCCACCAGCTACCCCCTACGACCTGTAGGAAAAATAAAAATAAAGTAGGGTGGGCACGAGTACCCAGTAGGTGATCCCCATCTCCACTGTCCCTTTTCTCAAGTTCCTAGGTCTATATGATCAATGAATGCATGTGCCAGTGTAATGTCACATTCCAACACAAATAAATATCAACCAATCACAAAGAAACCATTACAACTCATTTCACATCATTTAAGGCTCGTTGGCAAACCAATCGCCTATGAAATTTCCGCCACCATACCCAGGAATTTCAGCTATTACTAAACTGCCATATGCGAGACCCTCGGTATCCCATCGTCAACCCACCACATATGGGACCTGGGTTAACCTGCCACATACGGGACCTGCGGCCTCTTACCAGCCCTATGTGGGACACGTGGTTGACCCAACCAGCTCCACCAGCAAATTTACACATCACCAAGAAATAAAATATTTCCATTAAAGTACACAATACAACAACATCACAGAACATGTAAATCACCAATCCGACAGTAACATACCCCAACGGTTTTTTATATACATAAATGGTTATATTCATCTACACAAGTTCACTAAACAGTTAAAAATGAAACCAACGTTAAAATTTTAAATCATAAATAATAGCTTAGTATTTATTTAAATATACACATGTACCTATACCTTTAATATTCGGTTACAATCGGAAATTAAGAACCATAAATTCTGTTTATATATATATATATATATATATATATATTACTATTTTATGTTCTTCAATTTATGGTGACCATTACCTTTATCCCAATTTTAGTTGGGCTGACCGGCCCTGTTGGACCGGCCCAAACGCACCAGCCCGTTAGGGCTGGTGATGACTCACGCGGCAGCAAGATGCTACCCCCGTCTTTTCGTTTCCCTTCTCGCCAACGCGCAGGGCGCGGCGTACGCGGCCAAGGGGCGGCAGAGCCATCGCTCCCGTCTCTCTCTTCCTCTCGCTGGGCCGCAGGCGCGCGACAGCCCAAAAAACGCCGCCGCCTCAGCCCTCCGTCTCTCGCCAGCGCACAAACGAGCTATAGCCCAGAAGACGCCGCCGCCCATCCGTCTATCTCCCCACGGCGCACACGGCCACACCGACCATCTCCTTGCCAACGGGCGACGTGGCAGCAAACCGATGCCGCCGCCCCTTGCTCCGTCCTTCCCAAGCCGACGGCGGTTGGGCCTCGCTCCACGAACCACAACGGCGCCGTCGTACCTTCCTTCTCCACGCCCAATTAACTACCAAATATTAGTGTATATAATAGTATGTATGTATATATATATATATATATATATATATATATATATAACTCATAGCCATATATCTACACAAGTGAACAAAATCAACCCAACTCCAAACAATTCGGCGTTCATATAAATGGTGGAAGCAAAAGATCACATACCTGGAGATTCAAACTTCGGAAACAATCAAGAACACAGCTGCTTCAAACCTGTGCTCCTCCTACCAAAGCTCGCGCACGCACAGCCAAAAATAGGGTTTTCTACCCTAGTTCCCTTATTTATACTACCTTATAATAATAATATTATTAATAATAACTTATTAGTAATAATAATCTAATAACAATAAATATAATAATAATAATAACAAATTCATAATTAATCCTATTAATAATATGAATATTAATAACATAATATATATATATATATATATAGTTATAATTATCCTAATAATCATAATTACATCAAATAATGTATTCATATCAACGTTAACAACAATTCCCCCAAAATATCAAAAATAGGGCCATGCTATCGAATAGATAGTTCCAAACTCTATTCGAGCCTAACTTCCAAACTCATACAAGTACGGGTCTTCACATCCTCCCCACCTTAGGACTTTTCGTCCCCGAAAAGACAAGCTATCTCTAAAGAGGGAACATTTAACTTCGCAGGCTAAGATAATTATATACCACCTAGCGATAACTCAGCATGATAAACCAAATAATACCCACAAACAAAATAATCAATGACTCATCAAATCACGCGCAACCAAAAATATTAACAATCATAAGCACAATAAACAAAGACAACAGGTTAACTAAACAAAAGCAACAATGTCAACTACCTCAACACACGGTAAAGATCTTGACATCCTCCCCACCTCAAGACTGTTCGTCCTCGAACGGCTCGGGGTGAAGAACACGCATCTGACTCTCGCGCTCCCAGGTCTGCTCCTCCATATTGCGGTGATGCCACAGAACGCGAACCAACGGAATTGTCTTGCCCCGCAAGACCTGCTCCCTACGGTCTAAAATCTAAACTGGTGCCTCTACAACAGAACCATCATCTACCAACTCTATCTCACGCCAATCAAGCACATGAGAAGAATCTGGGTAATATTTCCGCAACTGGGAGACATGGAAAACGTCATGAACACGAGCTAGCTCGGATGGTAACTCCAATCGATAGGCTACTGGTCCCACAACAGAAGTGATAGGAAAAGGACCTACAAATCGAGGTGAGAGTTTGGAACCTCACCCAAACCATCTATGCCCCCGTCGTGGCGAGACTCATAAGAAGACGCGATCCCCTACGACGAACTGAAGTGGTCGTCGCCGTCTGTTAGCATATGATTTTTGTCGACTCTGGGCCGTCAACATCCATTGCCGGATCACTTGAACCAAGTCTGTAGTCTCCTGTACCATATCGGGAGCTAAAACAACTGCCTCTCCTGCCTGGGCCCAACACAAAGGGGAGTGACATGGTCGCCCATACAACGCCTCATATGGCGTCATCCCTATCGTAGCCTGATAGATGTTGTTGTAGGAGAACTCCACCAAGGGAAGGTGAGCCTCCCAACAACCTCCAAAATCCAATACACAAGCACGAAGCATATCCTCGAGAATCTGAATAGTGCGCTATGACTGGCCATCTGTCTGAGGGTGGTAAGCTGTACTCAAGTTCACTCGGGTGCCCAATACACGCTGTAACTGCCGCCAGAACTGCGAAGTGAACCGTACATCCCTATCAGAAACGATCGACAACGGTACACCATGCAATCGTACTATCACATTGACATAACGCTGTCCCAAGGTCCGGACTGAATCGGTCTCACGAATCAGAATAAAGTGGGCAGATTTTGTCAAATGGTCTACAACAACCCAAATAGTATCATGACCTCTAGAACGAGGAAGCCCTGTGACGAAGTCCATAGTCACATGATCCCACTTCCACTCCGGCACAGGCAACGATTGCAACTCACCGGCAGACCGCAAATGCTCGGCCTTAACCTGTTGGCATGTCAAGCACTGTCAAACAAACTCCGCAACGGCTTCCTTAAGGCCCGACCACCAGAACTGTTGCCGTATAGCATGGTACATCTTCGTTCCCCCAGGATGAACAGTCAAACGAGAGTGATGAAATTCCCGTAAAATCACCTCCCGGAGAGAAGATGGAACAATCAACCAATCTCGATAGCGTAACACATGGTCAGAATCCTCTGTCCAAGTCGTAGAAAGTACGGCGGTCTGGATCTGATCCCGGAGGACCTCACACTCAACATCCCCCAACTGACCTTCAATAACCTAACGCCGCAACTCAGGCACTGCTATAACCACACTCAGCATACCCTGCTCTACTCCCTACACCGGCTGTAACCTCAGAGCAGCTAGTTGCCCCATCATCTCCCATTCCTTGACAGCACAGAGAGCCACCGTTGCCTGGCTCTTCCGACTCAAGGCATCAGCTACTACATTCCCCTTTCCAGGTGTATACTGAAGATCAAACTGGAACTGTTGCATATACTCCACCCAATGCCTCTGTCGGAGATTCAAATCCCGCTGAGAAAAGATGCACTGCAAACTCTTGTGGTCAGTATATACCACAAACTTCTCCCCTAGAAGATAGTGCTGCCAACTCTTTAATGCAAAGATCAGTGCAGCTAGCTCTAAATCATGCATAGGGTAGTTCTTCTCATGGGTCCTCAACTGACGGGAACCATAAGCAATTACCCGTCCTTCCTGCATGAGCACACAACCCAATCCAACATTAGAGGCATCACAATAGACCTCATAGGGTACACCCTCCTGTGGTAGGACCAGGATGGGTGCCGAAGTCAATTTGGCCTTCAGCTGACTGAAAGCCTCTTCACAAGCATCCGTCTAGTCAAACCGTACTCCGTTTCGGGTCAAGCCAGTCATCGGTGTAGCTAATTGGGACATGTAAGGAACTGTATTTGAGGGGTTCTTGGAGTTAGCCTTGGGTAAGAGGCCTTGTTTTAGAGAATGAACATTAGCACAGTGATGTGCTCGTCAAATGGAAAATTTTGACTATGCTTGGGCTCGATTCGGAGTTCGAGGCCCTGAGGGGTATTTTGGGAATTTCACATAAATTAAAATATCCCAAATTAATATATTTGAGAGTTTTATTTAAAATATGATTTGGGCTTAATTGTTGGGCTGTAGAGCTTAATGAAGTGGATTAGAAAACCTTGGCCTTTGGGCTTATAGATGCTGGGCTTTAAAATTAATCAAAACTACGTCGTTGTGATTATAAGGGAAAATATATAAAGGAAAGAGGTTTCAAACTTTGGGGATCTCATTCCAAAACCCTAGCAGCCGTCACCCCTTGAGAGAGAGAGAAAAAGAGACACGACCAGAGAGGGAGACTGCCGGATAGAGGGAGACGGCCTGAGACGGCGAGGGCGATCCAAGGCCGGCGATCCAAGGATTTCTGCAATGGACGAGAGCCCAGAGACGTGATTGCTAGAATACAACGACCAGTTGTATTCTCTGATTTTGAGGTAGGGAATTCGTGTTCATATTCATGCCTTCTTAAAATTTTGGGTTTATACCCTTTTGTTGCGATTACTGAGTTTGCTGGGTATGGATCTGCTATGGTCCTATCCATGTTAATGTTGAGTTTATGCCCCCACATAAACTAATATGATGATTTATTGTGAGGTTTCCAATATATCTGGATAGTTAAAAGTGAATAAAATAATCTGGGATGGTCTGGATGGGTAGGTTGATATGAGGGACATAGCTGGAGTTGAAACCAGGCTATGTACCCTAACTTTCGAGTCTAATAACTCACAATCTAAACATAATTTGAGAGAGGTACTTTAGAGAAAAGTGATTAAAACAGTAAAACAAAGGTCTCTGTGCAAAATATGGCTGCACGCCATATTGCACGTGAAAAGCCCATTTGGTCTGAAATTTTACCCCAGGCTTCCACGAAAGGTGTAGAAAGTAGGGAGCCAAAAACCCTTGTGCACGTGAAAAGCCCATTTCATGTGCAAGCCCAATTGGTTTGAAATTTTACCCCAACGTTCCTAGAGTTGTGTAGAGGGCAGGGAGCCAAACATCCCCCTGCACGTCATATCACCCATATGACGTGCACCCCCTTATTTTGCCTCCACTGGCTTCCCCATTTAGCCAGAAGGTTCTTGAGTGGAAAATAATGTAATTGGCATGAAGTCCCGGAGTTAATTTACCTAAAAACTTACCAGAATGGTTAATGAATACTGATATAGGAAAAGAAACTGTATACTGTGAATGTTACTGAGATTGTGGTTACACTACATGAACTGAGTGCATTGTAAATCATATTAATACGTGTTGAGTTGTATTATGCCTGTTGAGCATCTTGTATTGAAATAAATTATGCCTGCTGGGCACCTTGTGCTGAGTTATGTAATTGCATTTCACTGAGTTTTGTTTGAGTGCTAAATGTTGTATGCTACGGGACAGCTGTTGAGCTGGAGCCTTTGATCCACGGGACAGCTGCCAAGCTGGAACCCTTTTAGTTATGGGACAGTCATTGGACTGGAGCCTTGGATACGGGACAGTCACTAGACTGGAGCCTTGAGTATGGGACTGTTATATCAGTGGAACCTCTCTCTCTAAATATGGGATGTGTTTGATGGTTTTTGTGTGTGGTTTCAACTAGTTCACTACACTAGCATAAGCATTCACTAAACATGCATTCCAGTAGTGTAGGATAGGCTCGGGGAGACTTGATTCCTACTGAGCTGTGGTTTGCTCACCCCTCCTTTGAATTGTTCACTTTGCAGGGTCTAGCCGGCGATAGGTAACAGAGCTGAGGTGATTGGCCATAGAGGCTATGGGACCCTCCTTATTTGATTGTTAATGCATCTATGGCTTTCTGTTTTGGTTTGAACTATTTTGTAAACTGAATTTGGTATTGTGGGTTTATTGGGAGCTTTTCCCCATTTGAGTTGTAATGGACTTGAGTCCTCTTTGAAGTGAAGTAAACTGTGATATGTTATTTTGACGGGATGATGATTGTGTGTATGGTTTAAAATTAGGGGCATGTCCTTTGACATGTTAGCCCGGATGTGTAGTATTGGGACAGCACCCATTGTATAAGTCCAACCTAGGTGCTTGCACCAACCCCTTGACCCTTCGGGTGCGGGCATGGGCAGTCACTAACCGTTTCCAGGTGTAAGGAAATTGGGGCGTGACAATATGGTATCAAAGCCTTCATGGTCTAGTGGACCTAGGTTAGTGGGGAGGGTTGATTACTTCTAAGACCCTTAGAAGACAGTATAGGGCACGCCTGATCACCGTGGACCTATCTGGTTTTTTTTGCGGTGTACTTAGGAGTAGTTAGACCAGGGAGTAGGACATTTGCATTTGGGTTGAGGTGCATACATGCGTGGCATTAGGGCATTAGTTTGAATTTTTGTATAAATGTTATGATCTGGTGTGATACGTTGCTGAACATAATTATTGGACTTGATACTGAAAACTTGATGTTGAAACTTGATACTGAATAATGATTGCTAAGTGAATGAGGCCGAAAGTTGATCGAGTGTTAATGCTAAGTGTTAGAACCGAATAATTGATCTTTGAATGTTAGTCTTGGATAATTGGTACTGAATGTTCTTGTTAAAATAACTATCTGAAAGTTTATGCTGGAAGTTGATACTGTGTGTGAATTGTTATTATGCAATTCTGGGCAATTACCCTATACGTGTACCTCATGGTCCATAGGAATGAGGGTGTGTAACCTGAGATACTGACTCTAGTCTTATCTAATGTGTAGAGAATGCCTCCTAGGAGAATAACCCGAGCTACCCCAGCTGTAGAAGATGAGTCTTCTGCACGGGTTGGACAAGAGGGAGAACCACGAGTAGAGGGTGATGATCCCATAGAGCGGATCATGGCCCAAGTCAGAGCTTTGAGCGAGAATGTACAAGGAATGCGTGAGGACCTCAGGGGGGAGATCCTAAATGAGGTACGTCAGGAGATGCTGGCACGGTAGGCAGCGCCACCTTCCCCACCCCGTGAGGCAGAACCTCCACGCAGGCAAGAAGTGCCAGTGAGACGGGAGGAAGAAGACGTGGTGACGCGTTTTCGGAAGGAACACCCACCAAGGTTCAAGGGAGGAGCTGAACCTCTGGCAGCAGAGCATTGGCTGCGCCAGATAGAGCACATATTCTCTTTTCTCCGACCCCAGGAGGAAGATAAAGTGAGGCTGGCAGTCCGCCAGTTGGAAGAAGAAACCCTGGAGTGGTGGCTGAGCATATCAAGGAGCTGGGACATGGAAGCCATGTCCTGGGACGAGTTCCTCCAGCTATTTCATAAGGAACTCTTCCCAGAGTCGCTGCGGTGGCAGAAAAGGGAAGAGTTCAGCAGCTTGAAGCAGGGCTCACGCTCAGTAGCTAAGTACGAGCGGGACTTTAGAGGACTGAGTCAGTTTGCCCCAGAGTCAATATCTAGAGAGGATCTGAAGGCCCAAAAATTTACCATGGGACTCAGACCTGCCCTGAAGCAAAGAGTAGAAATGCTTAGGTTGAAAACTTATGCAGAAGTCGTTGACACAGCCAAAATTGTTGAGAGAGGATTAGAGGAGGGAAGACAAGCTCATCAAGAGCGGCTGGGACAGAGTGGACGTGACAAGCAAGGGGATTCCAAGAGACAAAAGGCTGAGTCTGGGAGTGAAACTTTTCCCAAGGATCGGGGCCAAGCTTCAATGGCTCCACCGAGGTTCCGTAGTTTTGGAGGACAGGGGGGGGCTCATGGTGCGGGAGTTTTCCCCAGAGAGTGTGCTTGTTGTGGCCAGTCAGGACACCTGAAACGTGAGTGCCCCAAACAGCACCTGTCGTGTCATGGCTGTGGGAAGACAGGGCACCTTAGAACGGTGTGTTTCAGTAAGGGGAACAGTCGGGGAGCTGGAAGTGTGACACAATGAGGCAAAGGAGGGAGCCAAACTCAAGCCCCAGCTCCGGGGCCAGCACGTTCGTGGCAACCCAGTCAGGCCGGTTCTAACTATGCCAAAACACAAGGAGGATCGGAGGGGCGTCCAAGTGGACTCTAGGCTGGAGCTAAAGGGAAGGTTGTAGAGGCAAGTGTTGGGGCGAGTCAAGGCAGAGCATACGCGCTTACCTCAGCACCCGCAGAGAGGGAGGACCTTCCATCACCCTCCGAGGACGGCGGAGCCGGGTCTTCAGTAGTATGAGGTACTATTTTACTATCCCGTACTGTAGTTGTTGTACTGTTTGATACCGGAGCATCGTGCTCCATGATTACAGAGTCCTTGGTTGAGGGCCTTGGACTTGTTTGTGTGAGGGCCGATAGGCCTCTGTGTGTTGAGTCACCTATGGGAGGAACGATGACAATAAACTGTGTATGTCGTGAATGCGTACCTACAATTGGAGAAGTTGAACTCCAATTTGATCTTTATGTGATGCCTATGAGGACATTCGATTTGATTCTAGGAATGGACTGGTTGTTGGCCTTTCAGGCTAAGATTGACTGCTATAGACGACGAGTGTCATTTACTATACCCACAAGAACTTCCTGTACTATAGTGGGTGAATGGGATAAGAATGCTGGGAGAGCAGGGCCAATGAGGGAGCTATGGGGTAATATTACCCATAGACTTGCCACTCTAACCTTCGAGGAGGAAGGTAACTTAGAGAAAAGAGCATGGCCTGATGTGGTTGAGAACTTCCAGGATGTGTTCCCTGGAGAGTTAGTGGAATTACCTCCACACAGGAGTACTGAGTTCACAATTGAACTGGTACCCGGGGTGGGACCTATCTCCCAAGTGGCATACCGGATGGGACCTGCTGAATTGAGAGAGCTACAAAAGCAAATAAAGGAGCTTGGAGATAAAGGCTTCATTCGCCCAAGTACATCACCTTGGGGTGCACCAATACTGTTTGTTAAGAAGGCAGACGGGTCGTTGAGACTCTGTATTGACTACCGGAAGCTAAACCAAGTGACGGTAAAGAATAAATATCTGTTACCGAGGATTGATGACTTATTCGACCAACTGAGTGGAGCACGGTGGTTTTCGAAAATTGATCTCCGTTCGGGGTACCATCAGCTGAGGCTCAGGAGGGAGGATATCCCTAAGACTGCATTCAGGTGCAGATACGGGCACTATGAGTGGATAGTGATGCCTTTGGGCTTACGAACGCACCGGCAGTGTTTATGCATCTAATGAATCAAGTATTTGCCCCATATCTGGATTCCTTCGTAGTAGTGTTCATTGATGACATCCTCATATATTCTAAGACCCGAGAGGAGCATGGGGAACATCTGACTGTGGTGTTGCAGGCACTACGAAATCACCAGTTATATGCTAAATTTAGTAAGTGTGACTTTTGGATGAAAGAGGTGCATTTCCTTGGGCACGTGGTATCTGCTGAAGGAGTAAGAGTGGACCCAACCAAGATTGAGTCTGTATCATCTTGGAAGAGGCCCACTAATGTCTTTGAGATCCGTAGTTTCTTGGGACTGGCGGGATATTACCGGCGCTTCGTGGAAGGGTTTTCACGGTTGGCAGCACCGATGACAGCCCTGACACGGAAAGGAGCCAAATTTGAGTGGACGGACAAGTGTCAGAAAGCTTTCGAGGAATTGAAAACCTGACTGACCAATGCACCTGTGTTGAGTCTACCACAAGAGGGAGTGCCTTATGAGGTATATTATGATGCGTCCCGAGTTGGACTGGGGTATGTTCTGATGCAAGAATGCAAAGTCATAGCTTATGGCTCACGACAACTGAAGCCCCATGAGCAAAATTACCCAACACACGACCTGGAGTTGGCAGCAGTGATTTTTGCCTTAAAGTCGTGGCAACACTATTTGTTGGGGGAGAAATTTGTGGTGTACACGGACCACAAAAGCCTGCAATATATTTTCACCCAGAGAGACCTGAACCTGAGGCAGAGGAGATGGGTAGAGTACCTGCAGATGTTCGATTTCACACTCTCCTATACACCTGGAAAAGGGAATATTGTTGCTGACGCGCTAAGTAGAAAGGGCAAAGCTGAGGTTTCCATTAGAGAATGGAAAATGATGGAACAATAGCGATGCCAGTGTCTGACTGATCTTAGCGATGGGAAAGCGCCCGTGCCCTATCACTGTGATGCCAGAATTATACCAACGTGTCCGTGATGGACAGTTGGGAGACGTGGACTGTGAGGTAATCCGGGCCCAGATAGAGGCCGGTGAGCTGTCCGAAGAGTGGACAGAAGGAGCTGAACACGAGTTGAGGTTTCAGGGGCATTTGATAGTTCTGCCCTTCCTTCGAGAGGATTTGATGAGGGAATTTCATCATTCCCGTTTGGCTGTACACCCAGGGGGGACAAAGATGTATCATGCCGTGAGAGCACAGTTCTGGGTGGCCGGGGTGGAAGAAGAGCGTAGCGGGATTTGTTTCCAGGTGCCTCACTTGTCAGCAAGTCAAGGCAGAGCACCAACGACCTGCGGGTCAATTGCAGCCCTTACCTGTGGCTGAGTGGAAGTGGGAGCAGATTACCATGGACTTCGTGACAGGACTTCCCGCCACCTTTGGCCGGAAGGACATGATATGGGTCATTGTAGATCGTTTCACAAAATCAGCCCATTTCTTAGCTATTCGGGAGCGAGACTCCATTGGCACCTTAAGCCAGTTGTATATCAACGAAATTGTCAGATTGCATGGGGTACCCATGTCTATCGTTTCAGACAGAGATGCACGGTTCACCTCACGATTTTGGAGTGGCTTGCAAGAAGCCTTGGGGACACGACTCAATCTGAGTACGGCTTATCACCCCAAGACTGATGGTCAGTCAGAGAGGACCATTCAGACACTAGAAGATCTGTTGAGAGCTTGTGTGCTCGATTTTGGAGGATCGTGGGCTTCTCAGCTTCCTCTGGTTGAGTTTGCCTATAATAATAGCCATCAAGCTTCTATTGGGATGGCCCCGTTTGAGGCACTGTATGATAGACCATGTCGGTCTCCATTATGTTGGGCAGAGGCTGGAGAAGCAGCCATGTTGGGACCCCAATTGGTCCAGGAGGCTACGGCCAAGGTCCAGCTGATTAGGCAGCGCCTTCTTACACCTCAGAGTCGACAGAAGTCCTATGCGGACCACAGACGCCGACCATTAGAGTTTTTGGTAGGAGATCATGTGTTCCTTCATGTTTCTCCACGGAAGGGACATAAAAGATTTAGAAAGGGATCCAAGTTATCTCCAAGATACATTGGACCGTTTGAGATTTTGAGCAGAGTTGGACCTGTTGCTTATAGGTTGGCCTTACCACCTAGTTTGAGCAAAGTTCACAATGTTTTCCATGTATCCCAGTTACGGGCATTTGATCCAGATCCCACACATGTACTGGATTGGACTAATCTAGATATTGAGGAAGATATGACAGTTATTGAGGCCCCAATCCGTATTTTGGATAGGCGCGAGAAGCAGCTCCGAGGAAAGACTATCCCACTGGTTCGGGTGTTGTGGCAACACAGATGTATGGAGGAAGAGACTTGGGAACGTGAGACTGAGATGCATGCTCACTACCCTGATCTGTTCGAGGACGAACAACCCTGAAGGAGGGGAGGAAGGCATAAACATCAGGTACTATTGGTACTGATTTTATTTTGCTGTTACATGGGTGCTGATCAATTATTTTGCTGTTATGTATTGGGTGCATTAATTGTGGTTATGGTTTCCTTTCAACCCCAGCTTTCTTTTCGAGGACGAAAAGTCTTTAAGGGGGAGAGGACCCGTATTTGAGGGGTTCTTGGAGTTAGCCTTGGGTAAGAGGCCTTGTTTTAGAGAATGAACATTAGCACAGTGATGTGCTCGTCAAATGGAGAATTTTGACTATGCTTGGGCTTGATTCGGAGTTCGAGGCCCTGAGGGGTATTTTGGGAATTTCACATAAATTAAAATATCCCAAATTAATATATCTGAGAGTTTTATTTAAAATATGATTTGGGCTTAATTGTTGGGCTGTAGAGCTTAATGAAGTGGATTAGAAAACCTTGGCCTTTGGGCTTATAGATACTGGGCTTTAAAATTAATCAAAACTACGTCGTTTTGATTATAAGGGAAAATATATAAAGGAAAGAGGTTTCAAACTTTGGGGATCTCATTCCAAAACCCTAGCAGCCGTCACCCCTTGAGAGAGAGAGAAAGAGAGACACGGCCAGAGAGGGAGACTGCCGGATAGAGGGAGACGGCCTAAGACGGCGAGGACGATCCAAGGCCGGCGATCCAAGGATTTCTGCAGTGGACGAGAGCCCAGAGACGTGATTGCTAAAATACAACGACCAGTTGTATTCTCTGATTTTGAGGTAGGGAATTTGTGTTCATATTCATGCCTTCTTAAAATTTTGGGTTTATACCCTTTTGTTGCGATTACTGAGTTTGCTGGGTACGGATCTGCGATGGTCCTATCCATGTTGATGTTGAGTTTATGCTCCCACATAAACTAATATGATGATTTATTGTGAGGTTTCCAATATATCTGGATAGTTAAAAGTGAATAAAATAATCTGGGATGGTCTGGATGGGTAGGTTGATATGAGGGACATAGCTAGAGTTGAAACCAGGCTATGTACCCTAACTTTCGAGTCTAATAACTCACAATCTAAACATAATTTGAGAGAGGTCCTTTAGAGAAAAGTGATTAAAACAGTAAAACAAAGGTCTCTGTGCAAAATATGGCTGCATGCCATATTGCACGTGAAAAGCCCATTTGGTCTGAAATTTTACCCCAGGCTTCCCTGAAAGGTGTAGAAAGCAGGGAGCCAAAAACCCTTGTGCACGTGAAAAGCCCATTTCATGTGCAAGCCCAATTGGTTTGAAATTTTACCCCAACGTTCCAGGAGTTGTGTAGAGGCAGGAGCCAAACATCCCCCGCACGTCATATGACCCATATGACGTGCACCCCCTTATTTTGCCTCCACTGGCTTCCCCATTTAGCCAGAAGGTTCTTGAGTGGAAAATAATGTAATTGGCATGAAGTCCCGGAGTTAATTTACCTAAAAACTTACCAGAACGGTTAATGAATACTGATATAGGAAAAGAAACTGTATTCTGTGAATGTTACTGAGATTGTGGTTGCACTACATGAACTGAGTGCATTGTAAATCATATTAATACGTGTTGAGTTTTATTATGCCTGTTGAGCATCTTGTATTGAAATAAATTATGCCTGCTGGGCACCTTGTCTGAGTTATGTGATTGTATTTCACCGAGTTTTGTTTGAGTGCTAAATGTTGTATGCTACGGGACAGTGTTGAGTGGAGCCTTTGATCCATGGGACAGCTGCCAAGCTGGAACCCTTTTAGTTACGGGACAGTCATTGGACTGGAGCCTTGGATACGGGACAGTCACTAGACTGGAGCCTTGAGTATGGGACTGTTATATCAGTGGAACCTCTCTCTCTAAATATGGGATGTGTTTGATGGTTTTTGTGTGTGGTTTCAACTAGTTCACTACACTAGCACAAGCATTCACTAAACATGCATTCCAGTAGTATAGGATGGGCTCGGGGAGACTTGATCCCTACTGAGCTGTGATTTGCTCACCCCTCCTTTGAATTGTTCACTTTGCAGGGTCTAGCCGGCGATAAGTGACAGAGCTGAGGTGATTGGCCATAGAGGCTATGGGACCCTCCTTATTTGATTGTTAATGTATCTATGGCTTTCTGTTTTAGTTTGAGCTATTTTGTAAACTGAATTTGGTATTGTGGGTTTATTGGGAGCTTTTCCCCATTTGAGTTTTAATGGACTTGAGTCCTCTTTAAAGTGAAGTAAACTGTGATATGTTATTTTGACGGGATGATGATTGTGTGTATGGTTTAAAATTAGGGGCATGTCCTTTGACATGTTAGCCCGGATGTGTAGTATTGGGACAGCACCCGTTGTATAAATCCAGCCTAGGTGCTTGCACCAACCCCTTGACCCTTCGGGTGCGGGCATGGGCAGTCACTAACCATTTCCAGGTGTAAGGAAATTGGGGCATGACAGGAGAAGTCCTTAACAAATCTCCTGTAATAACCGGCCAACCCCATAAAACTCCAGATCTCAAAGACATTTGTTGGGCCCTTCCATGACATCACTACCTTAATCTTGCCAGGATCCACAGTGATACCCTCCGATGATACCATGTGCCCTAAAAATTTCACCCGCTACAGCCAAAAATCACACTTCGTGAATTTTGCGTATAGTCTATGGCCCCTCAACATCTGCAACACCACATTGCAAATGCTCCTCATGCTCGCTCTCTGTCCGGAAATAAATCAAGATATCATCTATAAAGACCACCACGAATTGATCAAGGTAAGGTGTAAAGATCTGATTCATCAATCCCAAAAACACTGCCGGGGCATTTGTGAGCCCAAAGGGCATCACTAGCCACTCATAATGGCCATATCTGCAACTGAAGGCTGTCTTCGGAATGTCTGACACCCACACACGTAGCTGATGGTATCCAGACCTCAAATCAATCTTGAAAAACCAATGGGCACCCCTGAACTGGTCAAACAAATCATCGATCCTCGGTAGGGGGTATCTGTTCTTCACTATCACCTGGTTCAACCATCGATAGTCAATACACAACCAAAGCGAACCATCCGCCTTTTTGGCGAATAACACCGGAGCACTCCAAGGCGAACTACTCCATCTAATAAAACCACGTGCTAAAAGATCGTCAATCTGCCTCTTGAGCTCTCGAAGCTCAACTGGTGCCATCCTGTAAGCTGCCAATCTGATAGGTGTTGTCCCGGGTAGCAAATCTATCAAGAAGTCCACCTCTCTCTCTGGAGGTAATTCAACCAAGTCCTCGAGAAACACGTCGGGAAACTGATCCACCACCTTGGGTAACACCACCTTACCCTCCTACTGGGGGTCAACTAGAGTCAGACTAGCTAACTGATAGGTTACATCACCCCATCCTTGCTTTAAGGGCCCCAACTTGCATGCATCATCAGACCACTCACCCACGAAAGTGCCTCGAGTGCCCTCAGGTGTGAGGAAGGTCACTCGTCGCCTATAACATTCAATCACTACCTCCACATGGGCCAACCAGTCCATACCCAAAATCACATCAAAGGCATCAAGGCGCATCACATATAGGTTACACCCGAGGTCAACACCTCCTAGAGTAACTTCACATTTTGAACAGACCTTATCAATCACCACCAGGCCCCCTACGGGTGTATCAACCACAAGGGGCTGATCAACAGTAGTACAATCCAACTCTAATCCCTCAACAGTGGAGTGCACAATGAACGAGTGTGTAGCACCATTATCAATCAAGACAGTACAAATAGTGCGTGAAACCAAAATCGTACCTCTCACCGCAGCTGGCCCCTGGCTCGCCTCGTCAACTGGTGGAACTTCTGCCTCTCTGTCAGTGATAGCATAGTTCCTCCCCTTCTGTACACTGCCACTAGCCTGACTCGTCGTAGCTCGATCATTCTGTCCCTTCTGAGCCTGGGCCTCCCGCTGAGGCTGCTGTGTAGCAGGTCGTCCCTGTACTGACTGTCCTGACTGAGCTGGTCTCTGATATGGAGCCCCGCTCCTCTGGCCCTGATCACGAGGTCGATGAGGCCCCGTAACACTAGCTGAACTGGCAGAAGGACACTCTCCTATCCTGTGTCCCAGTCCCCCACATCGAAAGCACTTGAGTGGGTTGCCACTCTTCCGCCTATAATCCACCTCCTTGTGTCCCCGAAGTCCACAAGATCGACATGTCCCAAAAAAATGTGAGGTAGAACTGCTGCCTGAGTTCCTTGAATGTGAAAATTTGGGCACCGGCCTCTTGTCCCTCTATCCCTCAGACTGCTCCTCTCTTGGCCTCTTTTGGCTAGGCCCCGATGAGCTCCCTGGTCTCTGAGTCCTGATTTGGTTTAAGTCCCGCTCTCCAATAAGTGTCTTGTTGACCGCGTCACTGTACGTGGTCAACTCCATCATGTTCAGTCCCCTCCTGAGTGATGGTCTCAACCCATCTATAAAATCATGGGTCTTATTAGCCTCAACCCTTCATGACTCTGGGGCAAATCTCCCTAGCTCGGTGAAAGCAGTGACATACTCTGTCACAGTCCGACTGCCCTGCTCCAGTGTGTAGTACTCCCGTCGCCTCGTCTTCTGCACAGAGCGAGGGAAATACTCTGTGTAAAAGAGCTCCATGAAGTCCTCCCATGCCATCGGGCTCTCGTGAACATGCTTCACAGCGTCCCACCACCTACGGGCCCCACCTACCAGGAAATGTGTGGCTAAGCGGACCTCAGCCTCTTCGGGTACCTGGATCAGCTCGAAGATGTCTTCTGTCCATTTGACCCATTCCTCGGCCTCATCGGGTCTCGTATTCGCCTCAAACTTCGTCGGTTTCTGCTTCAGCAATCGACTCACCCAATCGATCGGTACTGCGGGCGGAGCTGCAGTGACCTGTGGCTGGCTCTCCTCCAGAACCTCCTGCTGCTGCTCCTGCTGAGGCTGCTGCTGCTTCCTCAGTTCCTCCTGCATCACTTCCCTGGCCACCTCCCTCATGGTGCCTTGCATGACACCCTAAATTTGGTTCATTATTTGAGCCCCAATCTGAGCAGTAATCTCTAAACCCAAGGCAGGTACTGGAGAACTCTGCTCTCCTTGTGATTCAGACTGAATTGATAGCTCCTCTGCTGGACCTTGAGCCCTAGTCTTGGGTGCCATTCTACACCAATACATATCAATAATATCTATTAACTACTGCACACTAGTCAAACAACCAATTTAATTGAACCAATAGGCAGAACCAAGTCCACCACACAAATAATGAGGTTTCTAAACCCCTTATTCTATTCACCAAATTATATGATTAATCACTTAGACTTCCTAAGTTTGAACTAGCATAATAGCATTTTCAATTTAGCACATTTAATCACCAAAGAAAAACAAACCACAAATAACCAATAGTATAATCAATATAAGCACATCATTATAACAACATTAGCAGGTAATTTCTAGTGCCTAGATATGCACACAGTCACGCAGCATGTATGCACCCAACCCAAATGCTTCCTAGGATGATCTGATGAACCCTCAGTCAACCCAGAACACGTATAAGGGCTGCGCTGATCAGGCGCCCTCCCTATAGTCTTCCAAGCTACTAAGTGTCTATCTACCACCCCTCACTAACCTAGGTCCACTAAACCATGCTCTGATACCAACTTGTCACGCCCCATATTCTGTAAACCATGGAATTGGGAACGCGACACCCCTCACACCCATTCTAGGAGTCGAGGGGTTGGTGATTTATTCAACCCCGTACAATACTACAACGGGGGTAGCATTGTACTAACAAATAATCAAATGTAACACACAAGCTATTAATAAATATATCTGCAAGTAATATCACCGAAGTCCAACTAATCAAGTTCGTACAACTGCCACGGACCCAAGTCCGGAAAAGGAAATAATCAAATAATCGAAAGTAAAAGGATAAGTCCATAAAATGAACCCTACACCGGAAATGCTCCAACCAGCTCTACTATGGCTCCACCAGCTACCCCCTACAACCTGTAGGAAAAATAAAAATAAAGTAGGGTGAGCACGAGTACCCAGTAGGTGATCCCCATCTCCACTGTCCCTTTTCTCAAGTTCCTAGGTCTATATGATCACTGAATGCATGTGCCAGTGTAGTGTCACATTCCAACACAAATAAATATCAACCAATCACAAAGAAACCATTACAACTCATTTCACATCATTTAAGGCTCGTCGGCAAACCAATCACCTATGAAATTTCCGCCACCATACCCAGGAATTTCAGCTATTACTAAACTGCCATATTTGGGACCCTCGGTATCCCATCGTCAACCGGACATATGGGACCTGGGTTAACCTGCCACATAGGGGACCTGCGGCCTCTTACCAGCCCTATGTGGGACCCGCGATTGACCCAACTAGCTCCACCAGCAAATTTACACATTACTAAGAAATAAAATATTTCCATTAAAGTACACAATACAACAGCATCACAGAACATGTAAATCACCAATCCGACAGTAACATACCCCAATGGTTATTTATATACATAAATGGTTATATTCATCTACACAAGTTCACTAAACAGTTAAAAATGAAACCAACGTTAAAATTTTAAATCATAAATAATAGCTTAGTATTTATTTAAATATACACATGTACCTATACCTTTAATATTCGGTTACAATCGGAAATTAAGAACCATAAATTCTTTATATATATATATATATATATATATATATATATATATATATATTTATTACTATTTTATGTTCTTCAATTTATGGTGACCATTACCTTTATCCCAATTTTAGTTGGGCCGACCGGCCCTATTGGACCGGCCCAAACGCACCAGCCCGTTAAGGCTGGTGTTGACTCACGGGGCAGCAAGATGCTGCCCCCGTCTCTTTGTTTCCCCTCTCGCCAACGCGCAGGGCGCGGCGTACGCGCCCAGGGGGCGGCAGAGCCGTCGCCCCCGTCTCTCTCTTCCTCTCGCTGGGCCGCAGGCGCGCGACAGCCCAGAAGATGCCGCCACCTCAGCCCTCCGTCTCTCGCCGGCGCACAAACGAGCTATAGCCCAGAAGACGCCGCCGCCCATCCGTCTATCTCCCCACGGCACGCACGGCCACACCGACCATCTCCTTGCCAACGGGCGACGTGGCAGCAAACCGATGCCGCCGCCCCTTGCTCCGTCCTTCCCATGCCGACGGCGGTTGGGCGTCGCTCCACGAACCACAGCGGCGCCGTCGTACCTTCCTTCTCCACGCCCGATTTACTACCAAATATTAATGTATATAATAGTATGAATATATATATATATATATATATATATATATATATATATATATAACTCATAGCCATATATCTACACAAGTGAACAAAATCAACCCAACTCCTAACAATTCGGCGTTCATATAAATGGTGGAAGCAAGAGATCACCTACTTGGAGATTCAAACTTCAGAAACAATCAAGAACACAGCTGCTTCAAACCTGTGCTCCTCCTGCCAAAGCTCGCGCACGCACAGCCAAAAATAGGGTTTCTACCCTAGTTCCCTTATTTATACTACCTTATAATAATAATAATAATAATAATATTAATAATAACTTATTAGTAATAATAATCTAATAACAATAAATATAATAATAATAATAATAACAAATTCATAATTAATCCTATTAATAATATGAATATTAATAACATAATATATATATATATAGATAGATAGTTATAATTATCCTAATAATCATAATTACATCAAATAATGTATTCATATCAACGTTAACAACAATTCCCCCAAAATATCAAAAATAGGGCCACGCTATTGAATAGATAGTTCTAAACTCTATTCAGGCCTAACTTCCAAACTCATACAGGTACGGGTCTTCACACAAACATACAAGTTTATACTATATTCTCAGTGTACTCGTGCACCGTGTAGTATGCACAATCATCAGGACTCAGCCTGCAAATAAACATCAGGACCCACCCTGCCCACACAGGACAGCTTGTCCACGATCCTCCATGAGATCCCAGCTCAGGGCACTCAGCCCTAGCTCAACGGCTCAACACAATCCTCAACGGGATCTCAGCTCAAGGTACTCAGCCCTAGCTCCACGAGCTCAACAGCTCAAGAGCTCAACGACTCACGAGCTCAATGGCTCAACATAGGCCTTAGCCTCACGGTGAGAACCCAACAAGTCATAGAGCCCAAGCCCCAATTCCTCAAACCAACATACCAACACCAATATGGCATTAAGGTTCACCATACTCCCTTTATAACTAAAGTCAGTCTTCACAAATCGATCATCATTCCTTGACTAAGGAAGGAGATACCCATAGGAGTTGTTTTCTTGAAATAAAAAGTCTCAACATTGTGTCCCCATATCATAACTAAGATAATCTGATTTTTGGGGATTTTTCTAAGATGTCTAACCCCACTTTCCAAAAATTCACCTCTACGAAAAACTGAATTTTTCTGAGATTTTGCACTAAATCCCAATTTTCACATTTTGAGGGAGTGAGAATTTAATTTTCTAGTATTTTTCTTTGAATCCAAATGGTGGGTATTTCGTTATTTATATTGTAATTTAAGTATAATACTTTAATAGTTTACAATGTAAATGGTCCATTCCAGTCAAACTGGAACTACACTGCCCAACTGCTCGAGACACTGCTTGAAATTACTTGCTCGAGACTGCTCGAAACGACTGCTCGATGCTACATTCTGCTCGAAGCCTCTGCTCGAGCCTGCTCGAGACACCTACTCGAGGCTACATCTTGCTCGATGCTCCCTGCTCGAGGCCTCTACTCGAGACTCTGCTCGACGCTATAGTGTCGAGCAGTGTCGAGCAAAACTCCAGTCGCGATCTGTCGATTGCGTTCTTCCTGGTTTCGTCTCGAAACCCAATTATACCCAGTAAATCTTCCTTTCTAAGCATCAATTCATCCCTATTAAGGGTTTCTAACATCATCTAGTCACATTAGGCTATCAAACAGCCTAAATCATCTAGGTTTCATGCTCAATTTCCATTTTTCCCCAATTCCTAGGGTTCATCACGAATTTTCATGATTTCATTTAATTCTTACCTATTAATCTAATGAAACAGCAAAGAAAGGGTGAAGAATCAATGGAACACCTACCTGGAATGATTCTTGATGATCAAACAAGCTTAAAACGCCCCAAAGCAAAGGCTCCAAGCTTCTCTCTCTCTCTCTCTCTCCAACGCACGAACAATGAAACGTAACGTGGAAGCTATTACTCTCATCCTATTTATATTTCTGTATTTTCTTTTATTAATAAATCCCAAAAATATTAATTGACCTCCCGATGTCACGAACTCCAAATTGAGCCTAAGTACAGTCAAAACGCTCAAAATGACGAGCACATCACTATCCAGATATTTTCCAACCCAATTGATCGCTCAAACACAAGGTTAACCAATAAATCCCGAAAAGTCCACAATCGGGCCACTCAGGGCTCCGACCTGGAATCGGGCCCAAGTACTATCAAAATGCTCACATCGACAACTACACTACCGTCCAGATAGTTGCATTCCCATAGAATGGCTATCTCTCAACACTACCCAAATATGAGTCTTTACAATATGCGTCACATGTATCACTCACATAGAATAGAAGTTCCGAACACAACCTCATTAGGTGCTCACAGTACCAAACTGGCATCTCATTTGGGTCTCTAACCCCAACATCTATAACACTCTCCATAATGTCAAACTAACATCATAACACTGTTGAAATAGCTCATTAACACTAGGGTAGAAACCCCTAAAGTCCCCACAATCATCCCCAATGCATCCAGAATGAAACGGAGGTAAAACATCGAAAACGGGGCTAATCTGGCCTATTCGGCCACGATTGGCCATCCCTCGGCAACAACCGGCTAACCAGCGCCGCGGATGGCTCTTTGCACCGGCTCAAAAATCCCGTCAGTCGCGGATGGTCTTTTCCAGTGGCGATCGGCTACACAGTTCTTCTCTAATTTTGCATTTTTTGTAGTTTTTCGGCCAATTTCCTGCCATACAGTCTGGTCTAAACCCAAAATTCACCAAATTTTGAGTTCCAAACATCAAATTGAAGCCTGAAACATCATCCTAAGGCTTTAAGGAAGCCTAAATATAATTTTTTGCGAATTAAAATACATCATATACCAATTTCCATCAAAATCCGATCAAGATCACGGCCAAACTTAAATCTTATCATTTATACCATTTTAATTCGTTGTTTAGCATGGAAACAACACAGACAAGCTAACAAATACATATACAATATCATACAAACCTCAATTTGGCCGATCTAGCCTAAATTCACGTTTTCTCTAATTTCAAGGATTCCTCTTAAATTTTCAATTTCTAACATAATCAAGCATAATCGATGCAATTAAACACATAGGGAATTAAGAACACCTACTTGGAAGCTAGTTTGTTGTTTGGATCAACTCAAAACACCATAAATTGGATTTCCAATTCCACAACTCCTCTCTTACACACTGTCTCCAACGACGGACGCAAAGGTGCGTTCTTTCTATCTCCTCTGTTATTTATATCTCTGCTCTAATTATAGCAGTAAATTCCCAAAATAATAAAATATCATCCCAGGGTCATGAATTCCAAATTGAGCCTAAGTACAGTCAAAACGCTCGAAATGATAAGTATATCACTATCCAGATATTTTCCAACCTAATTGATTGCTTAAACGCAAAGTCAACCGATAAACCTCAAAAAACTTAACAATCGGGTTACTCGGAGGCCCGACCCAGAATTGGGCTCAAGTACTATCAAAATGTTCACATCAACAACCACAATACCGTCCAGATATTTTCAGCCTCAGAGAAAGGCTATCTCTCAGTCTTACCCAAATATGGGTTTTTACATTCATCATTTATATCATCAATTTTATTATAATTTTCATCCCCACCTTCTTCCTAGTTATGAAAGTGTAGTGGATGATTTGGGACCCATACATGGAATCTATTGTTTTGAGGTGTTAAAGAAAAAATTTGAATTTGCATGCATGTTGCAGGAGCCCTATGATATGCAGATGACATGCCAATTTGTTTACTAACCAATTGATATAAATTGTCTTAATTTTTTTGTTGACATCTTCAATGTTGTCCTTCAATTAAAAAAAAGAATAAACAAAATTGAATTCAATAGAGGAAAAATTAATTAAAATACCAAAAGCATCAGCCACATTAAATTTATAATCTAATTCTGAACTTTTAAAATCATGTTTGTGATGCTTTGTCCTAGAAGTAATTATGGTCATGATTGAAAAAATTACTTGTAATAACTGTCATAAAAAAACTGCTAGTGATTCTGGCAACAATTGTCCTGGCAGTAATTTTGAAGTGTTTAATTTCGTTGTAACAATTGTCATGAAAAAATCATTCTCTTTTTCTAGGCAACAGTAAATGGTAGTCGTTGAAAAGAAAAAACCGCTAAATAATGTTTTCATTTACTGCATGTTTGATGCATCAATTGCTTGTGTTAAGTACTAACTGTATTTGTTCAGCATGTTTATAATTTCTTGATCTCCTCTTCTATTGTTAATGTTGTTATAATTAACTTGAGTCTGTCCACTTGATATGCTCATGATAAATGGTCAATTAGTGGTTCTTTTATGTAAAATTTACTCATGTTAAATGTTGGTATGTTGATTGGCGTGATATTAACATTTTAGATCTATTTTTTAGTGTTAATGTATCATATAAACATACCCTTTTGTGTTTTACATATGCATCTTTATGTGTTAATACTAAACCTTGGTCCTACTTTTATAAACCAACTATAAATGTTTTTGTTTTTCTCATTATCAATATTGCTCCTCTAAAGAGACATTAAAATCTGTAAAACATGATAAGAAAATCAACATCTTCACCATATTTCATTGCAATGCTTATAACAATTGCAAACAAACATCCATAACCATTCAAACTTTCATATAATATTTATATATACCGACAACATTCTATTACATAGCACTAACAAGTTAAAATTAGAAATCACACGCAATGCTCAATCAGCCACTGAACCTTTTGTTTACCTTAAATCCTCATACCAGACAATAGGTGATCCCAAATAGGAAAGTGGTTAATTAAAACCATCTCATGATTTCACCTTAGTTGCTTTTGCATAGCTTTACATTATAAATTTGAAGGGAAAACAATATTTTGAACACTTGAATCATCCCATATACTTCAATATGTTTGTAGAAATACTTGTTTTTAATTTATTGGCACTACAATTATTTCAAATATACACATTTGCTGCAGTATAATGATTATAGTAAATAACATGCATTACATATTTTCTTTGTTTAGTTAAATTTGTTAATTTTTGAGATTTTAATTAATTTATTAAAGACACTCTTGATCCTCAATGTTAAGTTGAAACTTCAACCTGTCTTCTATTTTCATGGCTGAAATTGTCCAAACATATCGTATTTAATCATATCATATATATTAGAAGGGCTTCGAAATAGTGAATCAATAAATCACATATATAATTAATAAATACGTTGATCTGATAAACAACATATACACAGATCCAAAAATGTATTTAGTAAACAACACATACACTGATATAAAAAGGCATACCTAAGTGAAATCGGAGATCGACGTCGATGTTCGAACCTTCAAAATAGGTCCGTGAAGATTTATAACACTGCGACGAATAAGGATGACGAATTTGGAAACCTGTCAACATCGAATTGAGAGAGAGAGAGAGAGAGAGAGAGAGAGAGAGAGAGAGAGAGAGGGGTTAGACGACGAACCGATTACGGTGATACCAATGAACATAGACACGAATGATGAATCTCAAGACGGGAAAGAGATGGGGCAGTGACTCAGATTTGGGATATTCAGATCTAGCTCTTTATCCGTTTGGTTGTAGAGGAATAGGGGCAACCGGGGGTAAGGGAGGAGGGAGGGGTGAACGATGGCGAGCTTGATCTTGGGGCTCCCAAAGCCTACCTTGCTTGATGAATCAAGAGTGAGAGAGGGTGAGAGAGATTGATGTCGACAAGACGATTAGGTTTAACTTTGGGAGATATGATATTTATAGTAAATAATTTTTTATTAATTTATTTGAATTTTTTTATAAAATTATTTGATTTGTGGCATGGTTAATTAGGACGGGCGAATAAGCGCATAGAAGCAATTGTTTTTATAAAACACAGATAAAAAAAAGAACTAGGATGACGTTTTCTCAAAAGCCGGTACAGAAACATTTGTAGTGGCAATTTTTTATAGAAACACCGCAAGAATTATTTTTAGTGGCAGTTTGTAAAAATGCCATAATCTAGGGCGGTATCTTATAAAAACACTATTAAAAAAAATGCCACCTAAGTTTAAAAAATCTTGTAGTAAAATCCTAACATTGTATGATGGTCATTGAAAACTTTGCATATGAGAAACATACAACAACAACCATCTCAAATGCATGACAAACAAAAAGTATCTATATAAATGAAGTAATTAGAGATGGCAATGGGGTGGGGTGGGGCGGGTTTTTGGTCACCCCGTCCCCATCCCCAGTAAGAAAAAACTCCCCATCCCTGCCTCGTGCCCCAACGGGGATCAAATTTTTCACCCTATCCCCGCCCCGCCAGGGAATGGGACAGGCGGGGATTCCCCTCCCCACAGCTTTAGTTAGAGCCCAATCTAGCCTGCTCCCACACTAGACGGCCCAACCCAACCCAAATGCCAGCCCCACACTAGCCGGCCCAGCCTAACAACGCGTGCCAGCCCAGCCCGCCCCATACTAGCCGGCCCAGTCCAGTCCAGCCCAACATGACATCCAACCCAGCCCGTGGCTTGCCCACCCAGCCAACCTACTCGCACGTGAAAAATCCTGGATGAGAATTCGAACTCATGACCTCCCCTACATGCAACATATGACTCAACCATCAGGCTAAACTATTTTGTTATATATGCTTATATGTTTAATATATATATATATACTTATAATATAACGTATAAATAATTTTAAAAAAAACCTATTTTTTTATAATTAATATTATATACTTAGAATATAACATATAACATATATATACTTATATATAACTATTATTATTATTATTATTATTATTATTATTAGTAATGATAATAATAATAATAATAATAATAATAAAAGAGTATATGATATATTTAAAAAATAATAATAATTACAAAATATATATTTTATATTATAATAAAAACTAAATGTACTATTAATATTTTCATATAAACTACAAATTAATTATATTCAAAATTAATTTTGAAGTTATATATTAGTTCATACTAATATACTATATAATTATAAATTATATCACTTTTTATATTTTATATGCTTGTATTTTATATTAAAACATTACTACTACTTTTAATAAATGATTATTTTTATTTAAATATATGTATATATACTTTGTGAGTGATATTATTTTTAAAATAAAATATTTACTCATTATTATTATTAATAGTTGTACTATTTTTGCTACTAATATTATTTATATGTTAGATTTTAAATATATACACTAATTATGTAAACATAGTAAACAATATTCATTTATGATATATATAATAGTTATGGACAAACTTTTTAACATGAGTTATTAAACTTTAGATACTCAATAATTATCATATTATTTATGTTATATATAGTTATATAGTTATCACTATATATATGCATGTATAAATTCTAATCAATAAGTAATAATTTAAGTAGCGAGTAGTGATAATCTAAGTAATATAATTATCATCGATAATAAGTGATAATATGAGTAGTGATAACCTAACTAATATAACTACATATCCTGGTTATCATATTACTTATGTTATAAACAATACAATTGTTGGACCTCGGTCAAGGCACTCACTATCACAATATTGTTCGCTTTGGCACTCGCATGCCCACGCATGAACCGCAGCCTGCACGGGTTTTTTTCTAACGGGTCATGACCCATTAAAACGCGTTGTGACAAGGTGCACATGAGCCTCCTCTTTAGGACGACCTCAATGTTCGCTTTGACCAGTGTGGGATTGTTCTCTGGGACTCCCTGTAGGAGATTGAGACTCAACAGTCCTTCCCCAATCTCACCACCAATGTGGGATTGTTCTCTAGGACTCCCCGCAGGAGGTTAGAGACCCAACAGTCTCCCCCCCAATCCCACCATCTGTCACGCCCTGGATTTCCAACCCGAGGAAACCGGTTCGTGACTCCCCTTTACCCACAAGGAGGATAAAGAGGTAGGGTACAACATTCCCACACAGGATACCATTTAATAAAATTAAGATACATGTAACATTCACAAACCAAACAAATCTTTATTACAACAAAATCCTTTATAATATCTCCCCATCGGGGTTACAAGGTCTTACAAAAATCACATACTACAAATAACATTAAACAAGCCACAAAACATACACCGTCTTCCACTTTGGTGTTTCCACCTAACACCTGTAGGTTCCTGAAAGAAAACATATCACAGTAGGAGGGGTGAGCAACCACAGCTCAGTAGGGATTATGTCTCCCCAACCCATCCCATGTTCCTAGCATCTACATGTGAACGTGCGCATGTTCAGTGTAGTGACAAGATAAAAACAGGTTATATTCCACAGTTAAGTATCAATCCACAAGTCACAGGACAGGTACAACCATTGCCACAGTCACATAGGCTCACATATCCACAGCCTCTCAGGTGCCACATAGGCCAACATTTCCATAGTTACAAACATTACCACAGCCTCTCAGGCGCCACACAAGCCAACATATTTACAGTTCCAAACATTTCCACAGCCTCTCAGGCGCCACGCAGGCCAACATTTCCATAGCCACACAGGCTAACATAAACAGTCCCGAGGCTTCCACAGCCATCGGGTTCAATAAAACAGGCCCGGGCTTCCACAGCCACCGGGTGTACAAGCAAACACACAGCACACATGGCCATACAGGCATAACATCAAACACTTAATATGCATACATTCACAGGCTCACAAACCCAGCCACACAGGTATAATCTCAAACACATAATATGGGTGATCATTCAGACATATTATCAAACACATAACATGTGTGGCCTCACAAACATAATATCAAACATTTAACATGCATGGCCTCATAGGCATAATATCAAACACTTAACATGCGTGTATATATACATCCAAGCAAAACACGCCATTGAAGGCCAACATTCATATAGGAGATCACACCTATATGAATTTACATATTTATATATATAAAACCAAACAGCTATATTGCCTATCACAAGGCCAAAGCCCTGGAATAAGTTCAAGGAAGAACAGAACCCCTACCTCAAGGATCCTTCACGCTCCCACGCTAGATGCTGTCCACCCATGCGAGTCACCCTAGCAGCAGCGCTCAAGAACTCTCTCTTTCTCTCTCTCTCTCTCTCTCTCTCTCTCTCTCTCTCTCTCTCTCTCTCTCTCTCTCTGCGACGGCTGCGGCAGTTGACAACAAAAATCCTAAACCTAAAACAAAGAGAGCTCCTCCTTATAAAGACCTCAGTTATCAAAACGATATAGTTTTGATAAATGAAATCCACCATCAAAACGACGTAGTTTTGATAAATGAAATCCACCATCAAAATGACGTAGTTTTGATAAATGAAACACACCATCAAAACAACGTAGTTTTGATAAATGAAACACACCATCAAAACGACGTAGTTTTGATAAATGAAATCTCACCATCAAAACGACGTAGTTTTGATAAATGAAATCCACCATCAAAACGACATAGTTTTGATAAATGAAACACACAATCAAAACGATGTAGTTTTGATAAATAAAACACACCATCAAAACGACGTAGTTTTGATAAATGAAACATGAACTAACTACTCCGCTTCCACACAGGACAAAATACCCACAATCCGAACGTGGTCATGGTCACACGCAGCCTCTACACGCTCCAACTTGAGCTCATTACACTCTCTAATAACCAAGCCTCGAAGACTCGTAGAAACACTCCCTCAAAGACTCGCTGGAAACGCGGCCTCGAAGATCTGTCTCGAAGATTAAACCTTCGACCCTCAAACCTTCGAACTTCGATCCTACGACCCAAATCTTCGAGTCTTCCACCTTTCGACCCAAGCATTTGCCCAGGGTATTGTTCATCTTCGTTCCAGCTTGTTCTTTCCAAAACACGGGTCATTACACCATCGATGTGAGATTGTTCTCTAGGACTCCTCGCAGGAGATTAAAGACCTAACAGTCTCCCCCCTAATCCCACCATCAGTCCGGAGGACCTAGCTTTGATACCACTTGTTAGACCTCGGTCAGGGCACTCATTATCACAATATTGTCCGCTTTGGCACTCACGCATGGGCCGTAACCCGCACGAATTTGTTTCTAATGGGTCGCGACCCGTTAAAACGCATTGTGACAAGATGCACATGAGCCTTCTCTTTAGGACGACCTCAATGTTCGCCCTAACCAATGTGAGATTGTTCTTTGGGACTCCCTGCAGGAGATTGAGACTCAACAGTTCTCCCTCAATCTCACCACCGATGTGGAATTGTTCTCTGGGACTCCCCAGATTAGAGACCCAACAACAATAGTTTGAGAAATCATATTTCTCCAAATTATTTCTTTAATGTAATTAAAATTATCAATAATATATTGTTTATTACTTTTAACCGAAATATAAAATACATACTATCAAAAATCAAAACTCACTCTCACCATATATTTTATATTATATCAAAATAGTCAGTATTGTATAATCAACTAATAACATTTATTATAATTATAATCGTATATATATATTTATCACATCAAAGAATAGACACACATATATATATAAACTCACACTTAATAATTAATCTTATACAAAAATAACTATATTATTGATCATTTTAATTACATTAAGAGAAATAAGTTGAAGAAACACGACTTCTCGGACTATTGTATTGTTTATAACACAAGTAATATGATAATCAAGATATATAATTATATTAGTTAGGTTATTACTACTCATATTATTACTTATTATTGATGATAATTATATTACTTAGATTATCATTACTCGCTACTTAAATTATTACTTAATAATTAGAATTTATACATGCATATATATATTAATAACTATATAATTATATATATATATATATAACATAAGTAATATGACAATTATTGAGTATCTAAAGTTTAATAACTCATGTTAAAAATTTTATCCATAACTATTATATATATATCATAAATGAATATTGTTTACTATATTTACATAATTAGTGTATATATTTAAAATCCAACATATAAATAATATTAGTAGCAAAAATAGTACAACTATTAATAATAATAATGAGTAAATATTTTATTTTAAAAATAATATCACTCACAGAATATTTATACTTATATTTAAATAAAAATAATTATTTATTAAAAGTTGTAATGTTTTAATATAAAATACAAGCATATAAAATATAAGAAAGTGATATAATTTATAATTATATAGTATATTAGTATAAACTAATATATAACTTCAAAATTAATTTTGAATATAATTAATTTGTTTTATATGAAAATATTAATAGTACATTTAATTTTTATTATAATATAAAAATATATACTTTGTAATTATTATTATTTTTAAAATAAATCATACACTCTTTATTATTATTATTATCATTACTAATAATAATAATATTATTATTATCATTAACGATAATAATAATAACAATAATTATTATTATTATTATATATAAGTATATATATGTTATATGTTATATTATAAGTATATATATTAAATATATAAGCATATATAACAAAAACAGTTTAGCCTGATGGTTGAGTCATATGTTGCATGTAGGGAGGTCATGGGTTTGAATCCTCATCCTGGCAATATTTTGTCTGGATTTTTCATGCGCGGGCGGGTTAGCTAGGTGGGGCAGGCGGCTGGGCATGGGCGAGGGCGTGGAATGCTATCGGGGTAGGGATTTCTCCCGGGGTGGGGTGGGTACATGCGGCAGGGCATGCTTGCCCCGTTCCCGCCCCGTACCCCCAGTGGAGCAAAATATTTTTGCCCCATCCCCGCCCCATACCCCGGCGAGGCAAAATATCTTTGTCCCGTCCCCGCCCCGTGCCCCGAAAAAATAAAAAAAAACCCGTCCGTTCGGGGCAGGGTGGGTCCCCGCAGTGGCGGGGCAAATTGCTATCTCTAGTCATGTGGCATATCATTTGGTGCTTCCTCTGCGTATGAGTAGAGTGCACAACATGTTTCATGTGTCCCAGTGAGGAAGTACCATATTGAACCAACTCACGTGATAGCTTGAGGAGACCTGAATATTGCAGATGATATTACCATTGTGGAGACTCCTATTCCGATCTTAGATAAACGGTATAAGATTCTGCGTGGAAAGACCATTCTGTTGATTTGTGTTTTGTGGACACACAGTGGTGTTAAGGAGGAAACTTGGGAGCAAGAGTCTATGATGTGCGATCAATATCCCGTGTTGTTTGAGGGAGAACAGTCTTAAAGGAGTGGAGGAGGCTGGTATGATTTCATTCCATGTATTTTATTTTCTGATATATGTGTATAATATCTTGTGTTTTCATTATATGGGTGTGCATGTGTTGGATATTTTGTTTCGTGATGTGACATATGTGTCAAGGAGGAGTATTGTGTATTGTGTATAACACATATGTGTAGCGAAGTAGTGTTTTGTGTATTCCTTGTGTATTGTGGTATTTTTTGTGTATTCATTATGTTGCATGATGAGTTGCTGCTATGTGGTGTGCTTTTCAAGGGCAAAAAGTCTTTAAGGGGGGAAAGATGTAAGGACCCATGTTCTTGGTCATAGGAGTGAACCTCATTTTAGCAATGAGAATTGAGATAAATAGATGTGAGAAGGTAGTTGGGCTCGAAAAAAGAGGAAGTTTGACAGTATTTGGGCCTGTTTTGGAGTTCGGTGCCCTGTGGAGCAATTTTGAGTTGTTTGAGTGTTTTTGGGGTCTTTCGGTAATTGTACTAATAAGAAAACTAGATAAAATAAATATAATATATTCTAAAAGAAAACAAAGGTAAAAAAGAGAGGAGAGTGTATCATTTTTCCATTAGGCGTTAGCGTGGGAGATAGAGGGAGGGAGAGAGAGAATTGGAGAATGCAAGGTGAAGCAGGAACCCTAGAAGCAAGTTCACGAAGAACAAGCCTTTTAATCTAACACTAGATCATTGAGGTAGGTGGTTCTGTCTCCATGTGTCTATCCCTTGTTCTTTATTCATGGTTATGGAGGTATTGGTGTTAGAACCCAAACCTTGTTCCTAAAATGTGTATTATGTAAATGTGCTATGATTCGTATAAACGTGTTTGGGTATTAAATACATGTTTAGGATTGATGTATGTGGCTTAGGAGTCCTGTTTGGAGTATTAGAAATCGAGTTTTGTGTAGAACTGGGTAAAGAATCTGCTGTGAGCGAAGAAAAATGTCGACTAGGTCAACGTGGTGTGGTCGATATGGTCTGATCGATGTGGTCAACTTGGCCTAGTATTGGTCGAGGTTGACCAAAGGAGACTCCAGAGACCTTTCTTCATTGTTTGGTCAATCTAGAATTGAGTGGTCAATGTGGAGTGGTTGATATGGTCGATTCGGGAGATGGATCGACCAAATCAGAGTGAAATTGAACCCCTTTGGTCGATATGGAGAGTTTTGAGAACTGAGCTGGTGTATTTGAGGTGTCTTACCTGTATTTAAATGTGTATTGTTTTACTTATGTGTGATATTACTATTGAGAGGCTTGTGTGCATTGAGTTATTGCATTTCTTTGGTTTGAGCATTGAGATCCCATTGAGGGGATGATCCTAGAGTGGACTTGAGTAATGAGGTCCCATTGAGGGGACAACCCAAGAGTGGGCATGAGAATGTCCTGGGTGGATAGAAATCCCCTTGTGTGATTATTATTGTTCTTTCACTTACACTACACCTTCACATATATTCACAGAGCATTTAGAGGTAGAGATGTTGGGTTAATCCTGGGAGACTTGATCCCTACTGAGCTATGGTTTGTTCACCCACCTTTGATGTCTCTTTCTACAGGTCCTAACAAGAGATGGGAGATTACCCCACTGTGGCAGCAGGAGCATTCCTGTTTTATATAGCTTTCCTTCTTTAAATTGTTGTTATGTTTAAGACATTGTAATATTTCGAGACAAAGACCTATTTATTCACTTGAGGATATTACTATTGAGACACCATGTTTTGGGGCTAGTGACCCTATTTGTTATATGACTTATTGTTATATAAGTGATGTATTTATATGGTATGACTTGTGCATGACATAGAGTGAGATTGCAATAGGTTTTGGGCAGCACCCTAGAGGGAGTCCTATTTAGATGACTATCCATTAACCCCTGGACTTCCTATATGCGGGGGCATGGGGCATTACTAACTGATTTATTGGTGTTGGAAAATCTAGAGTATGACACTAGGGTTGTAGTCTAACTAGTAACTACTAGAATATAATCATAGCAAATGTTTTACCTCAAAATTATAGCCACTTTCATACAAGCTCATAAATGAGAATGAAATTTTTAGGGAACCATATTGGCTATCTAATGGAAAACCCGCAAATACGTGCGCTCGTATTTGTGTGTGTGCGCGTGTGTTGTTAACGAGAAAAGTGGTACAATGAATGCATCTGCAATCACAATTCAATCATGATTGAATGACTCATATCATAGTTGTATATAACTATTTATTCACTACAGTATTTGCTAAGTGCCCTATTATAGTTAAATGAAATTACGATCTTGGTCATTCGATCATAATCAAAAGGTCGTGATCACAATTACGCTTATTACATTTTTTTCTCTTTAGCATATATATATATATTATAAAGTTTTGTCTGGTTTAGTATTTTTAAAAAATAAAGCTTTATCTAAATTAATGATTCTATCGACGGTGGTTTTTTTGTTCCTCTTAACATCTCCAATAATCTTACCTAAATTAAAAGTTAAAGTCAAATTTAGCTTAAACTTGATAAATTTCTTCTTTAATGGTACAATCATAATATAAGCTATATTTATTTTCATCAAAAATTTAAGTCAAATTTGACTGAAATTATATCTTTAGCTAATATATCATACTTTTATTATCATACTCGTTCGAAATCCTAACACACCTTACATATCAAGCACGTGACATCTCCATAAATAAGGATAAAAAAATCATATTCAATAAAAAAAAGACTGTGCAACATTAGAGTATCATTCATTAAATTTAACTTTAATTAATTAATTAATCAATTTCAATTAATACTATCCTCTTACTCTTAACCGAATAGTTATATATTTAAAATATTAAGATAAAAAAACCAAATTTATTGTAGTATATACAAACAATTTTGCTTATCAAATTTTCATTTATTTAATTTTAGAAAAATAATTACATAATTTTGTAATTGAAAAAAGAAATAAAATAAAATTATATAATCCATTAACATAGCAAAGTCCCAAGTTGAGTGTGTAAGTCTCAATATACAAACAATCGAAAGCGCTCTCTCTCCCCTTCTTTACGGAGTTTAGACCAACTCCATCGATCCAAACAGGAGTACAAGAAACCCTAGGTTCTGAAAACCCGAGTCGAATCACTTTTGTTGTCGGTGAATTCAATGGTGTTGTTGTTGTTGCGAACATTGACGCAATTGCAAGTACATATCATTGAACTACTTCGTTCATGTTTGATTTATCATTTAACTTGAACATCGGTTTCTCATTCTCAATTTTCACCCTGTATGATGATGATCGTGCGTCAGGAGAAGTAATTAAAGCAAAGTTAGTTGGTAGGGACAAGTAGTGCAATTTATATATAATGAATCCCGGACACGAAAAATCCAAATGTTTTAACATAAATTTGGAGAACTATATGATATGAATGTAGGGTTTGGTTGTCACCATTTTCAGTATTTGTTCTGAAGCATGCTCTTGCCTGTGAGAAGCTGTATTGCATCGCATGTTTGAAGAATAGGGTAAGATAAAATGATTGTTCTTTTAGATGAAAAGATAACACCATTTTCGTTTGCATACTAATTTTGTTTTCGCTTTTTGGGTATTGTATTTGATTCCTTACCACTTACATATTTGGTTAGCAATTTAACATTAGCATAGGATGGGTCTCATTGCCAAAGTCTAAGTGTATGAATACTTATGGAATCAGAGCAGAAACCATAATGCGTGTGTTGTTTTTTAGTTTCATATCAGTGAACTTTGGATACTATAAATATGTACACTCGCACTAAAATAAATAAATATATATTTATAATGTGTGTATGATGGTGGTATTCACACATTTGAATGCCAGTTCCGATATGTTTTCATGTCTAATATATATATATGCTTTGCAATTGAAGGAGACTACTGTTTTCTAAGTTTTAGTTTGCACTCGGTTGTGTAAGTTTGTTTCTCATGCCTATATGATATTATGATGTAATGTTGCTTGCAATTGTCCTATTGTCAACCATAACTTTTTTTGAGATTCGGCCTAGCATGAACATTTACCAAGGTTTAAAAATACGTGAGGCGGAAACAGTATGACCGAAAGCTGTATGGATATACGGGCACCTCGGTACGATCGAGGCGGACGCCTCAACCTTAAATAATAAAATTTATGCTAAAATTATTATCATACTAAAAATAAAAATTTCTCAATACCTTTTATAAAAATATATTAGTCTTATAATTATAATAGTCTTACACCCTATATAAAATCAAACTAAAAAACTGAAAATTAGTCTTAAACTAGAAATATATTAGTCTTTAAATCTAAATATACTCCTTATTTTTTTATTCACAGAAATTGCATCGAATATATTTATATCTTTTTTTATCTTTTTCATTTTTAATTTCATATTTCCCTTTCTTTGATTCCTTACCATCACACCTCAAACGAAAGTATACAACAACAATAGACAACACTGTAATTTGAATAATTAAAAATAAAAATTAATATTAATGCAATTGAATTAAAATAAAAATAATTAGATAAAATAATTATATAATATAATAATTTTATATTATATAATATCAAAAATAATAACTCACTTCAATCGAAAATGATAATAATATCAAAAATAATTTTAGATTTTATCTAATTCTTTATAATAATTAGATAAAATAATTGATATAATATAATATAAAAATAATTAGATTAAATATAAAAACCAAATATATAATCATATATAACTCACCCGTGACTTCGATTGCTACGATCGAAGACGTCGACTGACAGAATCCAGCGAGGACGTTGGCGAGGCGTCGGGCAAGGTGACGGAAAAGGGCGACAGTCGTCGGGCGAGAGGGAGCGACAGCGTCGACGCGAGGCGAGGCTCGGCGAGGCTCGGCGAGGCGACAGATCCTCGATGACGATCGCAGCGATCGTCTGTTCCAGGCGGCTGCGTCGGGTAGCGAGGTAGGCGCCGTAGGGCTGCGTCGGGTAGCGAGGTACGTTTTTATACCTCTTTTTTTTTTTTTTTTAAAATATACGCCCGCCTCATCCGGTACCGTCTGTGAGGCGCTCACCCGCCCAGAACGGACGCCGCGTGATCGCCGGCTCAGAGCGCCCTCCTCTGTACGTATTGTCGAACCATGACATTTACTTCTAGAAACATATGTTTGCCTACATATTTGTTTGAATATGCTTATATCCCTGATCCTCCCTTTGAGTTAATCTGCACGATTATTGTGCATGAATTAGTAATTGTGATCTCATAATGGTTTTTTGTTTCTTTTTTTTCATCTTCTTCAGATATCTTTGTTTTGTTCTTTCAAGATAATCAGATTATGGTATTGGAAATCACCTTGGAGTTGTAAATTGTATTTCAGGTTCTGTTGATTAAGATTATTATTTACTTATTTTTTTATTTTAATTTTTTTTACTTATTTTTGTTAAAAACTTATTGTAGATGCTCTTATAATGGATATATTGGGGAATGTTTGGAGTATAAACTTTGCAACTTATATGAAATATGCTAGACCAAATGGTGGGGAATTTTGGACATGATTTGAGTGTCCACTACAAGATGGATTTCAATGCCACTCTGGGAAATTCAGTTTTGGAGCTTGATGATGGTATGGAATTCGAATCTCACGAGGCTGCATACTCTTATTATAGAGAGTATGCTAAGTCTATGGGGTTTGGAACAGCCAAATTGAGCAGTCGTCGTTCTAGGGCATCACGGGAATTCATTGATGCAAAATTTTCTTGCATAAGATATGGAAGCAAGCAACAGTCTGATGATGCTATCAACCCACGGCCTTCACCTAAGATTGGTTGTAAAGCAAGCATGCATGTCAAGAGAAGGCAAAATGGAAAGTGGTATGTGTATAGTTTTGTGAAGGAGCATAATCATGAACTTTTACCAGGCCAAGCACATTTCTTTCGAAGCCACAGGGATATTGATCCACTAAAAAATGATCTGCGAGTACGAAAAAGAAAAATGTCGTCTTCAGTGTGCAAACAGTTTGGTGTATATCAAAACATTGAATGTTTGGATACTTATTTGAGAAATCAGCATGATAGAGGGAGGAAATTGGCATTAGAAGCAGGAGATGCTCAACTGCTGCTGGATCATTTTATGCATATGCAGGAAGAGAATCCAAAATTCTTCTATGCGGTGGACTTAAATGAAGAGCATCGGTTGAGAAATGTATTTTGGGTTGATTCCAAAGGCATCGATGATTATGCAAACTTTGGTGATGTAGTTTATTTTGACACCACATACTTTAGAAACAAGTTTAAAATACCATTAGTTCTCTTTGTTGGAGTGAACCATCACATCCAGCCTACATTGCTTGGCTGTGCATTAGTTGCTGATGAGACAATTTATACTTTTGCTTGGTTGATGCAAACATGGCGTGTCTCAATGGGGGATCAAGCTCCAAGGCTGATGCTCTCTGACCAAAATAATTGCATCAAAGCGGCTATTGCAGCAGTCTTTCCAGAGACACGTCATTGTTTATGTTTGTGGCATGTATTGGAGAAAATTCCTAAACAGTTTGATTTTTTGAGTCCATGGCATGACGGTTTTATGGCCAAATTTAATAAATGCATCTATAGTTCATGGTCAGTTGAACTATTTGATAAGCGATGGTGGAAATTGGTGGACAGGTTTGGTCTGCAGGAGAATGAATGGTTTCAATCATTGTATGATGATCGGACACAATGGGTCCCCACATTTATGAGAGATGTATGTTTTGCAGGGCTCTCCACAGGTTCGCGTCCTGAAAGTTTGAATTCTTCATTCGATAAATGTGTTCATGGGGTAACATCAATGAGAGAGTTTATAGAACAGTACAGAACAATTCTTGAAGATAGGTATGAGGAGGAAGCCAAAGCAAATTTTGATGCATGGCATGAAACCCCTGAAATAAAGTCTCCATCACCCTTTGAGAAACAAGTATCGCTGGTTTACACACATGAAATATTCAAGAAATTCCAAATTGAGGTTTTAGGAGCAGCTGCATGCCATCTCAAAAAGGAAAACGAAGATGGTAGAACTATACTTTATTCTGTTACTGATTTAGAAAGTGATAAAAAATTCATGGTGGAGTGGGATGACTTGAAGTCAGATATTTATTGTTCATGCCGTTTGTTTGAATATGAAGGTTACCTCTGCAGACACGCTATTTTTGTTCTCCAAATGTCTGGTATCTTTTACATCCCTATTAAATACATACTGCAGAGATGGACAAATATTGCTACAAGCAGGCATGCCATTCATGAGAGGTTGGATGAAGTGCAATCTAAGATTCGTCGTTACAATGATTTATGTCAACGGGCTATTATATTGGGTGAAGAAGGGTCACTCTCTCAAGAGAGTTATAGTGTTGCACTATGTTCCATTAGAGAAGCCCTGAAGCGATGTGAAGAAGTGAATAACCCTGTTGAGAATGATTTGAGACTAAGTACCTCAGCAGTTGATGCTGTTTGTACCATTGAGGAAGAGAATCGACCCAGCCACACAGCATCCAGAGAGAAGGGGTCCGAATCCAGTACAAGTTGTGTACGAAATGCTTCTTTGAGGATTGAGGCTGGGATGGAGAAGATTATTAATGATCATAATACAAACCAAAAGGGAAAGGTTGGTGATGTGATAGTTGATCTATTCAGTCCATGTTTTGTGGTTTAATAATGTTTCAGCTGAACATGATCACTGAACTACATTTTTATAGGCAACTGCAGGGCCCATGCTTGTTGGCAGTATAATACCAACGCAAGGCAGCTTTCAGCCAATGGTTTGTTCTATGCGTCTCTGAATTACAGCTTTGATGGTGGAATATGCTGTTACCTTGTTTAAAGCGTTTTGCATTAGATTTTATTCACATTTCGTGAGAATAATACATTGAGGAGAAGAGCCATTTAATTTAAAGAGTTGTTCTTTTAGTATTTTTGGTTTTAATTGGCAGGAGTTTTGTGGCGGTAGCGCTTGTGATAATTATCATGCTATTATTTGAAATATTTGCTTAATTAAGGTGGCATTTATTTGCAGTTGCTGATTGATTATGAATATTGAATGCTGAATGTTGAGTGGGTTTTGAATGCGAATTTGTTGAATGCTAAATGTTGAATTCAATGTAGTTAAAAGCGAGTGCCCTAGTGCTTAAGCGTACCGGGCGCAGCGCTAGGGGACTCCAATGCGTCAAGGGGGGCAAGGCATAGCGCTTCTAGGGAAGCACGCGCCTTGCCATCCTTCTTGCGCTTTTGGGTGACGCGAAAAGCTCTCATTTCTTACGCTTCCTTTACCCTTACAAAAAACAATAAAAAATTAGAAAGATAGGTATGCTTTCCTATTATGCTTCCTTCTATTGACACCATTGATGCAACTTCCATCGATGCAAAGTGAGCTATGAGCATTGATGAGCAATGCAAGATGATACGATGCCATCTCTAATCGTACGATGCTAGATGATCGAACGCGATCATGCCATCAAGGAAGAGAAACGAGGAGAGGTTGTCATCACCGATCGCGGAGCAGAGGTCGCCGTCACCGATCGTGGAGCAGAGGTCATTGTTGCCGATTGTGGAGCAAAGGTCGCCCATCTATGTCTATCGTTATATTAAATAATAAAATTATTTATGCAAGTTTTCTCAACAACCTAGTATAGATAATGTGAATATGTGATTATTAAATAATAAAGTTATGTTTATTTCATATATTAAGCAGTGAATCTATGATATGGATGCTGTAAGCTAAAGCAAACATACATCATCATCAAGCCATTCTATTAGTTCCAATATTAACAAAAGATATCCTGCTTAGAAGTATAATGTTTTAGAAGATCCAGCTAATGCCAATGCAATAGATATTTTATTTGATGGATTTATGATAGTAGTTGTATTGAAGATAATTTGTAGATATTTTATTTGATGGATTATTATTTATGAATAATATATATATTTCTTTTGCTTCACTAAAGCGAGTGTTTTTTTTTTTTTTTGTATTTTGCGCTTAAAGCGACAAAGTAGCCCTTGCGCCTTAAGTGTGTCTAGTGCTTTTGACAACTTTAGTTAAATTCTGAATGAACAATTGTCAGATTGAATGTAGTTTTCCGATTTTACTTTTATTTATTAAAATTAATATTTTATTAAAAATTTTTAAATTAAAATTACATGTAACCGAATACAAATTGTGCATAAGCCAAATAATAATAATAACTAAATATACACATGCATATATAATATAGGCTCTAAATGCAGTTCACATTTTTAGCTTTAGAATACATCTAGATTAACTACTAGTGCATAGTATTTCACGTATGAAGTTGAGCTGTTAGTAGAAATGCCTTGATATGCTCATAGTTCCGTTATGTACATGCTTTAGATATAAATAGTTTTGCTCAGTTTTGATTTGGACTAACCCCGAAGAAATATGAGATCAGGAGATTTTAACACTAGATAAAATCAACAAACAAACACAGGGCCCTGATAGAACAAAACACCACCAAACCTTTTTACAGGAAATAAAGGTGTTATATCTATTCGCTTCATTGCTTACCATATGTATTCTACAATTACTATGTACTTACATGATGAATGTGCAATATCTACAGTACAGTACTAGACGTATACAACAATCAAAGCCTCTTTGTTTCAATATTGTGAATTAATTACCCATAAACCTCCCTAGGGCCCAACGGATGGTGGGCCATCTGCATTGTCCTGCTGAAGTGTTCGTTGGCATTAGCCAGACTGTTGTGCGTTTCAACCCAGTCTCCCTGAGGGCCCTTCCTGACATACTGCTGCACCACTAGCACTGACACTGACACTCTGAAGTTTGCCATGTTTAGTTGCAGAATTTGTAATCTTGCATTATATTCGTGTAATGTTAAATTGTTAATATATTTCTATATTTATCACTTTTTGTAAGGTCTTTTATGTTTGTTTTAGGTATGTCATGATATTTACTTGTCATTATGATCAATGCAGGCACTGTCCAGTATGAGGCCAACGCAATTACATGATATTCAGCCAGCACATACTATGGCCACGTTACCATTGCATCATGTGGTACCCACCGTGTTTCATAATGTTCCATCAGCACAGTTCCGTAATTTGGCTTCAGCACTTATGCCTGAGAAACGCTTCCCACTGTAAATTGAATGCTTTGTTTGTTTTGTATGGATTGGGCTCATTTATGTTGGATACAAGATACATGTCATGATGCTGACTGGTATGAAGTATGAATTTGCATACGGTTCTATAATTAGTAAAACATACAGAATAGTTATTTTATCATACTACTATTTTGATGTTCTGCTTTGATTAATTTAATTTGTTCTCTTAATAGGTAATCTTCTTTAAGAACTTTTTGTTTTACATTTTTAATGGTTGATTTGTGCCAGGGGTTCATCTAATTTGAGTAGGATTGGTCTGGCAGTTGTTTGTCCCGACTGCTGGGCTGTATGTGTTAAGAATTTGTGCTCAGTAACAGTGTAAAGGGACGAGCAAGAACAAAACTTACCAAAATTCCAGACATTATGGGGAGAGTATGCCAACAAACTTTATCAGTCCAACTCATTTAAGAGAAAAGAATGGAATCCACCACTGATGTCGGTGCATTGACAGACTGCCATCATTTATTCACCAGGCAATGCAGGTCAGTTACAAAAAAAACAAAAAAACAAAAAACATTATGATCTGTTGGTGATGTTATTGAAATACTGCTAAGCATTATGATGCAGAGATTTGAGGTTGGTTAAAGTTAACAATTTTGCAGTAGTTTAGTTTTGGGAGAGTATATATATGATATTAGTACCGAATATTATTGATATAAAAGCGATTAACAATATTGATATGCTCTTCTACATAAAAGGATACCAGGTAAATCGCCCCACAGAGGTGAAAGAACAAAAAAAAAGGAAAATAAGAAAAGGATAAGGTGATACTTGGTTTGTTGTGAATTTTGTAATCCTATCAAGTGCGAACCTTTTGTGGCACTTTTGGAATATATCTTGAATAAGAGTGGCTTCTATTTATGTTTCCGCAGGGGGTCTCTTTTTATGTTTTTTTTAGGGTTATGATTCATGTAGTTTGGATGTGCTGCTGGTTAGTTCGCTATTTATATGGAGAGAAAAAATATGATATACATTTTCTCAAAATTCATAATATTTTAGATTACATTTGGTGAAGATGACACACTTTTATGTTAGTACATGTTTTTTTTTTTTTTTTTGAATATTGCAGCTTGTAGTGATTTTGTGAATAGGTCAACAACATTGTTACTCTTGCACATCAACTTCTTTATTCTTCAACAATTCTTGTGTATAGGCAAATAATTTTGGTTATATGTGTTTTCTTTGATCACCTTTGATGTAGCCTTTTTTTAATTAACTAATGCAGATTTGTCTTCCAATATTAGAGTTAGTTCTTTATCAACTTGTAAGCTATCTTGTGTCATTGATCATTTCTCAGACACATTTTCCGTTGGTTTCACATAAGGTTGTTACTTTAGCATAGTTTGATGAGGTGATTACAACTATATGCTTTGGGGAACGCCACAAAATCAATATACCTCCATAAGTGAATACATACTAATTTCTGATCTGTCTTTGTGTGGAATTGATAGGTAACTTGCGTTTGTAAAACCCCCTACTTTGATTTATTCATATAAAATAAACCTCAATAAATCATAACTCGAGGGTAACGAAGAATATGTGTAACGTCATTTCAATGTCTCCAAGTAGGAGTTGAACTATACCTCTATACCTAGTTAATATGTTAGTGGTAAAAGCAATATTAAATCGTGTGTAATTGATAGAATACATTAGTGCTCGAATTGCACTGAAATATGATACTGTAGGATTGAAGATCTCTTTATTTTATTCACAAGGGTAAAATGGATTTTTCTCAACATTAAGTGTGTGATTTATCCATATTAAAACATTTAAGGATCTTTTCTAAATAATTTGATTGATGTATAAATATACCTCTTCAAATTTATTTTTTAAGCACTCTACTGTTTTGTTGAATCTGGTCTAACAAAATTAAAATTAAACATATACTTGAATGTTGTTTTCTTAATGAATAGACATGGACGTATAGGATATTCACATAGCCATTTTACAATGAGTATTCATTTAGATTATTATATCATATGCACCAGTTTGTTTTAAATCATATAGAAAATTTTTTTTCAGCCTTATGTTATATAGATATTTTACTTTTGATTTTAATGCTACATAGGATTCTCATATAAATATTACTATCTAATAATCTATGTAACACTCATTATATGCATTTTAACATTTTCAAACAATACAGACCTAACTACGTAATGGAATGTTATTGCATCCATAACAAGAGAATATATTTCTTTAGAATCAATATCAGGTTTTTAAGAAAAATCTTGTGCGACTACAAATCTTGTACCTAACAATTGCATTTTTCTTATGTTTATAACATACAAACTCATTTTTAACGCATGGGTTTTAGAGAATATAATTCAATTTACATAACGTTTTTGCGTTTGTTGTAACCGGTTCTCGTTTGACATTCAATAAGAGACCTTAGTTTGGGATATCATTTTGATTTTATACATTTCCTATAGTAATATAATTAATAGAATTTTTGTGAAACTTTTTAAAGTTTCCTTAAAACCTTTAGGTGCTCCATTATACTTGAAATCTATTTTATTGTTTCAACTTGTGTTCCTCTATAAATGCACACCTCCATAGTAGGGTCATCATTTATAATTAGGTCCCAAGATTATCTAGAAGGGGTGAATAGATCACGCTCTAAAATTTGCCTCAATTTCTACTCTTTGTTTGCAATGAATATAATTTGTGAAAGACAAACAAAGATATAAATAAAATAATTATATTAAGTATGAAAGAAGATTACAAAATTGTGTTATATTAATTTACAATAATCATGAATATCAACATAATTTGAAGAAAAAAGTACAAAAATTTAAAATAAAAGTATTTTAAATAAAGTAATCCATCTTATGTCCTGCACAAGCATGTGTATAAGTAGTTATGTGCATAACACTCCTATATATTGCTACCTCTATGTCACAAAGTTAGACTTACGATGAGTTAATTCGCGTGTTACTTAGTTACTTAGTGAAAATTTCGTGAACTATGTAAGTCTTAAATTCAAGTGAATGTTTTTAAAGTCAAACAGAACATTGGATAACGATTAACGGAAGTTGTAGAGAATATCTGAAAGTGAGAAAATTTACATTAAAATAAATGTCAAGTACAAGTTTTAATACTAAAATTTTACTCTACTATAAGATTTAGAATATTTTTTCAACTGACATCAAAAGATATTAAGTTGGTGCCAAAGTGTAAATTGCCTATACATGTTTTAACTCACTCTCTATGCTATATAACTATTATAAATGGTGCAATCATAATACAAAGATGTGCCGAGGCTTCGGACCATCTATCTTATTATATGCATTTCAGGCACACACTAGGTTTTCTTATATATATATATAAAGTGTTGTCTCGGGTTTCAAAACCATGCTTTGCCGTCTTTAGAATGGAAATGCCTTAGATTTAGGAAACCGTGATTATTCTTTTTGAATTATGTGTTTCCTAGTTCAATTATATCATTCCGTATCACAGATATTTTTCAATGACAATACTATAAAGTTATTAAAATAATAATAATAATAAGTAAAATGGTTGGAGAAGCCACTTGGGTGGAAGAGTGAAAAACAAATTTTGAGAGAGAATTGTGTGAGTTTAATGAAAAAATGAGTATTTATAGAGAAAAAGTGGATATAGTTGTTGGGTTAGGCATTGGAATTTCGGATGGGAAAAACATTATTGATGCTTATATGTATTAATATAATTTATAAAACAAGAAATCGACAAAACACTAAGTAATAAATTTATAGCAAGTAATTGTTATTTTCATAGTAAAATAAATAAATCAATAAATCAATAAAAACCTCAATAAAAATTTTCAGATAGGTTGATTTTACGTGACATGATTAATAAATTTTTTCCTATAAATTGAATTTTGCATAGGCATTGTTGAGCAAGGTGTGAAACTTTATAGTTTATATGCTATATGAGGATAGTCCAGATTTACTTGTATATTTTTAAAAGTTCGACTACCATTCGTATTAAAAACTAAAAATTGAGAAAAAGTTTCCCGTTATTTATTTATTTTATTTTTTGGTTGCTTCTGTTGTGCTACTCCAAGAGTTTTATGCCACCACCGCTCATGCCGTCGTGTTCCTCCTCCCCAAGATCCAACGGCCTCGCTGTTCCCAATCTCTCTCTCCAAGGCCACGTTGTGTCGTACGAGATGGTGATGAGGATGAGGAGGTTAGATCTAGAAACGGTGGGTGGACGGTGGCGGGCTGCGGAGGGCTGTGGCCTTGGAGATTCCATTGGTGAATGATTGAACTTCGTGATTACCCTACCTTTTTTTTTTGTCAGGCAGTCAGTGTGAATCCATTGCCTTGTCACGAGGGACCTTATTAAAATGAACACCGATTTGCTCTTTTTAAAATACAAGAGCAAAGAGTTGAGGTGCCGGCGGTGTCAGAACCTTAAATGTATATACAACCATTATTTTGAAACGCCTCCTGCGGTGTCTTTCGAGTATGTTTTTATTTTTGTATTTTGATTATATAATTTTTTATTTTATTGGAGTTATAATTTTAATTTTGTTTTTCTTAAATAATTATTGGGTAAAAGGGAATGCGGCGTGTTAAAAAGAATATTTTAAAAAATGGAAAAAGAAAATATAGTAGTAAGGTGAGAAAGAAAAGAAAATTACAAGTTTAAATTTAAAAACAACAACTCGAAGCAGTGTGTATATGAAAAGCTAGCGTAATTCAATCAAACATCCATTCTTTTTAATTTTAAAAAGAAAAAAATAAGCACCGAACAGCGGTCGCGGGCGTTCAATCGTTCATAAATTTAGTTGGCCCCCACAAGAAGACAAGGCTGACATAGCCAACCGACCATCAGCACATGTCATCCTTCGGCGAAGTTCTCGCCTTTTTAAACCGAAGATGGGGACTTTTAATAATAATAAATAGGTGAGGAGTGAGAAGGCATGTGGCATGTTACGATCATTTAGTCCACATGGCCCCATTTTCATTACTCCCACCATCCACTTGTCCCCCCCGCCCACACAAACTGAAGTTGTAAATAAATAATAACGAATCGAATAAATATTAAATTATAATATTTATAAACGTTCATCATGAACATGTATTTATAAACGTTTACGAATACAACTGTAAAATCATAAAAAATTTATATTATAAATTTATTAAAAAAATATAATTAATTAATTATTAGATTGTGTTATCTTTATTTAATATGTTTAAATAATTAATATATATAATTCATGAAAATATAATAATAATAATAAATAAATAAATAAATCAAAAATATATATATTATTTAATAATAATATAAAAATATATTCTTATTAAATTATATTTAATAAAAATATATTTATATTTAATGAAACAACTTTATACATATTAATTGATTTGTTAATTTCATGTTCACAAATAATTTTTATAAATATGAACGATATTTACAAATGATTCGTGAACGTTTGCGAACATGTTCACGAATATAACAATAGTGTTCGCTATTCACGAATGACACTATTCCTTAACGAATGAACATAAACGACCTTTTACCGTTGGTTCATTTACAATCCTATGCAAAACACATGCCACCCTGATGTCAATTTGGATCTGATCTGGTCCAATCCTACCCATTTCGATCAGTAAACCAGGGTAGATCAGGATCAAATATAGTACTATATCAGAGATGGCAACGGAAATGATTGAAACCTGAGGACTTGAATTAATAGAATTTCACTTTTGAAAGCATAGTTATCATAATTAGACTGGTCCGATCAATCAGACCGGTAAATCGGTGATCTGGACATTCAATCGGTCTGATTTTCTCACTAGACCGTTTTTACAAAAAAACGAAAAAATCCTATTATTTCGGATGGTTTTTTTTTACCTGACTGACCCGTTCGGGTTTTACAGAACCCACTAATTTTTTAAAACAGTAAAATATCATTTAATTTATTTTATAATACAATTTTATTTTAAAATTAATTATTAATATTGACATTTTATTTTAATATCCTTTCAAACGTTATTCAAGTTTTCTTTTACTATGAATTTATGTCACTAAATTTTTAAATTTATTAAAAATTTATGTTAAAAATATATATTAAAAATAAATAGTATTATATGAGAAATATAATTTGAATGCGTTAGTTTAAAATATTTATTTTTTATTAATATATATTTATATATTATTAATTATATGATTGGTTTAACCAATGATCCGATGGTTGAACTAGTAATCCAATCACCCGGTGTCGTAGCCAGATTGATATCTGGTCCATTTTTGATAATTATGCGCAAAAGTTTGAATAGTTCGAGTAGGACAAGTCGAAGTGGTATTTTTAAGATTTAAATTATTAAAAATTATTAAGATTTATTGAAACGGAACAAGCAAGATCTAAATTTAATTCGATACTTTATCAGAATAAGTTAAACTCAACACTGCCAGGATTGAGTCAAGATTATCATCTCTTATGTCCTCAAACGGATTCGGGTCAACTAGTCGACTGGCCCGCTAACATTACCTTCACTGAAAAGAGTCTACATTTTCTATTAATTTCATTGATGAAAAGGATACATATATACAAAATACAAAGGTCAATTTGAGACCCTAAAATTAAATCTATATCCTATCTCAAACACGTAGGAACCAACTACATCAACTGAAATGCCCCCCGAACATCTTAAATCTTCAATCTTTAACTTCTCCCTCTCTTTCTCTCTCTCTCTCTCTCTCTCTCTAGGACGACTATAACTCTCCCAACGTGAAGGATCATCAACCAATACCCTAGGACGACATCCCTATTTATAGAAACAATCTCTCCCTTCTTCTAGAGTCTTAATCTCATCCTAATTTTATTATAATATTAATTTCTTGCTCATTAAGTAATCTCTTTTATCAAGTTTTTTAATTCCACTATACATTTATACAACAAGGGTATACTTGTACAATCCCAATGACGTCAAACAACCACATGATATGCAAAACAATTCAAATCATTATTTATATATGCATCATTGTTAAATATTTGTTTTCGAGGTCCACGAACCCATGTTCGGGAAATCAAAACAAAATCAATACAACACATGTTTATTACAACACACCAAAGGAAATCACATCAAAAATAAAGGTCAACGGATCTTCTAGAGTTTCTCTATCCTTTAGCACCTGCAAAAGGATTAACAACATAGATGTGACCTTAAAAGCTCAGTAGATGTTATCAATCCACATCCCACTCCAAGGTTAACCTTATCTAGTATTACTAGCAAAGTATATAAGTGGGTGTGTAGTGACCTACTTGTGATTAACAAATAGTTAACATATATAATCACAAATTATATCATCATCACTTCATACCTTATGTCACACCCCAATATGATAAATCATACCACATTACAACTCATATCATCATCACATCATAGTTTGTATAACGACACATTACACTATCACATAACACCTCATAAAAATATTAGAACAATTCATATTCGCATTTTACCATGCTCAGTATGCTTTACCGCACCGATATTTTTGACCGAATCCATTATATCCTTTGGCCCTTAACCAAGCCTCTGTCCTATACCGAACCATTGTCCTTTATTGGATCTTATAAAAACAAATATAGTACATTATATAACAAGAACACACATCAACAATATTAACATTACAAGTCCATAGTCATCACACCATAAAATCATCATATCAGTATACAAGCCTAATATATCAAATTAGGAAATCCCACATAATCACAACCAATACAAAAGACTTGGAAAGAGCCATACTAGGCAAAACACTCCTGCATGTGGCACTGCACGTAGCGCCCTTCGTCACGTGCACGTGCCGTGCACCGCCATGTGCACATGTCATACACCGCCACGTGTACACCCCTGCATATGGCACTCCTCACCACGTGCACATGTTGTAAAGACCTGTATTCGAGTGACCTTGTAAGTCAACGAGAGCGTTTTGAGTTGTTATTATTATTAATATAAGTATTTTAATATTTTGTGTATATTATTATTATAATATTAATATTATTAATAAAATTATTTAAGTATTTTGAGTTTATAATTATTATAATAATTAATGTTATTATTATTACTAGTATTAATAAAATGATTGAGGTTATTATTATTAATATCATTATTAATAACATTATTATTATTATTAAATTTAATAATAAAAGAAATAATATATTGATAAGTATAAAAGAAGGAACCTAGGGTAGAAACCCTACGTTTCGTTCGTTGTATGCAGAGCTTAGTAGAGAAGAGCAGTGAGTTTGAAGATGTCGTGTTCTACTGATCTCTCAAGTCTAGATCTAGGTAGGTGATTCTTAATCCTTCGTTATTCTATAGCATGAACGATAGAGGCAAACAAATTACATGCTCAACCCGGATTTTGTATGCGAATAGACATATATATATATATATATACATATTCATATCGAGGCCATTGGCCTCGCTTCACTTCCATGCATACGGCTTGGCGCCACTATGGATGGTGGGAGCAGGGAGTGGTCATATGGAATACGCGTGAAGTATGTAGTACGAGGTGGTGATGAGTTTTGTCGGGCATGCGAGGCCATTGGAGGGTCGTGCGGGTATGGCGGCAATGGGGCTCCAGAGTTGTGCTTGCGCGTCACCTTATTATTTGGACCAATCACTAAGTTGTTGAAAACCCATTAGTGCACAGTAAGAAGACCAATCGTGGGCTATGACATTAAAAACTACATCATTACCTTATTACTTTTTTGATAAGCCTTTCCTGCTCTCTCTCCCCCCATGATTTAGTAGAGAAGAGCAGTGAGTTTGAAGCGGTCTTGTTATACCGATCTCTCAAGTCTAGATCTAGGTAGGTGATTCTTAATCCTTCGTTATTCTATTGCATGAACAATAGAGGCAAACAAATTACATGCTCAACCCAAATTTTGTATGCGAATATATATATATATATATATATATATTCATATCGAGGCCATTGGCCTCGGTTCACTTCCGCGCATACGGCTTGGGGCCACTGTGGATGGTGGGAGCAGGGAGTGGTCATATTGAATACGCGTGAAGTATGCAGTACGAGGTGGTGACGAGTTTTGTCGGGCATGCGAGGCCATTGGAGGGTCGTGCGGGTACGACAGCAATGGGTGTTAGGGGGGTTTTTCAAACTTATTTTAGTGTCAAATGAAGGGGATTTTATGAGAAAAGATCACATTTTTAACTTCATTTTGATGTATTTGATTTATTAATGAACTAACCCCCTAACATAGCAATTGTAGATCCTTGTATGGTTTTTGGATGTTTTTGAATGAATAACAAGCCAAGTACAATGATTAAAAAAAGAAGAAAGGCGTGAAAAATAATTTGCACTGCGATCAACTGAAATTTGAAATGACCAAAAAGAAATGACAGAGCCAATTGACTTGACCAAAAGCTCCCAAGAGCTTGGTCATTTTAATTTGAGTTGACCAAATGACTCGACCACGAGCAGTTTTTGCACGACGTATACTGCAGACCCACGTGACTCTTTCAGATGCCACCTGTACAGCTTAGATCTCTTCATTAAAGGATCTGACGACTCTTCATCAACCATTTTGAGAGGGAAACAACTTCAAATTAATTGAGGCAATGGTTATTGACGGTTGAATGGATCTCACACGCGGGAATGGGTTCTAAAAGGGGGAAATTGATGTAATTGGGGGTATCGTTGAATTAGAGAGAGGGAGAGGAAGCGTTTGGGGTTTCATGGCAAGAACAATTGTTTTATTTATTACTATGGTAGCTTAAACCTCCATGTGAGGAGAATGGATATTGATGTAAGCTTTTGAATTCCTTTCTTTTGGTATGTTAATTTAGATTCCCTTCTTTGTTTATTAAATCTCTTGAATCTGCATGTGAGAATTAGGTTTGGCCATGTTGATTCTTGTTTAAGGTTATTCAATTATGGATTGAAAGAAGACATTGATAACTGGATAGTTAAGAGATTTAACTTGTAAAGATTATAATTTGCGAAAGCTAGTAATCTTGCTTGTAACCTAGTTAGGGTTGGTGTGATGCCAATCTACACTCAAACAACTTGAGCACTTAATGGGTTGCCCGTCCCCCAAGCTAGGGTATACACATGGCTAGATCACTCGAAAGAGGCTAGTTCATGCAAAGGTGTTGGGTTTTGGACAAAAGGGGAAAGTTTGAATTAATATACTTTAAGAACTTGGAATAAATAAATTACATCAATTGAAATCCAATTCCCTATTTCTCCCATAAGATCATTTACATTTGCTTGTTATTTAATTTACAACTTCAAATTGCTAATTATTACAAAACCAATCTTTAAATTACATCATGGAGTTACAAAAATGAACTTTATACTTGACCACCTTCCCTGTGGGTTCGACATCCGGACTTTGAGTCCACTTTATTACTTGTAACGATTCGTACGCTTGTGGAATTGCTAACAATAGGGCTCCAGAGTTGTGCTTGCGCGTCACCTTATTATTTGGACCAATCACTAAGTTGTTGAAAACCCATTAGTGCGCAGTAGCAAGACCAACCGTGGGCTATGACATTAAAAACTACATTATTACCTTATTACTTTTTTTATAAGCCTTTCCTGCTCTCTCTCCCCCCCATGATTTGTTTTTACACCCTGTACGACCCATGCAACACAAACACGAGGGGCACTCACTCACTCTCTCTCTCTCTCTCTCTCTCTCTCTCTCTCTCTCTCTCTCTCTCTCTCTCACACACACACACACACACACACACACACACACACATATATATATATATATATATATCTTTATAACTTAAAAAAATAAAGCACCTTTTCGTGGAGGAGACCATGCATGACTTGTGCATACCCAATTTATATATATGTTAGGATATCATATGCAGGGGCGGCGCTACATAGGGTTGAGGGTGTGCAATTGCACACCCTAACCCATTTTAAAAAAAATAGTAATAATACTTAATTAAAATATCAAGAAAAAAATTATTGCACACCCTATTTATATGTATATGATAATATATATAATATATTATCTATATGTTTTATATATATATGTATGTATTTGATTTATTGCATTTAAAATTTGCCAAGATATGTAAATCAAATTTAATTTGATTTATTAGTAAAATAATATATTAATCAATACCATTACAATAGTAAGGTCAAACAAAAAATTATGATATTTTAGTGTAAATAATATAAATATTGTTGGTTTGATATTATATTGTAAATAATAAAAATATTACTTGTGGATTGATATTATCAATTTGATAATATATATATATATATATATAGATATATCATTTATGATACATGATTACTAGTTTGGTGATTTAAATGTTTTATAAGGCTGTTATACTGAATACTAACTATTAGAAAATTATATTTATTAATTATATGTGTAAATTTGGTGGTAAAGTTGGTTGGGTTAACTGCAGATCCTACATAGGGCTGGCAAGAGGCTGCAGGTCCCCTATGTGATTAGTTAACCCAGGTCCCGTATGTGACAGGTTGTCGTTAGGGACACCGCAAGTCCCACATATAGCTATCTAGCAGTGACTAAGATCCTTGGAGTTGGTGGTGGGAATCCCATGGATAGTTAGATTATTCGGTGTGAACATTTAATGAATGAAATGTAATGAGTGTGATGTCATATTTTGTGCTTTAATATAAGCTTTCTATGATATAATATGACAATACACTGGCATAAGCATATACCGATCATGTAAACTTAAGATTTCATGTTTTAGGATGGTGAGGAGATGGAGATCACCTATTGGGCATTTGTACTCACTCTTACTTTGTTGACATGTTTTAGGTATCGATCCATTCATTAAAGGCTGGTCCGAAGTTAATTATCATTTATTTCATATTTTGTCATAACTTGGTTTATAGATTTTGTAAAACATAATTGGTTTTATTATTTAAATATTCAGACCAGAGCCCGTGAAAGTTGTATTAGATTTGTAGCATGACTCTATTATTAATAAATTATTTTCCTTGGCTTCATAGCATGTGAAAATGTATAGGAATACCCCTGATGTATGATTGTACCGGTATATCTCGGACAATACCCTCTGTGTAGTCCATATCAGTGCTAAACACTAACCCCTTGACCCTGCAGGTGCGGGCATGGGGAAGTCATATTTTTAGTTCCGGTCCTTTTGGGATTTGGGGGCGTGACACATGTTGTGCACATGGCGTCCATTGCCACATACACACCCTGGCTGTGCCGCCATAATGTGCCCTATCTCCTGTTATGCTCAAGTTTAACCAAACTATCTCTAACCCTCAATTCCTAGTCCTCAACATTTCCTTTGAAAGTTGAATACCATTGTCTAGATCTATTATCTCAGTTATATACATAAATTGTTCATTCTATATTCAACCCCTAATTGAATATATTCTAGATAAAATTAAACCTTAATAGAGACATAGAAGGATGGAATGACCTACCTAAAACATGTAGAAAGCAGCTATACTTGTTGGAATGCCCCTAAACATCTTAAATCTTCAAGCTTTGACCTCTCTCTCTCTCTCTCTCTCTAGGACGACTATAGCTCTCCCAACCTAAAGGATCATCAACCAATACCCTAGGATGACATCCCTATTTATAGAAACAATCTCCCCCTCTTCTAGAGTCCTAATCCCATCCTAATTCTAATATAATATTAATTTTTTGCTTATTAAGTAATATATTTTATCAAGTTTCCTAATCCTACTATGCCTTTGCTTACTTGTACACCAAACAACCCTCTTTAAGCTAAGAAAAGTACAAAAAAGCCCTTAGTTAATTAAATCCTAAATTTTCTTTAATATTAATGATATTAAATCATAAAATAGTAAAATTGACTAATTAGCCATCTAATTTGCCACTATATATTACTATAATATCCCTAGGTAATTCAGACTCCAAATAAACCTCAATTATAGCCAAAACGATTGCGTTTTCATCCACATCATTAAAATGATGTCCCTAAACTCAAATACGAGCTATTTACTTCAATTACAAGCTACTTACTATCTTACTTCAAATATGGGTCATTACAATTTTTATCAGAGAAGTCCTCTATCTTGGGTTTTTTTTGTCACGCCCCTGAATTCCAGGGAACCCGGAACCGGGTACATGACTTCCCCTTGCCCGCACCCGAAAGGTCAAGGGGTTGGTGACTAGCACCAATAGAGACTACACCGCGGGTGCTGTCTCAATTATGCAACCCTGTATGATCATACATCAAGGGTAATCCTGTACTTTCCCATATATCATCATGCATACAAAGAGTCAAACAACATACAGACATCACATCATACAAGATGCAAATACAATCGTCCACGGACCCATGTCCGGGATATCACATAAAACAATACAGAATATAACGGATCATACATCGAGTAGTGGGCGTCCTCCTGGAAGAAAGTCCTCCACTAGTCTCGGGTCACACCTGAAAAGGGTAAGCAACAAGTAGGGGTGAGCGACAAGCTCAGTAGGTGACCCTAACACTCCACATCATGCAACACATATAAGTCTATACTATATGCTCGGTGTACTCGTGCACCGTGTAGTGTGCACAATCATCAAGACTCGACTGCAACAAACATCGGGGACAACTTGTCCACGATCCTCCGTGGGATCCCAGCTCAGGGCACTCAGCCCTAGCTCCACGAGCTCAACGGATCAACTCAGGCCTTAGCCTGTCCACGCGCAATATGCCCGGCCACGGTCGCCACACAGGCCTGCCATCGGTGCATATACCGCCACGTCAACCACATAGCACCATCGGTGCATCACGGTGAAAACCCAAACAAGTCACGGAGTCCATGCCCCAATACCTCACATCAACATACTAACATTAGTATGGCATGTCATTCTCAACATTTCCTTTAGAATTGTAGCCGTCTTCACAAGTAAATCCTCAACCCTTGATTTATGAAGGAAGTACTCATAATCGCTTATTTTCTTGAAATTAAAAGTCCCGGCATTGGGTTCCCTTATCATAAATAAGATAATCTGATTTTTGGGGATTTTTCCGAGATGTCTAACCCCACTTTCCAAAAATTCACCACTACGAACTTTTGGGTTTTTTTCCGAGATTTTACACTAAAACCCAATTTTCACATTTTGAAATAGTGGGAATTAATTTTTCTAGTATTTTTCTTTGAATCCAAATGGGGGGTATTTCGTTATTTACATTGTAACTTAAGTTTAATACTTAAATGTGGAGAGGCATAATGGTTTACAATGTAAATATCCAGCAGTGCGGTTGCTGAACCGCAAATGAACATCTGTTTCACTCCTACGGATTTGATGCTGCGGACTGATTACTCCGGACTACTGATCCGGACTAACTCCTCCGGACTAACTACTCCGGACTACTGATCCGGAAAAACACTGTTCACTTAGTCTCGGAAATACTATTCACTTAGTCCCGGAAAAACTATTCACTTAGCCCGGAAAAACACTGTTCACTTAGTCCCGGAAACACTATTCACTTAGTCCCGGAAAAACACTGTTCATCGTCGTTTTTGCCAATTTTCTTAGCTAGAACGGCTACCCAGCAACCCCAAACACTCATAAACACATTTATTTTGATATACACCCCATTACACGTCTTAAATAATTCTAAATTTCATGTAATCAACAGAAATACCTCTTTTATGCATTTAAATCACAAGATTCAACCAAAAATTGGGTTTCCCCCAAATCTTAAGGTTCACCCCCAAATTCCATGATTTCACCCAAATTAAGCATGCTAAGCCTACTATGAATCATATAAGGAGTTAGAATCACCTACCTGGAAGATTCTTTGCGATCCACGAGCTCCAATCGCCCCAAAATCGCCAAGAAAGCTCTACGCTCTTCACCTTCTCTCTCTCTCTCTTGCTCAAACATGCACGTACCAATAATTGGCAATTAAAGATATAAGGCAGTTCTTAATTATATATATACCGTTGCCAATAATTGGCCTCCCAACAATAATTGACCCGAACGCAATAATTGACCTCCCGAGGTCACGAACTCCAAATTGAGTCAAATTATCGTCAAAACGCTCGAAATAACGAGCACAACACTGCTCGAGATATTATCACACTCAAATGACTCTCAAACGCAAAGTCAACCAATAAACCCCAAAAAGTCAACAATCGGGTCAAACGGGGCCCCAACTCGGAATCGGGCCCAAGTACAGTCAAAATGCTCACATCGACGGCTACACTACCGTCCAGATAGTTACATTCCCATAGAATGATTATCTCTCAAAACTACCCAAATACGAGTCTTTACATTTTTTGCTGAGAATGACTGTGATATGACCCAATCAAAATGAGATCCAATGGTTATGAGAGACATCCAATCATGGAATATGGCTATAAAACTTTGTCATTGGGATGCAAATTTTCGATGGCATAGAAAGATTGTTCAAGTTATTTTGTGATAATATGTTAGTTATATATTCCAATAACATCAGGAGCTAAACGAAATCAAAACATATAAATATCAAGTTCCTAGTGGTTTAAGAAAGAGTTTAGAATGGACAAAGACATGTGGAGCATATAGGTACAAACATTATGATTGTTAATATGTTTATTAAGGGATTGCCATCTAAGGTTTTTTGTGAGTACACTACTCGTATGAGTGTTATATCTCTTCAAGATATACAGTTTGAGTAAGAGTTTATACTTTAGTTATTTTTCATATTTAAACAATTGATATGGTACTTTTGGATATGGTTTGAGGACGTTTTGGTTGAATTTAGTTATAGAGTGTTTAATTTATTTAGTCCTTGAACTTGATTTAAATTTATCTTATTAAGGTATGATGTAGGAACGATTAAAATTACATAATTAATTTACTTTGTATGTAATTTCCTTAATGTACATCTATGCATGCTTAATTTATGTCATTCAATTATATTGATACATATGACCATTGATATGTGTAGCTATGTTAAATATAACGACCATTGATAGATTTATGTCACGATCTGGAGCATCATGGCACATTTTTTATTGTAATTGTAATATTTATAATTTTTATATAGCTCATAGAATGAATTAGAGTATATATACGCGATTTGCACAGAAGTTCCAACCGGATATCTCCTGATGGCAGTTATAAAGGAGTGCTACAATTTATATGTAAAGCAATGCTCTAGTATGAAAACTTGTACTTGATATTTGTTCTAATATAAGTTTTCTAACTTTCAGGAACTCTTTTATAACTTTTGAATCGTTGCTTATCATTTGTCATTTGACTCTAAATCGGTTTAAGGCTTACTTAGTTCACAAATTTCATGCAAATTAGCATGTTGTAAGTCTAACTTTGTGACAAGTAGTATTAGAGTCAATTACTTCTAGTGGTAATTTGATTGGTTGGTTGGAAAGAGTTAAGGCAATGGCACACGAGGAAGGGTTTGTTGTGATGGAGGAGCCATTTACAAAGCAACAACATGGTCGTGGGCGTGAAGAGCTACGCACTTCAGCACCACCAAAATGTGGAAAGTCCAATATGGTGTTCACGGACCCCTTAGAAGCTTGGATTTCTTTATTTGAAGGGAGTTTCATAGCCGTGAACTCCTTGGTTGGTGAACTAAGTAGTCAAGTCAACAACTTGATTGCAAAAAATGCGAAATCCCTAAGTCCGCTAAGACCATGATCGGAGATTTCAACCAATCGTTTGAGAGATAGATTGATGCTCTTGGTGAGAACTTGGCTGACTTGCGAAAATATGTGTAATGTGAGATCCATGACATCCATAGCGAGATCGATGCACTTCGCCGAACTAGTCCACAATCGGTGGGGAATGCTAGGCCGAGCGTTACAAGTGGTAGACATGGACATATGATGAAAGTCCTTAGGCCAACGATGTACAATGCTATATGCAATGCCACTGTGGTGGAAAATTTCTTATTTATCTTAAAACAGTATTTCGAGGCCATAGTGTCGATGATGTTGCATGGATAAGCAACACCCCAATATTCTTTTGGGATGCAGCCTAGCTATGGTAAAGGCGGAAAGATGTTGAGTGGGAGAAAAGGCCATGCATAGTAGAAACGTGGGACCAATTCAAAGCAGAGCTACGCAAGCACTTCGTCCCACACAATGCTGACACTGAAGTTCGAGGGAAGTTACGTCGACTAAGGTAGAGGGGTAATGTTCCCAAGTACATTAAGGAGTTCACTGCCTTTATGCTAGAAATCGACATTATGTCTGATGGCGATTTCCTATTTTATTTCAAGGACAACTTGAAGGAGTGGGCTCGAGTGGAACTGGATAGGCGCAATGTGCAAAAATTAAACGACAGCATTGCGTCCTCCGAAATGTTAGTCAACTACTCATCCCACTCCAAGGCTACGAAGAAGGAGGTTCCAAAGCCGTGTTGCATTAGGTAAGGGATTGCCTGAACCGCAAGGCGATGAATGCTACTATAGTGGAATATAACAATGCGAAGACAAAGGAGCCTCAAGCTAATTTAGGTGACATCAAATACTTGAGCACTCTCTTAAAGCTCTTCTCTTTGAAAGTCCTAAAGAGAAAAATACGCTATATGATGAGGTGTCTGTTGGGGGCCAAGTTGTGGGCGTAATGCTTGATACGAGAACAATCCATAACTTTAATGATTCGTAAAAGGCCAAGCGGCTAGGCCTCAAACTTTCCAAAGGAACTGGCCTGATTAAAGAAGTAAACTCACAAGCTAAGTTGGTCCACGACATTGCAAGGGGAGTAACGATGAAAATTAGAGATTGGCATGGGAAGCTCAACTTCACCATTGTTTTGATGGACGACTTCATGATAGTATTGGACCTTGCTTTCTTCTGCCAAATGCTGCCGTTTTCTATTCCAGCATCAAGTTCTCTTATGATCCTCGACAATCAGGAGATTCGAGTGATTGCACTCAAAAGCATGGGGAAGTCAAGTGTGCCGGTAATGTCCAGTTTAATCGAGGACTCAAGGAGGACCCAGGTAATGTTGTTTTGATGAGGGAATTGATGAAGGAGGAAGGGACGACAACACCAACTCCAACACTACTTGAACCTATGGAGGCCATTTTGAAGGAGTTTAAAGATGTTATGCCTTCGAAGTTGCCAAAGAGACTACTGCCAAAGCGAGATATGGATCACCACATCAAGCTGGAACCAAGCACAAAGTCACCCGCCACGTCGCCCTATCGCATGGCACCCCTATAGTTGTCAGAACTACGAAAGCAACTCCACGATCTGATCGAGTTTGGCTACGTCCGACCATCCAAAGCCTCATTTGGTGCCCTAATACTATTCTGAAAGAAGGATGGTAAACTACAAATGTGTATCGACTACCGAGAGTTGAACATGATTACTATCAAGAACAAGTACCTAATACCCTTGATAGCAGACTTGTTCGACCAACTCGAGAAGGTGAGATATTTCACCAAACTGGACCTCCGATTGGGATATTATCAAGTCCAAATAGCTGAAAGAGAGGAGTCAAAGACGACGTGCATGATGAGATATGGAGGGTTAGAATTCTTGGTCATGCTTTTTAGCCTCACCTGTAAGGATCCGTATATGTGTTAGCATAACTTATAATCTATATTTAATGTTAAGAAAGTTATTTTGAGAATGTGGCCATTAATACAATCGTTTTAACTATATTTGGGCCTAATTTGAGGTCCAGAAGCCTTCAGGGGTTATTTAGTAATTTTTAGGAGTTAAATTGAGGGTTAATAAATGAAAAAATAAAATTTAGGAGGGCTTTTTAGAAATTATTAAAGAGGAGGACGAATTTTAATTAAAAATAGGGTTTGGGGGTTTTATTATTTATTATAACTTTGTTTTAAGAAACCCTAGCCGTCGGAGGAGAGTTCTTAGTGTTCTTCGCATTCTTCATCGTTCTTCGCCGATTCTAGACTGTTCTTGTGAGTTTAATCCCTTCGGAAGGCAAGAGGTAGGTGATTCTTGATTCCTCGTTATTCTATTGCATGAACACAAACTGTTAGAATATATATATATATATATATATATATATATATATATATATATATATATATATATATATATACACACACACACATAAACGTTTGGATATGTATGTATTTATATAAATATATTTATTTACGTGTATATACATATGGCTGGGCGATTGTTGCAGTGCGGCGTGATTCGACCGGTTTCGAATCCTTAGATGAGCTACTGCACCTGTTATCCCTTTTATCATATTCTAATTAATTATTATTAATTTTTACCCATACCAGGCCAATTGGCCTGGTTTCTTCCGCACAGTAGCAGCAGCACACCAGGTTGTCGAATGACAGCCTGGTGTGCGTCTCCATGACGGGGGGCGGTGGCCTATACGTTCCTACCTCCACAATCCGTTCGATCCAATGCAGCACAAGGGTTTTATTTTATTTTATTTAATTTTCTCTTAATCAAAAAAGGGGGCATCTTTACATGCGTGGTTTTGTGGCAGTGAAAGAAAAGGGGCATTTTTTTTTAGTGTCGATTTTTTTTTAAAAAGGAGGGTTTAATTGATTATGGGAATTAAGTCGTGCGTGTCAATAGTTAATATATATGGGTAATAAATTCGTGCATTATTATGAAGTCGTGCATGGTATTATATATGTGTATTTTGATAATTATCAAGATATATAGATAAATTTAATTTAATTTGATTTAGTAGTAAAAATAACATATTCATTGATACCATTCCAATAGCAATGTCAAACAAGAATTATGATATTGTTAGTTTAATAATGAAAATAGTGCTTGGGTTTGATATTATAGTTTAATAATATGAAGTATTACTTAAAGCTTGATATTATTAATTTATCATCTAAAATATTGTCGGAGGCATGACATTAATAGTTTGATATTAGAAACATTGTTTGTAACTTGATATTTATAGTCTGACACTAGAAATATTGTTTGTAGTTCAATGTTAGAAATTTGGCATTTAAATGTTACTTGTACGTAGCTTAATATTACTTAATTGATATTTAAGGTGTTGGATGTTTGATGAATATTTATATATATATGTATATATATATATATTATTTGTGGTTAGCGCTGGATTGATGAATTAAATATTTTGTAAGGCTGTTGTATTGAATTTTGACTGTTGGAATATTCTATTTATTGATTATATGTGGAATTGGTGGTGGAGTTGGTTGGGTTAACCGCAGGTCCCACATAGGGCTGGCAAGAGGCCGCAGGCCCTCTATGTGGCTGGTTAACTGAGGTCCCATATGTGGCAGGTTGTCATTAGAGACACCACAGGTCCCATATATGGCTATCTGGTAATGACTGGGATCCTTGGAGCTGGATGTGGGAATCTCCTAGATGGTTGGATTGTTTGGTGTGTACCCGTAATGAATGAAATGTAATATATGTAATATTATATTTTGTGATTGAATGTAAGCTTATTGTGATAAAGTAGGACACTACACTGGCACAAGCATACACCGAACATGTAGATTTAGGAATTCATGTTATAGGATGGTGAGGAGATAGAGATCACCTATTGGGCATTTGTGCTCACCCCTACTTTGTTGACATGTTTCAGGTATCGACTCATTCGCTAGAGGCTGGTCCGAAGCTAATTTTTGTTTGTTTTAAATTTTGTAATAACTTGGTTTATGAATTTTGTAAAACATGATTGATTTTATTATTTGAATATTTGGACGAGAGTCCGTGAAAGTTGTATTGGAATTATAGCATGACTCTGTTATTAATAAATTATTTTCCTTAACTTCATAGCATGTGGGAATGTACAGGAATACCCATGATGTATGAATGTACGGGTTTATCTTGGACAATACCCGATGTATAGTCCATATCGGTGCTAGTCACCAACCCCTTGACCCTTCGCGTGCGGGCATGGGGAAGTCACACTCTTAGTTCCGGTCCTTCCGGGATTTGGGGGTGTGACATCACCAATACACTGACCACTTTCTATACACTCATTACAAGGTACTTCATCTATTCCTTGGCAAATTTGTTGTTGTTTATTTGGATGACATTGTTGTGTACATCAACACACTTGGGTAGAGCATGTCGCACACCTCAAGCAAGTCTTCCAAGTGTTGCAGCAGAATAAATTATATGTCAAGAAGAAGAATTGCTCATTCGCTAAACAGGAGGTGAACTTCCTTGGTCATAGGATCAAGGATGAGAAACTTATGATGGACCTAGTAAAAGTGCAAGCCATTTAAAAATGGGAGCCTCCAACTAAAGTCCCAAAATTGCGATTATTCTTGGTGCTTGTCAACTATTATCGTTGGTTTATTAAGGGTTACTCTGCCATTGCAACACCCTTAACTAACTTGTTGAAGAAGAACCATCCTTGACACTAGGAGGACAAGTGCTAAGCCTCCTTTGAGAAATTCAAGTAAGCAATCTTGGAGGAACCTATTGTGGTGCTACTTGATTAGGACAAACCCTTTGAAGTTCACATGGATGCATCCAAATATCAAATTGGGGGAGTCATAATGCAAGACAGGCACCATATCACCTATGAGAGCCACAAGTTGAATGGCACATAGAGGCAATATATCGTACAACACAAGAGCATGATGACCATTATTCATTGTCTACGCACGTGGAGACATTATCTGCTTGGAAATAGATTTGTTATCACGACAAAAAATGTTACAACAAGCTACTTCTATTGGCAGAAGAAACTTACCCCCAAGTAGGCTCGAAGGCAGGACTTTCTATCCAAATTTGATTACAAGCTACAATATAAGCTTGGCCAAGTAAATGTTATGGCTAACGCACTAAGTTAGAAGACAGAACTACCATCCTTGTCCTCCACCAGTGCAACAAAGAGCAACTTCCTTGATCGTATCAAGGAAGGAATGACACATGACGATATAACCAATAATTTGCTCAAATATGCTACCGAAGGAAAGACTCGTCGGTTTTGGATCGAGGATGGTGTGCTTATGACAGTTAGCCAATGAGTCTTCGCTCCGAGATGGGGGAACTTGTGGAATGACATTTTGAAGGAGTGTCATGATTCCTTATGGGCTATTCACTCAGGTATGACATGTAAACTTGTCTTCATCAATTGATACTATTATTGGCCGCAAATGCTAGATGACGTTGAGGCTTACGTGAAAACTTCTCTCATTTACCAACAAGACAATATAGAGCAACAATAGCTTGTAGGACTTCTAGAACCGTTGTCGATTCTTGAACGACTGTGGAAAAGCATTATAATGGACTTTATTGTGGCCTTACCCAAGTTCGACGGATACAGGAACATCATAGTGGTGGATCGATTCAGCAAGTATGCAACATTCATTCCTACATCACCAGATTATAAAATTGACGAAGCAACTCACCTATTTTTCAAGAATGTGGTGAAGTTATGGAGAATTCTGAAAAGCATCATCAGTGATCGATACCGCCACTTCACTTGAAATTTTTGGCGTGTGCTGTTTAAATTGTTGGGAACAGACTTAAACTTCTCAACAAGTTTTCACTCCCAAACTGATAGTCATATGGAGCATATTAATGCTCTTCTGGAGAAATATTTGAGCCACTATGTGAGTGCCCATCAGAGAGACTGGACAAAGTTACTCGATGTTGCCCAATTCGCTTATAACCTCCAACGGAGTGAAGCGGCAGGGAAGAGCTTGTTTGAGATTGTCATGAGACAATAACCACTTACCCCAAGTGCTGTTGTTTCACCTTACACTGGCAATAATCCCTCTGCTTCTAGGTCAAAAAGGAGTGGCAAGAAGAGTCAGACATCACAAGGGCGTGTCTTGACAAGGCCGTCAAGCGGAATGAAGAAATAGGCCAATGCCAAGCCACATATGAGGGAGTTCGCAATAGGAGACAAAGTGATGGTGAAACTACTTCCGAACTAGTTCAAGTCTCTCTGCCAAGTACACAAGCCTAATGAAGCCACTCCATAAAGATCCTAAAGATCCAAGTCATACATAATCAAGTCAAGCACCAACAACCGTCGTCACCACGTTCAATAAGGAGGCGGAGCACATTTTAGTCGATTGGGTGATACGGAGATGAAGAGTTCCCAAGTATACATAGTACTTGATCAAGTGGAAGGGTCTACCGGATCAAGAAAATAGCTGTGAACATGAAGATTTTGTGGCTGTTCATGGACCATATCAAGCGCTATAAGGAAACAAACGTGACGGAGATCTCACGAGCTTAAGTGGGGGAGGATGTTACGGTTTGGAGCCTTACAATACACTACAACAAAAACAGGATACGGCGACACTTTTTAAGTGTCGTTGTATGTAAACGACGACACTTTTAAAAGTGTCATCTATCGACCCGTCATCAAAGGAATCAGAAGAAATGACGACACTTCTAAAAGTGTCGTTAAAAAGTCGTTACAAGTAGCAATAACGACACTTACAAAAGTGTCGTTATTTAGTCTTACGACGACACTTCAAAAAGTGTCATTAATCCTCTTACAACGACACTTAAAAACTGTCATTAATACTACTTGTAACGACACTACAAAAGTGTCATTATTTGACCCATTTTAGATTTAATAAGATGACGCATTTAATAAGTGTCGATATTCCAATGGAATTTTTTTAACAATTTATTTTCTAGAATTTGCTTGGATATATTATATAAATATATTTAAATTTATTTACTTTTATAATTACAAAAATATATATCTTGAGAAAAAAATTGTATACAAACATATATATATATATATATATATATATAAATAATTACAAAATAAAAGGGTAAAGGGTAAATGACATATATATATATATAAAGATGCTACTTTCAATCATAAAGTTATACACAATTATCATACAAAACATTACTTTCAGTCCTACATGTCTTGGCAATAGGTAGATATATATATATATATGTCTAAACATTACTTTCAATCCTACATGTCTTATCATGCAACTTAATAATTACAAAGTAAAATTATGACCAATGTTGTAACAATTAAACAATAAATGGTCCACGAGCATCACAAGTTGAAGTGTTATTCGGTTAAGAAATTCCATCACTCGCTCATCAGCATTTCTGCAATAGAATAAATATAATTAACTACTTTTAATTTATAAGGTAGAAAATAATTTAAATCACAACATAACTTCCCAGGATCTAGCATTCAATATTCAGAATTTTTTTAGACTTATTTACCACAATCAACTAAATATTAAGAGCCATTGTAAACGAATACAATTAGAAAAAGTATACAGCCCATACATGCGCAACCTTTAAAAATCTGCTCCTATACCTTGTAAGAAAATAGCATACAGCCCAACATATCTGCTCCTATACCCTATAAGAAATTTCCAGCAGCCTTTAAAAATTAAGCTAGGTTGAAAAGGCATTATTAGACCCCTAATAGGTTGAAAACAGGTTGAGATTGCAGCCTTTAAATATTTATGCCTAAACAAGAAGGTGCCCAGTTTATTAGGCTTAATCCTATTGCATTTTATTAAGCCTAAACCTGTGTACGTTCCAACAAAGGCCAACTCCGATAGAGCATATCAAATGTAACAGCTAAAACCCAGCAAAAAAGCAAAGAAATTAACAACACTGCAACATAACTTAATTATTCAATCTGAGCAGCCACACCACAGACCATTCCAGTAGCCACATCATTAAGAATAAACAGAAAAAAATCCACAATGAAGAATAAACAAGTCCCCTAGCCATGTTAAACCGTAGCAGGTGAACAAACAATCCACAACGAAGAATAAACAGAAAAAAAATCAAACAAGTCCCCCAGCCATATGTTAAACCGTAGCAGTCAAGGAAATGGAAAATAAATAGGAAAGCAACTACAAAACCTGAAAAACTTGTGGGAGACCACAGCCTTGGGCGACACTTAGACCTGCTGAACAATAAACAATCTCAGCAGGCAGACAACCCGCAACCCATAGAAGAAAACTCTATGGGTGGCAGTCCACAGCAACACCAAGACTCACGCTGGAGTTGCTTATTTACCACTGAGCTTACCAAATGAACCAGATCCCACCAGATTACCAGGCCAGAAGAAGATACACCAATGAAAGTACAACCTAACTGGTTGTATTGAGAATAATGTTTGTGATTAGACCTGCAGAGGATGTGATCAGACCTGCAAGGGTCATCCACTGATTTTTCGGACTCATGGAACTGATTTTCCAATCACTAACCACAATAAATCAACTCAATCCCACACCACCAACCTTGGATGAACTAGCGACATCCTCTATTGAACCAGCAGAGGATGTGATCAGACCTACAAGGTCATCCACTGCAAAATCAACGTGAAAATGGGATTTAAAGCAGAAACCCAATTGAGCCTGATTCAGCACAAAATGGGAGAGAAAAACCATGTATTTTGGATCAAAGCAACAGTGGTGGGTACTAGTGGGATGACAACAAAATGTAGAAGAAAACTAATAAAAACAAAATAGAGGAGAATGTTTTCCATTGGCACGATTTCACCAGATGAGGCAGCCAAATGCTATACAAACCCAAAATCTAATGCAGCTCTGATTCCATGTTAGAGAACAGAGAAGAAAATGTAGCTTACCTTGTTATTGTAGAAAATGGTACATATATCAGACTTAACATGCAAATAATGGGCCAAGCCCATATGCACTAATATTCTAACAATAATTACAAATGTACACACACTCTATTTTCTATTGTAATGCTTCCAAACAAAGGTACAACCCCACTTGTAATTTTCATGTATTAGATTTTATTTGCAAGGAATACTAGCATTGATTTAAAGCTCTGCTGGACCTATAGTTTATAATTACTTCAAGGTGCAGTTTAGTTCACTAAGCATTGATGGTTTTTAAAACAATTGAATATATCTTCAAAAGGAAATAGAAAAAAATGTATGGGTATGTTAACAGAGAATATTATATACGCCAAATAATGTGTAGAAGCATAAAGTAGTCTTGTATAACATAGACAAGCACATTCAAACACAAACCACTCATAGCCAAGTATCTTACAATTCAAAATGGAAGAATAATGAGAAAATTATGGTTATATGTTTAATACCTGTGATTTTAATGCATCTCAATGGAACTAATTTTCCAATCACATATGATCACGTATGAATACAATGAGATTGGCCCGCACTTCATTGATCATTTTTGTACTGTATGGTTCAGTATTATGAAACTACAAGTTTTTTTAAAAAAAAATATATAAATCAATAAAACTTTTTAATATGTTTAAAAATTATCCAAGTTTATAGTGTGACTAACCAATGAAACAGGGTGGGTTCCATGTGATTCTATAATATCTTTCATATACCGCAACACATAGTACCCACATTCTATTGTCCCAATTTGTCTTGGGCACTACAAAAACAAGTTACAAAAATTTCGAGTTATATATACATATACAATGATAAATGAAAGAGTTATATATATATAAAAATATAAAAATATAAAAAGAAAACCATAAACTATTACTGTAGCTCTCTTAAACGTAGGTAACTTCTTACTTGATTTGAATTTGAAGTTGTAATCTAGACTTTTAAACGCACTGTATATATAAAAAGATCATTACTAACAAAATATATGTACTAAAATTTAATAGAAAAGAATAATTAAATGTACAATTTCAAAGTTTCTAGAAGATTCCCATCAATAGAATTGCCTAAAGGATCAAGATACCACATATATCGTTTCTTTGGATCAACTACAGCCAACACCCAATGAAACCTGCAAAATGTAAATAAATATATAATTTATGCATAACACATATATAATATACCATTTATATCACATAAAATTGTTCACTTAACTATAATTCTTACCCAATGTTGTATGGGTAGAGAAAAATGCAATCTTCTTTTGAGCTTGCTGCATCTATGTTGTAATATAAAATATCAGAAATGTGCTTCCCAAAATTTCCACTTACTCCTGCTGGTTCTGCAAATCTAATTGAGCTATCTACTCCTATCTCTTTCACCCTATTGAAAAGAGCACTAACACAAGCATATAGACATAACGTGTTGTATTAAAAACAAAATTATAATTTAACTTGCAATCAATTACTACACCAATGCAAATAAACACATCTTGCACTTACCACATATACAATTTCATTAAAGTACATCCAATTTCCTCAAAATTAATTAGATGTAATAACTCATCTTTCAAAATAGGAATCTCCTCTATTGGTTTTGAATTAGGATCATTGGTTTGAAATGCATTTTGATCCACCGTGACAAGAACTGCATCTTTAGGTTCATCTCTTATAGCTTTGTCAACAAGTAGTATGAATTGAAAAATCAATTGCTCAAGGACCCCATCCCGTGGGGTTGCCTTTACCTATTCATTAGACAAAATAAGAGTGTTATTAGAAATAATAAAATAGAGTATTATTAGATTAGGATATTTAAAAATACCATGGTATCCTTCAAGATAACTAGCTGTCTTGGCCATGAAACAAATCCTCCAATTGTTTCACCAAGATGCTCAGCGTTTGCATTTGGCACAGGAAGAGGCTCATCTCTATACTCATCATTTATAAGATCAAGGACCGATACACGGACATTTCCCTCGCCCTGTGGTATACCATGAATGATGTTGGCATCACCCAACTCATACACATATCCATGCGCTACAACTCTATGAATTGTTGGGTTTTCCAATTGACAAGGTCGAGCATGTGGCTGCCATTTAAATATTCTATAATATGTTGAATATTAAATTACTTTTGTGTAAAGATTACATGAAAGTGTCAAAAATATATTTTTACCATGTCATCTGATGGCCATGGATCATGATCTGTTTGGATATGCACATCATCACCACCGACATTTTCTTTATTTCTTTCCATAGGTCCCTGTGTTGATGGTGAGGAATAGGCTGGCACTTTCTTTGCTCTCTCACATGTTTGGCACATTCCTACATCACAAACACCATTTATATCAATTTTTGTAATCAACATTATATAAACCTTATTTAGATTCAAATCCACAAATGGTAGAAATTTGACAAAAACATATACAAATATAACTCTTGTGTCCTTACGTAAATAGCGCTATTCTTCGCTCTCTCACCATGTTTGGCACATTCCTACATCACAAACACCATTTATATCAACTTTTGTAATCAACATTATATAAACCTTATTTAGATTCAATTCCAAAAATGGTAGAAATTTGAGAAAAAACATATACAAATATACCTCTTGTGTCCCTATGTGAATAGCACTATTCTTAACACTATTAGAACCAATATTCTCTTGATGAGAGTTTGACTGGGAAAAAGGTGGTACTTGTAACCCTTGTTGGCCGATAAGTGTAGCCATGGTAAGCATGTACCTCTTTAAATCAGAAACCTCAGCAATAATGGTTTCACATGAGGTACATTTAGGACGGAGGGCATGGAAATATTGTGTCGGTGTGACCAACGCACCAACACCCTGCACATGGCCATAGCTTTCATCCGTTCCTAATGCCTGAGTCAATACATCGTTGCTCCCCTCAACCGTCAAACTCCCATTTCAACTTCAGCTGCAATTTTGTCCTGAAATATATACTTTACATTTAACATATGAAGGGATTGGGAAACTTTTGCATAAAATAAACATAAAATGCTTATTGAAATTTGATGCTTTAAAGTTCACTCACAATGTTTTCGGCCTGCTTCTTAATTGCCTCATTATCATAAGACCCACTTTCATTTTGCCTTCCTTTCTTCCACAATGTATGTCTCTCAATAGGTTCTACAGTATTCCGCTCTTCTTGCTAATAGCCAAAACAGAAGGAAAATATAAGAACACAGTACATAAAAATAATCAACAAAAGTAATCTGTCATTATCTGTTACTTACAATTTCTTCCTCCAAACCTGCATATCCCTTTCGAGCAATTCTATGATTGTATATATTTTTCGCACGATTACCCTGTGCTTGCTTTCGCACTTGCTGCAAATTAATTTTGTTAAGATTACAATATTAATAATTGTTTGCAAAGGCAACTCACAATTTAATAGATTGGGGCAATAACATCTTACACTCCAAGATTTACTTGTTCTCTGTGCCATAAAATCAGTCCACTAATCTTTGGTGATGGTAGAGTATACCTCAAGTGGGTCTTTTGAAATGTTTTGAAAATTTCTAGCATGTGGCAAAATGTATTGAGTATACAATTTATTCTTGAAATCACGAAATCGAAGACCAACTTTTCTCATAAGCCTTTTTTGCCATCCTTCAAATTTATTACAGTAATAATTCTCCTGCACATCGTATAAGATTGGGAGAAGTCATGGAAATTTGAGTTACATATGCATGTCATAATTACATAAATGATAAAATGAATAGCATTATGTAAAATCAAAATACCTCTATCACTTTAAGAATTTTATCCTTCACACTCTTTGGCACGTGTTTCCAAGTTTTGCAATTAATTGGGACATGAGTACGACATATCTTCCCAACATCTGTAGATGTCAATACTCGTGATGGCCCTGCAGGTTGTCCTTTAATATTAAAATTGAGTTCATGTTTTGATTTTTTTCCTTTTCCTATACCAAGTGTAAGGCTTGTTTTTCCCCTCTTCCGCTTTTGTTGTTGCTTTTTCGAAGGGTTGTCATTATCTTCTCTCCCTTGGCCATCATTTGAATCCATGTCACCTACGTACAGATAGTATACACATAAAAACATTATGTTACCATATGTGTGTGTGTGTGTATATATATATATGGGATGCAATTACTACTACTACTGAGTTCGTGTTTAGACTTTTTCCTTTTTCCTGTACCAAGTGTAAGGCTTTTCTTCCCCCTCTTCCACTTTTGTTGTTGCTTTTTCGAAGGGATGTCATTATCTTCTCTCCCTTCTTGGCCATCATTTGAATCCATGTCACCTACGTACAAATAATATACACATAAAAACATTATGTTTCCATATATGTGTATATATATGAGATGCAATCACCACTATTATTGAGTTCGTGTTTAGGAGATAGAAGGAGAGAGAGAGAGAGAGAGAGAGAAGAAACTAGCTAGAGAACATGCCAACGTTGAAGACACATAAAATGCTAGACATGCGTAAGTTAATTCATCAACCATTGTTTTTAATTTAGTGACGTAGACACCATGAACTATTGCTGAAATTTCTTGCAAAATTGAATTTTTTAATGTTTTAACATTATCAGTTGTTGAAGAAATTTCTTTTTATTTTCTTTAATTTATATGTAGTGTGTGCGTGTATATTGTTTTTAGAACTTAAATTGGTTGTGCAGTGTCTATGGAAAGAAACTTTATAGTCCATTGCCACAGTCTTTACATTCAAGTTCAGCTCACCATATGTTATGCTTCATTATTTGATGAATGAGTTGTTTATTGAGTGTCTATGGCAAGGTTATATCAATGTTTATTTGCATTTATATATGGTAATTTAAAGGTCCTTTCATAGTTTAAGACAAATGCATGACCTTTATGTGGCATTTGTATATGGATATGCATGTTTAGTTTTGAAGTTGTATTTCATCTCTTTATTGTGATTTTTGGTTTCTTCATGTGATGAATACTGTAGGTGAGTTTCTTGTTTAAAAATAGTAATAATATAGATGATCCAGGGCTCTCGACCGATGACAGCTTGCAGAGTTAGGTTAGTTTTCTTGCATTCAGTGTCCATCTCCCATTTGCTCAGTCTTAGTATCAAAATTTGGATTCTGGTTTTCATTGTTCTTATTTCAAGGACGACATTAGTGAGGGAAAGGACTTGCTGATTTACAATGAATAAGTGTAATTTTGCATGACAAGGACTTGCAGACTTTGTAGCCGACAGTGGATTTTTTTAGTGTAGTTGCAGTAGCTTGTTAGGAGCTTATTTATTTAGGGAGATTCTACTTACTTATTGAATATGGGTATGCTAAAAGACAAACAAATGTTGTAACTACCTATTGAATATAATTATTCATTCTTACACCATGAGCTGAGGATATTTCATAAAACAGAATGCATTGGTATACCTTGAATCTGCATTGGTATACCTCAAGAACTGCTAACCAACACCGCACATGCTCCAATTCTACAGGCTAGTATACCTCCTACAATCAAAAAAAATTAATTAGGCTTCAAGACTAAACAGCCAGCTAGATGTTATCAAGCAAAGCTAATATACTTATTAACACTAATATAAAAGAGTGTGTTAACCAAAAACCATGACAGCCATCTTTTATTTATTTGTTCATTCACAGATTATTTCGAGGGTATTATTGCAGTATTCTTGGAGTTGGAGTTTATCGAAAAACAAAGGGAGGGATGTCTATTACAGAATGGTATTGCATTGTTCACTCCAGTAATGTCAATAGCAACCCAGGGCTTGCAATTTCTGACCACCAAATGTAGTATCATCCCTCACATGTACACCTCCTTACTACCTTTTTTTAACTCTATCATCCCTCAAAGCTAATATATTTATTAACACTGAAATAAAAGAGAGTGTTAACCAAAAACCATGATAGTCATCTTTTATTTATTTGTTTATTTACAGATTATTTAGAGGATGTTATTGTAGTATTCTTGGAGTTGGAGTTTATCGAAAAACAAAGGGAGAGATGTCTATTACAGAATGGTATTGCAGTGTTCACTCCAGCAATGTCTATAGCAACCCAGGGCCTGCAATTTCTGACCACCAAATACAGTATGATCCCTCACATGTACACCTCCCTACTGCCTTTCTTTAACTCTATCTTTTTACAGCCAACATAAAAAAAATATAATCCACAACTTTGTAATATAAATAATATAAAGAGGCCTTTAATTATTTATAAAACATGAAATATTTTTATTAACATTAATGATACAAAATAGTAATACAAAGGCTCATTTGCAAATAAAAAGCCTTAACCATCTACCCATTCCCCTTGAACTCCATCTCTTAACAATGTAGATCCGATTTGCTCAATTCCTTCTATAAATTCATCATCCGGCAATGCTTCGTTTACAACAATACGGTCCACACAAACATCACTTACCTCCTCTTCTAGTTCTTCATTCAAGTAATCTCTCAGTGGTGCTGCAAGAACTACTGACCAACTCAAATCTAATTGGTCTTGTACATAAAATACCTGCTTAGCTTGGGAAGCCAAAATAAAAGGCTCATTTTTATGTCCAATCCTACCAAGCTGAACTAATGTAAAACCAAGATCATCTACTTTAATCCCATTATTACTGTCAACCCAATCACACTTGAAAATAGGAATTTTGAACATATGATAATTGAGCAGCCATATCTCATTAATAACACCATAGTAGGTTGTCTCTGCAATCACTGGATTGTTATCTCGAGTACTTGCAACATGCATTGCAGTCACAAGTAAGGTAACTCCACTATTCTGGTTAACTCGCATTCAATCTCGTTCTTTAGTGTGATAACAACAACCTTTAATGATGTATCCTGAAACTTTGAACACTTCAAAAGATGGGCCATTCGTTATCCACTCCAAATCCCGATCTACTTTATTACCATGGCTTAAGAGATCATCGATCTTCAAATTGTCTATGATTAAAACAAGCAAAGTACAAAAGTTACAAGATGTCATAGAAAAACCTTCCTCCAAATGTACCTTCTTATGGATCCAACCAACGAATGTGCGGTGGTGCTCTTCTTGAATCCATTTAGCGAACTTTGCTTTATGAGGATGAAGCTTTTTCAAATAATCTATGTGCTCCTTATCAAGTTGTATGGATATTGAAGTTTTAATACATGATTTTAAATGACTATAAATTTATAAATGAATGTGGCAAAAGTTAAGTACTTAAAACTCACATAATATAAGGTTGCACATCATCTGTATTCTCTAACACATACCGATGCCTGTTCCCATTCAAATTTATTAACCTTGACAAGCTTCCCACTTGTTATCGGTCGTCCGGTGTAAAAATCACCATCAATAGCCAAGTTTCGATTTATTGCAACACCGATTACATCTAAATCAGAGAAGTATTCAGAGCAAAATTCAACTGCTTCTTCTGCAATATAACATTCCGCTATACAACCCCCTGGATGGGTTCGATTTCGAACGTATCCTTTTAACACTTTCATATACCTCTCAAATGGATACATCCATCGAAATTGCACAGGCCCACATAGTTGCACCTCTCGAACCAAATGGACAGTCAAGTGAATCATGACATCAAAAAAAGATGGAGGAAAAATCTTCTCCAACGCACATAGTGTTAGCACAAGTTGCTTCTGAATTGTAGGCAATAAAGACACGTCTACGACTTCGCTACAAATATTCTTAAAGAATAGACAAAAACTTACAATGGCATGCCTCACATTCTTTGGCAAAACATTTCGAATAGCCACAGGTAGCAATTGTTGCATTAAAACATGACAATCGTGTGATTTCATCCCTTGGATTTTTAAATCCTACATTGATACAAGATTCCTTAGGTTAGAGGAAAATCCATCTGGTACCTTAACTTCAAACAATGTTTTGCATATCATCTTCTTTTCCTCCCTGGATATAGCTAGTTGGAGGTAAGTATATGCGTTCACCCCTCTTCTCCGGTTTAAGTTCTTCTTTCTTAAGTAGCTTAACCCAATCCCACCGAGCATTTTCTCCATCCTTGGTCTTGTTAGGAATGTTGAGTAACGTACCAACTATACTATCACAAACATTTTTCTCAATATGCATAACATCCAAGTTGTGGTGAACATGAAGGTGTTTCCAATATTCAAGTTCAAAGAATGTGGATTTCTTGTTCCAACATTTACTTACTTCACTGTCCTTATCTTTCTTTCTTTTTTTCTTATCACCCCAAACATAATTTATTCCTTCAGCCTTCTGCAGTGTTTGGATCCCACTTAACACTACTGTTTTTTTCCAAGATTTTGCTTGCCATACAAACCCCACTTTCATTTGGAATACTCAAGTCTAGTAGGGAGAAATCTTTGGTGGCCAAGATAAGCATTCTTACGCCCATGCTTCAATCTGATTGAATATGTATTTTCCCCACATATTGGACAAGCTTTATATCCCTTGACACAACAACCACTTAAATTCCCATAAGCCAGGAAGTCATTAATTGTCCACAATAATATAGCTTTTAGGGTGAACATTTCTTGTTGGTATGCATCATAGACTTCAACACCAACATCCCACAACAATTTCAAATCATCAAGTAATGGGGCCAAGTAAACATCTATATCATTTCTGGGTTGCTTTGGACCTGAAATTAATAGAGTCAGCATCAAAAATTTCCGTTTCATGCATAACCAAGGTGGAAGGTTATATGTGATTAGTATAACAGGCCAACAACTGTAAGGGGTGTTATATGAACTGTGAGGGTTAATTCCATCAGCAGAAAGAGTCAAACGCAAATTTCGTGGATCCGCACCAAACTCTGGCCACTTGAAGTTTACTGACTTCCAACATGCTGAGTTTGCTGGGTGTCGCAGTTGTCCATCTACTTTTCGTTCTTTTGAATGCCATATCAAGTTCCTTACTATTTGAGCAGTCTGAAACATCCTTCTAAACCTCGGTATGGGTGGAAAATACCACAACACTTTTGAAGGCACTCCGTCCCTATTATGATTTGGAACTTTACCATCCTTCCATCGAGAAGTATGACATTGGGGACATTGGGAGGCATCAACAAACTCCTTCCGGTATAGTATACAATCATTCGGGCAAGCATGTATCTTTTCATAATTTAGTCCCAATGACTTCAACGTTTTTTTTGCTTCATAAACCGATGTAGGCAACTCATTATTATCTGGTAACATTGCTGCTAACAATTGCAATATATCAGTAAAACTCTTATCTGAATGTCCATTACTTGTCTTCAACCAATAAAGTTTTGCCACTGCAGAAAGCTTTGTAAATTTAGAACAACCAAGATACAAAAGCTTTTCAGCATCTTCAAGTAATTTCTTAAACATGTGAGGATCATCAGGACATTGTTCTTGGGCAACAACTTTAACCATGTCCACTACGTATGCACCTTCTTCGGGTGTGTGAGATTCAAAAACAGGAAAAGAGGCTTTCTTTTGTGGATTAGATGGTGTATTTGGCGATTCTTCTCCATGCCAATGTCATATGAGATACCTTTGATCAATTTCATGCACGAATAAATGGTCTTTTACCTTTTCTAAAGGTAAACACTCACAGTTAACACATCGGACACATGGGCATTAAGTGATGTACGACCATTTGCATTTAACAAAGCAAAATGTAGGAACTGATCAACTCCTTCATCATATTCTCGCAATCTTCTATCCATGGACTCCAAGATTTATCTAACGGTATATCCATAATCATATAAAATAAACACCTAAAACACATGAAGTAATTTAAATCGAATAAGGCTATCATTAAATACTAAGAAACACAATTTAGAATTTATAGATTTCCAATAGCCATTACAATATAAATTATGAATACTTTCATAATCATATAAACAATATGTACACAAATTAATCACGGAAGTTAAAATTGTAATGTTTTATGATCAACAATGAAAACAATTATTACAGTATTATCAAATTAACTACATATACATCATCATGGTACACTTTGGGGGGGTACTCATTTATAATTTATCAATATAATTTTACACGAACAAACAATTTCACTTAGGAATAAATTTGTGACACCGCCATATTAAAATAAAAAGAAAATCATTTGAGTTTGTCTTGGATTTTCCAATTGAAAAGAAAATCAAACATTGAATTTATACAACTTTTGTAAACCTATGCATATTCATCTTTGTGGTTTTGAATATTACGGTTAATTTCTTAAGTGAATGAAGCATTTAATAACATTAATGATGTTACCCAAAAAAGAGAAACTTCAAAGGTAAATCAATTTTACTATTTGTAATTATTTCTCTTAATAGCGTTATTTTTTTAATTAAAGGAACTTCTTCCCTTGATGGTACTATCTAAAAATCATTTTTCTAAGAAAAGGAATTTCAAAGGTAATAAATTTAACACACATTTTACAATCAAAATAACAATTGCTTTCTAACAATTAGGTATGACGAAATTGGAAACAAACTCAACCTCCAAAATTAACCCCTTAAATGTGAATTGTGCAGATTGGTCGTGCAAACCAGGTGAGACCCGTTCTGGGGCTGTGGCTGTTCAAACAAGGTGAAATAAGCAAATGGAAGGCAAAGTTTCAACATACCTAGCGAGAGCTTACTCAGAAGTGACCAAAGAAGCGACAACTCTTGTTAATTAAGTTGATGAATAGGTCCAGTTGGCAAGGCAGTGACCTAGAAAAGGCTAACTCAAAGTAAATTATAGTTCAGGAAGGTTCGTGCTTATTTGGCATGTACAAACGTAAGTAACAAACTTAACATCAACAACCACTATATCAAAATAAATTTTACTATAAAAAAACAAATTTATGAATTTTAGTATCTATAATAAATTTTAAGGTACACATAATGAAATTTATGCACACACACACACTAAATAACTAATAAAATGTATTTCAATATAACCAAGAACATTTCCCACGTATAGACAGTTTCTCAACAGGGACGATGAGTTCCTCCTACGCAGTAGGGGGCTGCGTTTTTGTCAGAAATTTTAAATCGAGAGACTCTTGATGCCGAGAGCAGACAAGAACCCTCAAGGACGGGATGTTGAGCGACGGCTTGGGAAGGATCGATGGTCGGATATTTAGCAACGGCTTGTGGCACGGCGTGGGGAGGATTGATAGCCGGATTGTGACGTGGGAAGGACAGGATGTTGAGCGACAGCTTGGGAAGGATCGATGGCCGAATATTGAGCAACGGCTTGTGGCACGACGTGGGGAGGATCGATAGTCGAGGATCGATAGCCGGACTGCTGTGTTGGAAGGAGGGGATGTTGAGCGATGGCTTGGGAAGGATCGATAGCCGGATTGCGACGTGACGTCCGATAGGCGAGACGGTTGTGGCTATTATGGATTTCGTGTTAGAGATGGGGGTGCGAGTAGCTAGGGTTGAGACGGCTTGTCGAACTACGGAAAATGGAGTGGGCTAGGGAGTGGGTGTCTGGGAATTCGTGTTACGTGCGCAGTCTCAAAATAGAGCGGGACAAAATAGAGCTTCGCGCGTAAATAATTTAGTGATAATTGACGACAGTTCAAAAAGTGTTGTTGATAAATCTAAAGGGTGACACTTATTTGTAAGTGTCATTAATTATATAATAATAATGACACTTTCCAAAACGTGTCGTTAATTATATATTAATAATGACACTTTTTAAAAGTGTCGTCAAACCTTCACAAAAAAGTGTCGTCGTAGCCTGTTTTTGTTGTAGTGATACATTTTTGTATCATGATTGTAACATTTATAATGTTTGTATAGCTCATAGAATGAGTTAGATATATATAAATAATTTATACAAAAGTACTAACTGGATGTCTCCTAGTGGTAGTTGTATAATAATGTTAAAATCTATATATATACCAATAATACAGTGTTAAAACTTGTACTTGACATTTATTCTAAAATAATTTTCTTGCTTTTAGGCACTCTCTATAACTTCCAAATCATTGCCTAACATTTGCCATTCTACTCTTTAAAATCAGTTTAAGGCATACTTAGTTCACAAATTTCTACTAAGTAATTAAGTGTCGCACGGATTAGCATGTCGTAAGTCTAATTCCATGACATTTAGCTATGTTAAATATAGCAATAGTTACTTTGATTATATGTTATTATGATTGGTGGATCAGATTGTTTTAGATTCATTTGACAATGATAGCAATAAAAATTTGGAAGTACTCATAAGGATATATTAATGCACAATCATAAAGTGACACATATAACCCAAGTGAGAGATTAAGTTCTAATCCATATAATATATAGACTTGTATAAAGGCCTATCAAATTTACATAAGTCCGATTAAAGTAAACTAATATAGTTTTAGGTATTTTAAACTTAAATGCATCAACATAAAACCAAAGGATATTTTTTGATTTGTTGTGAGATAAATTAGAAATACAAGAAAGTTAATTAAACAATTAAAGTTAATATATGTGGTTATGGTCGTTAAATTGTATATATTGTATAATTTAGTTTTGTATCCCATCGACAGAGCGAGAGAGAATTTCCTAGTTGAAAATCTTCAAAGATTGAATACATAAGAATCTGAAAGACAAATCATTGGTTTAAGATCATCCTTTAACATATCTATATCAAGTACACTTACCTTTTGTTTTATTCTCAATAATTTAACATGAATTTAAGGTTTGAATGATGATTGATTAATTTTAATCCAATAAGTGATTTGAGAATTAGCTTATCTTAAATCATTGTACTTCACAATATTCTGAATATTATTTGGTTGAAATACAAAGGAATCAGTTTAATTCATCATATAAACATATGTAGCAATGAACAGACTATTTGGTACATGTTTTCAATTTTGTGTTTTGATTTCATGATCTGAATCTTTATTGGAATTGAATTTTGATTTTGATTTTTGAAAAAAAATTATATTTGATATGATAGAGAATGTGTGCTTGAAAAGATCGTGTGTTTTCTAAAATCAAGTCCCCGGTAAATAAATAGAATATGGTGGACTTTGCTAATAAAATAAAAGAAAGAAAACAATCTTGTTTCAAAAAAAAAAAAAATAAGTTGAGCCATACAAAAAATTAAATTTGAATTTAATAAAAAAAAACAAGTAAAACTTGTTTTTTTAAATAGTTACTTTATTTAGAAAACAAATATACCAAAAATACTTTATCGACTAGATTCTGTTTTTAAAACAAAGTTATGTTTTTGGAACCCACAACATTATTCATCCCTGGAAACAAAGTCATTAAGCTTTTAATATATCGTTCTATCATATGGGATGCATATGTGCGGATTTTTGGTGAATTTCATTCATTGACCTCTTGGTTGCGACAAGGGCACGATACTAGTTTGTTTTACCCCTAGTGTGATTGTGCCACCTCAACATGGCTATTCACTAATGCACCTTCTATGATGTTTTACCTCATGGTATATCCCGTGCCTTACATTCCTTGGGTCTGGTAGGACCTAGCCAAATCGAGGGGGAGGGGTCTCATTGGATTAAAAGCATTCACATTACATTCTCTAAAATTTTCGTAAAATATAAGGTTAAAATAGAAGAAAAACTCCAAAATATGCTCATATTCGAATATTTAAAATAGGACTTGTAGATATGAAATGAATAGTATTTTAATATATTTGGGGATTCACTATTTATTTCCCCGAAAATTTTTACATAATTTTTTATATTTTTTTGACACATATTTTTGAATAAATTTAATAAGTAAATAACAGAAAAATAAATAAATAAATAATATAAAATTATTATTTTTGTATAGTAACAAATTATAAAAAATGAGATATAGATATTTTTAATGAATAAAATTTGGAATATTTTTTTTTAAAATATTTTAAATTAAAATTTTTTAAAATATATGCATAATTCAATATGAATTATCAAAATAATATTTTTTAAATAATTATTGTTTGATAAAATAATATTATTTTTAAAAATAATAAGTTCAAATAATTTAAAATTATTTATTTAAGAATTTATAATTTATCTATAAATTATTCACGACTCATAAATAATATTTTTGAAAAATTGATGCATTCACGCTCGAAAAAGAAAAGGAAAATATAACTAACCAAATGAACATTATTTTATGTCGAGCCGCACCTGCACTGCACGATGCATCGTTATCTACAAATTATCAGCGCCATATCTCATGTTTTTTTTGTTTTGTTTTGATAATTGAAGCATATTCAGTCGGCTTGTGAATTACTGAGTTCACATTTGAAATAAACAGTTTTGGAAGCCAAATAAATTTTTAAAAAGAATTTGCACGAGCCTCTTTACGAAATCATAAAAATCATAAATGGCCCCAATCAGCGAGTTCAGTTGAAGACGACGCGCCAGCTCCAGCCTCCAAGCTAGTTCCCATAACCCGTAAATCTGTAATAAAATAAAACAATGCTACATATAATAATTTTTTTTATAATGTGTCGGCCCAAAAAAAAAAATCATGTTTGATTCTTCGCAACGATGGCGCAATATAAATATTTATTTAATTAAATATCTCTGAAATCTGGATCAGACCCTGGTCAAAATATGTTTTTGTTAATGATGATAATAACAATAATAAAAAGTACATGCCATGCTTGTATCAGTGGAAAAGGCAGACTCCCTGGAGACACTTCCCCGCGCACGTATCACCTACCCACGTGGGCTGGCTAGTTGGGTTCAACCTATAAACGCTCAGGCCTATGGGTTATATATAAAAAACAGAAATCACACATGGTTCAGCTGTCCGATCCCATTCCCTAATCCTACCTCAAATCAATCATGGTACATGATCATATGAGGGACATAATCGTCATTCCATAAATTGTGTAGCACTGACATGTGTACAGCCATAAAGCCCTCCGCCACCCTCCTTCAACTGCGTTGCAAAACACTACTGCAGTGCAGTCTGAGTCTACAGGGCACACACATAGCTCCGCACAATGAGGTTCTTCTTCTGGTTTTTCACGGCCCTCCTTGCCGTCGCCGTCGGAGGGTCACCGGCCTCTGAAGCCGGAGCCTGCCATGAGTCCGACAGGTTGGCGCTGATGTCCTTCAAGGCGGCGCTCCAGGAGCCCTACCTAGGGATCTTCAAATCGTGGTCGGGCAGCGACTGCTGTCTGAACTGGTACGGCGTGAACTGCGACCCCACGACCGGCCGCGTCGCGGACATCAACCTGCGGGGGGAGTCTGAGGATCCCATCTTCGAGCGGGCCCACCGCACCGGCTACATGACCGGGACCATCTCCCCCGCCGTCTGCCGCCTCACACGCCTCTCCAGCCTCATAATCGCCAACTGGAAGGGGATCTCCGGAGAGATCCCCGCCTGCATCACCTCCCTCAGCTCCCTCCGCATCGTCGACCTCGTCGGGAACCGCATCACCGGCTGCATCCCCGCCGACATCGGCCGCCTCCGCGGGCTTACGGTCCTCAACGTCGCCGATAACCTCATCACCGGTTCGATCCCCCCGTCGATCACCCAAATCTCCGGCATCATGCACCTCGACCTCCGCAACAATCGCCTCACTGGCTCTCTCCCGCGAAGCTTGGGCAACCTTCGGATGCTTAGCCGGGCTTTGCTGAGCGGGAACCAGATCTCCGGTCCGATTCCGGAGTCCGTATCCACCATCTACCGCCTCGCGGATCTGGACCTCTCCATGAACCGGATCTCCGGCGCCGTACCGGAGTCGCTGGGGAGAATGCCAGTGCTGTCGACCCTGAACCTGGACGGCAACCTCATGTCCGGTCGGATCCCCGCTGCTCTGCTGACGTCATCGCTGAACATACTGAACCTGAGCCGGAACGCGATGGAGGGGCAGATTCCGGACGTGCTTGGTCCGAGGTCATACTTCATGGCACTGGACCTGTCTTTCAACAGGCTGAGCGGGTCGGTACCCAAGTCATTGCTGTCGGCGGCGTACATCGGTCACTTCGACGTCAGCCACAACCTGCTGTGCGGTCGGATTCCGGATGGAGCGCCGTTCGACCGCCTCGAATCGGCGTCGTTCGCTTACAATATGTGCCTGTGCGGGAAGCCGCTTCCGGCTTGCTCGTAATCGAACGAGTATGTGTCGGTTTGTTAATCAGTGGGAATTTATGAGCCGGCAAGGACCGCACGGTGTGTAACCCGGGTTGGTCCTGCTTTTTCCACGTAAAAATTTGGGGCCTCAAATTATTTCTCTGTTCTTGTTTAAGAAATTATGGGAATTTGTTTTTTAGAAATAATATGTTAAACTGGTTTGTTACATTGGTGTAATCATATTTGATGTGAATCGTCATACTCATTCACAATCATGTCGATATTATTTTTTAGTATTAATGATTTATAAATGAAATTATGATACCGGGCTACAAATATATCGCCTAACCGAACACGAACCTATGAAGTTCATGTTTACGAATGTTATTCTGTTGTTCATGAACATGTATTCACAAATTTGTTTACGAACGCTTATAAATATAATTATAAAATCATTATACAAAAAAGTTTAATTAATTAATTATTAAGTTGTGTTATTTTTTGTTTAATATATTCAAATAATTACTATATATAATTTATAAAAATATTATAACAATAGTAATAATAAATAAATAAATTAAAAACATATATTTTTTATTTAATAATATTAATATCAAAGTATATTCTTATTAAATTATATTTAATAAAATAACTTTTATACATATTAATTAATTTATTAATTTCTTATTTACAAATAATATTTACAAACATGAACAATATTTACTAACTATTCGTGAACGTTCGCGAACTGTTCATGAATGACATTATTTCTCAATGAACGAACATAAATAATTTTTTACCGAATTAAACACGAGCTTATTCATGAATGTTTTATTCATTTATACACTTGTTGAAATCATACCGTTAAATTTTTTTAAAATTATTGGTTGTTGACGCGATCGTGTAAATAATTGGGGTTCTTTTGCAAATTTTTACACGGCCGGGTAAAATATAAAAAAAAACACACGGCCGTGTATAATGATGGATTAAATGTTAAAAATCATACAATTATTTTAATGTATTTATGATTATATTTATATTTTTATAATGTATTAAGAAATATTATTTATTACTAATAAATTATATGCCACCATCTTCTGAGTTCTGACCAAAAGACACGGTCGCGCCTCATGTCCCACATACCCACGTAACTCTAAAAAGGTTCCAAAATGTCAAGTCACTTGAAAATGCAGTCCATGTACACCCACAACAACGCCCCCTCCTGATAAAATAAAGTAAAATAAATGGTAAGAAGCAAAAACCCGCACAATCACATTTAAAACTTAAAAGAAATAAAAACTCATGCCAATAAAATAAACAGATAAAAATAAATGTGATGTGATTAGTGGTACGTACCGGGGAAAGAAATTGATGCCCTATGTCTTTTTTTTTTTTTTTTTCAATTATTAAATTTTAAAATTTTTTATAATCAATTTATAGTAATCGTAAATTAAAATTTATAACTACAATTCAACACACTATTACATTTAAATATTAATTAATAATAAATTAAGACTCAATTTGTTTCACAGCTCAATCCGTCAATACCAACACAATAATATTCAATTTCTCAAAACTCAAGCATAAAATAACAACAAGAATTACAATTTCAAGAAATAAGAACAAAGAACGAAACTTCTAACTGGTTCGCTAGTCATTGTAGTTGACGGTCTGAGAGCAGAAACTGGAGATTGACCGGAACGTATTCAGATAGACCAAATCTAAGATTAAGACTGACTTTGTGAGAGACTGAGATTCTGAGAGGCGACAGAGGTCGGAGAGTTGGGCACCATCGAGTGATCGGGCATTGAAATCGCTGTCTACATTTAAATATTAATTAATAATAAATTAAGACTCAATTTGTTTCACAGCTCAATCCGTCAATACCAACACAATAATATTCAATTTCTCAAAACTCAAGCATAAAATAACAACAAGAATTACAATTTCAAAAAACATGCCCCTGTTCCATCCCTTTCGGTCTACGTGGTAGAGTGCCATAGGCGGTTGTCTTTTGGTTTTCGTACTCCCCATCATGCAATTCAAGGTGGAGTTTTCGTTGTCAATGATGAAGCAGCCAGACTCATCGAGATGGACACCTTGTCCGTAGCAACAATCACTAGCTCTTAAGACAAGCTATGGTGGACATGCACGGGACCTTGAAGGAATGGTCTCCGTAGCTGGGTGTGTTGCTCAATAGGACGAGCACCGGGATTAAGCCGTAGGACTAGATGCCACCAGTTTTCATGGATTTATGTTTCCATGTTTGAGTGCATGGAGTTATCACTATCATTATTTTTATATATATATATGTATATATATATATATATATAAAAGTGCAACTCGTTCCGTATTTTTTATTTATATATGTAAAAAAAATTCATGTATTTTTTAAGTTTAACTCTAACATTATTATCTATTTTTTATATATTTATATTAAAATAATAAAAAAAATTTACGAATCATTAAACACGCAACTCACTGCAACGCTACGCACGGATTGCGGTCGCCACCCGCCTTGCAATGTTGTAGTTCACGAATTGCACCGATTGCAGTTGGATCGACTCCGATGGTGAGGATCTGGGAGGGGCAGCACTGGGATTGGGGGGGGGGGGACGAGGTGGCGCGTGTCACGACTCGAGCAGCGTGGTGCTGGCGGGACGTTTCTTAGTGGCACGATTCAGGAATGTATTCGTGCTACGTAAAGGAGAGGGGTTAATTGAAAGCGTAGATGGTGCGCAGCGGAAGGTCCAGGCAGTTCGTGGAGGAAAACGGATAGAACCCCTTCGGAGTTCAGACGTGCCGACCCGGTTGAATGCGGGGAGCACGCCGCTAGTCGAGGACTTGACGTTGAAGAAGGGATTTGGCCATCCTTACACAAACTGATCGGGAACTGGAGCCGTTCTCCTGATGAGCCTAGTGGCAGGGCGAAACCAGTCTACGTGCGCTTCAACCCTCAAAGGCTAAACTTAGCGGACCGTGGATAAAGAAGCTAAGTGCCGCAATGGGTTGAGAGGCACAGGAAACCTAACCCCATGACAAGTGGTATCATAGCCGAACCGGCCCGTATCCTGAAGACTCGCCGAGCACTCTCGCGAGTAGCATGATCCCAAGGTGGGAGCTCACAGAGGTGAGTCGACTGATAGTGTCTTGCACGCCTTGCGTCCATAGAGTTGGAGTATCCTAGAGTGTGATACAGAGCTGGGCAAGGGAGTACGAAGGAGCGTGTCGGAGCGATCTTGGAAGCCTCCTATCCTTTGGACATTAGGCGAGTGGGCGAGCATCTTGGTAAAGGTGTTGCAACCTGCGGGGAAGCGATGTCCAAGCTGTTGACATTGGGTGAGTGGGAGGGCGTCGAGGTAACGATGCCATCGTCTGCGGGGAAGCGATGTCGACAAGCGCAACGAGGACGTTGCGAGGATTGGGTGGAGGAGAATGTCACGACCCGAGCAGCGTGGTGCTGGCGGGACGTTTCTTAGTGGCACGATTCAGGAATGTATTCGTGCTACGTAAAGGAGAGGGGTTGGTTGAAAGCGTAGATGGTGCACAGCGGAAGGTTCCAGGCAGTTCGTGGAGAAAAACGGATGGAACCCCTTCGGAGTTCAGACGTGCCGACCCGGTTGAATGCAGGGAGCACGCCGCTAGTCGAGGACTTGACGTTGAAGAAGGGATTTGGCCATCCTTACACAAACTGATCGGGAACTGGAGCCGTTCTCTTGATGAGCCCAGTGGCAGGGCAAAACCAGTCTACGTGCGCTTCAACCCTCAAAGGCTAAACTTAGCGGACTGTGGATAGAGAAGCTAAGTGCCGTAATGGGTTGAGAGGCGCAGGAAACCTGACCCCGTGACACGTGGGAATGGGGGGGCTGGACGGAGCGCCTGGGACAGGCGGCGCAGGATGGGGGGCCTGGATGGGGCAGCTGGGACGGGCGGCGGTGATGGAAGGGCTTGGACGGGCGGCAGAAATTAAAGGGGCTTGGACTGCGTAGAACGGGAGATGGGAAGGGGAGAAGAGAGAAAAAATAATAAAATAAAATATAGTTAATGAATAATGACTCTTCATTTGTGAAGAATCACTGTAGCAATTTTCATATGTAAAGAGTAATATAAAGAGTCTGTTAGAGCAGAAATTTTAAGTTTTACTATCTACATCTGTATAATACAAAGTGTGTTGGAGTTGCTCTAATATTTTGATTTTTTACCAAACTGTAAATAATATTTTTTAAAAATTTACATATGGATCATCGGTGAATAAGATAGTAACACATTAATATCTAACTACCAACTAATTAACATCCGTTTAAAAATCTTTATTCACATATATATGGGGCATTTTTTAAATAGTTACGGAAATAATTAATTTAATTTAATAGCTAGCTCCAACATTTATACATAACGATTTGATGATGACTATCATTTACTTAATTTTGACAAAGTCAACATTATTTTCCCAAGTTACTTTAACCATTATATAGATTACTAGTACGGTTGTAAATGAACCAAACGTTCACGAACAAGCTCGTGTTTAGCTCGATAAAAGACTGTTTATGTTCATTCGTTAAGGAATAGTATCATTCATGAACACCATTGTTACATTCGTGAACATGTTCGCAAACGTTCATGAACAAGTGTTTACGAACAGTTCGTAAATATCGTTCGTGTTCGTGATAATTATTTGTGAACAGGAAATTAAAAAATAAATTAATATGTATAAAAGTTGTTTTATTAAATATAAATATATTTTTATTAAATATAATTTAATAAACATATACTTTTATATTATTATTAAATAAACATTATATGTTTTTGATTGATTTTTTATTATTACTATTATTATAATATTTTTATAAACTATATATGACAATTGTTTAAACATATTAAACAAAGATAACACAGCCTAACATTTAATTAATTGTACTTTTTTAAAAATAATTTTTTTTAGATTTTTATGATTTTATAATTGTGTTGTAAATGTTCGTGAACAAGTTTGTGAACACATGTTCGTGAACGTTCGTAAACAACAAAGTAACGTTCATGAACAGTTCATGAACATCATAGTTTAAGGCTCGTGTTTGGTTTAGTTCGTTAATGAACAATAACGAACATGTTCGAACACTTTACTGCTCGACTCAGCTCGGTTCGTTTTGCAACCCTAATTACCAGTCCAGTAAAAACTTTTAGGGAAAGATTGGAAGATTTACAAATGGCCCCACTAACGTTCTTGTTACAAAACAAATATTTGATATATTGAATACAAGGTATGAGTACAAATTTATATAGAAGAAAGAAACCTATATATGGAAAGATATAATTAAGAATCAATCATAATCAATTTCGATTATATCATATCCCTAATTTTTATAAATTACTAATTACAGAATATTGCAATCCCACTAATTATTCTATTATAATCTAATAACACTCCCCCTTAAGTTGGAGCATAGATGTTAATCAAGCCCAACTTGTTATAAAGATAAGCTACTCGGACCCCGTTTAGAGTTTTGGTGAATATATCACCTACTTGTTCTCCAGTCTTCACATATCCTATGGAAATTAATGCAAGTTGAATTTTCTCGCGGACGAAATGACAATCATTTTCAATATGGTTAGTTCTCTAATGAAACACAGGATTTGAGGCAATATGAAGTACAACCTGATTATCACACCACAATTTTGCTGGTACAGAAATGTTAAGACCAATTTCATTTAAGAAATGAAAGATACACATTATCTCACATGCAGATTGTGCCATGGCTCTATATTCGGACTCATCACTGGATCGTGACACAACATTTTGTTTATTACTCTTCCAGGAGATTAAATTTCCTCCAATAAAGACACAATAACTTGTGATGGATCTTCTATCCACTTGACAACATGCCCAATCTGCATCTGAAAAACATTCAATTTGTATGTGTCCATGATTTGTGTATAAGAGACCACGTCCAGGTGCTCCTTTTAAGTAACACAGAATCTACTCCAATGTTGCCCAATAATCAACTGTTGGAGATGACATGAATTGACTAACAACACTAACTGAATAGGCAATATCTAGACGAGTGACAGTAAGATAATTTAACTTTCCAACCAACCTTCGATATCTCTCAGGGTTGTCAAATGGTGTCCCCTCTCCTGTGAGATGCATATTTGGAGTCATTTGAGCACTACAAGGCTTCGCTCCCAATTTGCCTGTCTCAGTTAATAAATCTAAGACATATTTCCTCTGAGAGAGAAAGATACCGTGTTTACTCCTTGTAACCTCAACACCTAAGAAATATTTGAGCAATCTCAAGTACTTCGTGTGAAATTGAGTATGAAGATGATAACGTGCATTTATGTCGTTATTCTAATGCATATTTAGGGTATTAAAGAACATGATTAAAGCTTAATTTATCCATATTTTTTAGATATTTGCTCTAACACCCTAGGAAGACTGCTTGGCCTATATTTATGTGTTTTTGAGCTGTTTTGGTAGGTTTTTAGGCAATTTCATCTCATGGACTGTAGCCAAATCACCTCATTTACCAAAGAAGGGACTTGTGGCAAAAGAGGGCATCCTGAGGAGGCAAAACAAGAGTGCACGCCATATGAACCATTATGACGTGCAAAGATTTTATTGCAGTCCTTCCTTCTACGCATTTCAAGGAAGCCTGGGGCAAAATTTCAGAGCTTTTGGAGCTGCACGTCATATATATGACATGCAATGTGCCGTGCAGCCGGATTTTTGCATCGATCGCTTAGTTTTGTTATTTTAAACACTTTTCTCTAAAGCACCTAGTCCAAATTATGCTTGGTTCGAGTTGTATTCAAGTTGGAAGAAGAATGGAAACTACTTATCAAAACTACGTCGTTTTGATAAGTGACAACTGCTGGCGGCTAGGGCACGCATTACACTCCTTGTTTCTCTATAAATAGAGGAGGCAGCAGGCCTTTTAGAAAAAAATTTAGAGAGGGGCACGTTTCTTTAGAGAGAGGAGAGAGAGAGTCACAGTTTGGAGGCTAGGGTTCTGATCCTAGAGCTGCTAGCCCTAGGAGGTCTGACGGCTGAAGAAGACCTAAAGTTGGAGTTCTGCTGCACCTGCTTGAGGATGATGTTCTTTATTTCTTATTGCATATCCAATAACATGTGTGAGTAGTTTCCTTTATCTAGGGGAGTAATGTAGCCTCCTATGTTGTTAAACTGATTATTTGAATATTGGGTTTGTTTAATTGAGATTACATGTTTTATGAATCTGTTCTTCATCTTTTAATATCTGGGCTGTACACCTGGGTTTTCTTAGCCTTAGTCTGAGGCTGACCTTTGATTCATAGCATATTTGTGATTGGTGTGACCATTATCCTGTCATGAGTATGATAATTAGGTTTTGCATGTTGATGTCATGATGACCATTCAGGCAGACAGCACTTAGAAGGTCTGGCAATGACCAATTGCAGTACCTTGGCTTAGTTATAGCATATTATTAATTAAATAATCTCAAGAACCTTAAAATCAGTAGAAACAGCATAGAGAGGTGAAGTTGTGACCCTAGATGCCTTTAATCCTTGAATCTTAATCCTAAAAACAATTTGCTTTCTTTATTTATTCAGAAAACCAAATAAAAATTAGATCTTTAGTTACAAAAAGAATTCGTTTTTGCCAAGACATTTTATAGAGCAAGAGTAATTGAGTGATTTGATTTGAAAACTAGAAAACTAGGCTAATCCCTGTAGGGTTCGACCCCTTGCTTGCTGCTATTCTTTTAGTGCAAACTTAGGGAATTTATTATCTTGAAAAGAGATTTAAACGACATTAGCTCAACTCTATTAGAGAGAGGTTAAAAATCTGTTTATCAGAAGAAAGGACTTAAGAGATTAAATACCCAAAGTATCACTACTAGTGATAATAATATCATCCACATATACCACTAAAAGAATGAGACCATTGGTTGATTATTTGTAGAACATTAAATGGTCATGTTGGCTCTTAATCAGGCCCCATGTTTCAATAGCTTGACTAAATTTGCCAAACTAAGCACGAGCGCTCTGTTTCAAACCATATAAAGATTTCCGAAGACAACAAACACGCCCAGACTCCCCCTAAGCAATAAAACTCGGAAGTTGTTCCATATACACCTCTTCGTGGAGATCACCATAAAGAAAAGCATTTTTAATATCCAATTGATGCAAAGGCCAATGGTGAGTAGCGGCCATAGAGATAAACAAGCGAACAGAGGTCAATTTGGCAACAAGAAAGAAAGTATCAAAATAATCCACACCATAGGTTTAGGCATAACCTTTAGCAACAAGATGAGCTTTTGATCGAGCAACAGACCCATTAGAATTAACCTTAACTGCGAACACCCACTTGCAGCCGATAGCGCGTTTCCCGGAAGGTAAATAAATCAAGTCTCAAGTACCATTTTCATCTAAAGCCTGCATTTCATCAATCATTGCTTGGCGCCAACCAAGGTGAGAAAGAGCTTCACGAACAGTTTTAAGCACACTAGTAAAATCGAGAGAGGCAACAAAAGAACGAGAAGAAGAAGACAAACAATTGTATGAAACAAAAGATGAAATAGAAAAAGTGCATCTCCGTGTACCTTTGTGTAAGGCAATAGGAAGATCATCACTTGAAACTAGATCTGATGGCGAAGAAGTAGGTACAGAACATGAATCAAAGGGTCAGCGCCTGGAGTATACTTTGGTAATAGGATATTTGTGAGCGGAAGGAGGAACGGGGCTCGTGATAGGCGCAGAAGGTGTGATAGAATACACCAAGATATCATCATCATCAGCAGCATCCTCCCCCTGATGTGGGAGAACTTGAGAAGACAAAAAATATGGTGTATCTTCCATGAAAGTAACATCAACAGAAACAAGATATTTGTTAAGACTAGGACAATAACAGCGATACCCTTTTTGAAGACGAGGATATCCAAGAAAAACACACTTCAAAGACTTAGGATCTAATTTAGTGACATGTGGGCAAACATCACGAACAAAGCAAGTGCTACCAAATATTTTAGGATCAATTAGAAACATGGACTTGTGGAGAAAGAGAGTTTGATAAGGGATTTCACCATGAAGAACATAGGAGGGCATACGGTTAATTAAGAAACATGCGGTAGAAACTGCATCAGCCCAAAAAGATTTTGGAACATTCATTTGAAATAAAAGGGCACGTGTAGTTTCAAAAAGATATTTGTTTTTTCATTCAGCTACACCATTTTGAGATGGAATATCGACACAGGAAGTTTCATGAAGCCTGCCATGGTGACCTATAAAATTTTGAAACAACAATTGGATATACTCTTTGGCATTATCACTACGAATGGAAATATTAAATTGAGTTTGGATTTCAGCACAGAAAGCATAAAAGATAGAAAACAGTTTAGAATGATTTTTCATTAAATACAACCAAGTGATACGAAAATAATCATCCACAAAGGTAACAAAATATTTAAATCCAGGTTTTGACACAATAGGACAAGGACCCCAAACATTATAATGAACTAATTCGAAAGGAACACTAGCACGTTTATTGATTCTCGGATTGGAACTAAGGCGATGGTGTTTGGCATACTGACATGACTTGCAGTTTAAAGAAGACACTTGACTAAACTTTGGACAAAGCTTCTTAAGCACGGGAAGTGATGGATGACTCAACTTACAATGTACTTTGAAGGAAGATGTAACACCAGAACAAGCAATAGACGGAGTGAGTGGGGTATCAAAGGCGTAGAGGCCTCCAGATTCATGTCCTTTACCAATAACTTTCTTCGTCTTAAGATCCTGAAATAAGCAACGATTAGGAAAAAAGATAATAGAACAATTAAGATCACGAGTAAGCTGACTCACTGAAATTAAATTAAAAGAGAAATTAGGTAAATGTAAGACTGATGACAATGATAGTAACAGGGTTGGTGTAATTGTTCCAGTCCCACAAACACAAGATGATGACCCATCAGCTAAAGTAATTGTAAATCGAGAGGTGTGATGTTGGTAATTAGAAAAGAGACTAGAATTACCTGTCATATGATTGGTGGCACTAGAATCAATGATCCATTTGGAGGATGAGGAAAGAAGACACTGGGAATACCTGAATCAAGCAATAACAGGAACAGAAGAAGATGAAGACTTTAATGATTCTTGATACTAGAAAAACTTGGTAAATTCGTCTGTAGAGATACAAACTATTGGCTGTGCATCCATAATTCCAAACACTGTTGCGTCACAAGCTGATCCCATTACTAGGCAAGTTGACCACAAATAAAACAATCCAATATATAAAACAAAGTCAATGTTGAGGCTAAGTTGGAAGATGAGATGGCAGAGGTGTCAACGATCAGAGATGTCAACAAACAGAGCAACGCTGTTGATACACCTTGACGGCTCCAACACAGAAGAACAAATGAGACTGTGTTACTAATGGTAAGAGACATCGCAGAGATGTAGGCAGAGATGTCAAAACTCGAAGTCGCTGCCGGGTGGAGTCGAAGTCGTCGATATTGGCAGAGACGAAGGCTACGAAGGTGACGAGGTGGACGGTGGCAATGATGGTGGACGAAGGCGACGAAGATATCGTCGGACAGGATCGTCGTCTACAACGTCAAAGAAATCAAAGACGTCGAGCAGAGATGTCGTCGTTGTCGAGACATTGGCAGGGGCGTTAGGCAGAAGTGTCGACAAACAATGATCGTCGTTCGATGATGTCAAAGGAGTCGAGACGTCGCGCAGAGCTAGAGTTGTCGAAGTCGGCGTCAGATAGGGACGTTGTGGTCGGTGTCGGCTTTGAGCAAGGACGTCGTGGTCAAGGCATAGAAACGTCATCCCGGAATGACGTTGAAGAATAGAGGCTTGATAACTTAGATGAAGACGTCAACTGTTGGACAAAGACGTCATGGACGAACTTGTCTCTGATACCATGTCACAAAACAAATATTTGATATATTGAATACAAGGTATGAGTACAAATTTATATAGAAGAAAAAGACCTATCTATGGAAAGATATAATTAGGAATCAATCATAATCAATTCCGATTATATTATATCCCTAATTTCCATAAATTACTAATTACGAAATATTGCAATCCCACTAATTATTTTATTATAATCAAATAATAGTTCCAATCTCTTTAGTTTTTTTTTTTGCATAAATTAACCAATATCTTATTTATATTCACGCTTCACAATATATATATATATATATATATATATATATATATATATATATATATAATTTGATTGGTTATTACTTCAACTGTTATATAGTATTAGATCAATTCTAAGAGATTTTTTATTTTTTATAAATAGTTAGAGAGCAAAATCTAAAACTTTCAATCTAACAAGCTATCTATCCTACTTTCTTCATGTAAAATTTGCTACAATTACTCTTTAGAAATAAAGAGTTATTATTCATTCTTCAAATATTATTTTCCTTTTCTCTCTCCTCATGTTCTCTCCACTTTAGCTTCCATAGCTGCTCTCTCTTCTCTCCTCTGTTGTTGCTCTCTCTCTCTCTCCTCTCCTCCACTGGGTTGATCTTGGCCTTTTAAGGCAGGTGATTTTTTGAAGGTCCTCAGGTATTTTTCTTATTTGTTTGTGTGTACTAATGGGCGACCACTATGTTTCAGGTATGGAGCGAAGGAGGCATTCCTCTGGGCACTATAGTTCTTTGTCCATAGTGGAGGTGTGACTCGGTTGAAGATACCTCTTTGTGCCAATTATAGTTGGCTTTGCATTGCCTGCAGGTATAATGACAGAAAAATATACTTATAATTAATTCACGATATCATCGTAAAATAGTGACCGATATAAACGGTTGTAATTTATTTATAGTTTTTTTCTTTAGATGATCTGATATGTTGTCATGTCGTTACGATTACTTACTAATTACGCAATTTCAGTAGTACGTAACATTATTCATAATAAAATAGTTCTATAGTATTATTTTTGTTCTTCTTGAAATGATGTCATTATACTTAATTAATTTGTAGAGTTAGTATACTTCTTATTATATTAATATATACACATATATATATATATATATTAATTTAATATATAATATCATATATATTGATGGATTTTTTATTTGATTAAACCAAGCAAATCTGTTCAAAACTAATTTAAAGAAGATAAAAAACATTAAATTAAAACTCCTAACTATGCATATGGAACGGTCAACAATAATCGATGAAAGTTAATTGTCATCACTCGTTTTCATCTAAGTTGTCTCGTGGCTCACCTGTTTTTATATAATATGTATTAATATATAATATATTTTCTCTCTATATATATTATTGGATCTTTGGTTTAATTAAATCAAATAAATATGTTGGAGGCTAATTTAAAGAAAATAAGGACATTACATTAAAACTCCTAAACAATCAACAATAGTTGATCAAAGTCGGTTGACATCACCCATTTTCATACAACTTTGCCGTTAGCTCAGTTTTTGAACTATTTGTGATCATTGAGTATTGTTAGCCATGTACTTCCTAAAAGTGCAAAGGATGGTCTGGGTTACCTAAAATTAGGTTTGAAAGTTGATTATGCATAAAAAAAAAATTAACACTCATAAAATACCGAAAGTTGATACATACCTTTGAAAAAAAAAATATTTGTTTTATTTTAAAAACATTAGGATTTTGAACATACTAAGATATGAAAAATATATAAAAACAATAAATAATTACCACAATTAATTTTGATCAAAACAATTAGAAAATAAATATGATTTATTTAATCCCAAAGTTACATGAACGTAAAAACAAAATAACTTAGTTCTATATTTTTTTTATTTAATTAAGAATTAATGTATGTTTTCTCTAGAAGCGTCCTAGTTTTTATTATCTTAGTGACAAACATTAACTTCTTTTAAAATAAAGTATTTCTAGAAGTTTGCAATAATAATAAAATACACAACAATTATAATTAAACTAAGATTATTTAACTCTAATTATTTAAACTTAATTAAAGTAAAATAACTCTTAATTTATTAAATAAAAATACACAATAATTATAATTAAAGTTTCATAACCTAATATTTGAGCCAAAATTTAAATTCGGCTACAGCCTGCCTTAAGGGTTAAATCCAATAGTTCTTAATTGCAAAAGGATATGAAACATACTTTCAAAATTTTGAAAAATCAATATAATGAGACAATTTTTTTTAATATAATTAACTATAAACAAATAAGACTTACAATAAGACAGGAATTATTATTTTGAAAACAAATACTACGAAACACAGCCTATTTTAACTAGCTGTTTGAACAACGGTGATAACAAACTTCTGCGTCGAGTAATTTTGTAAAATTATTTATTATTTATTGGTAATATTTTTATATTCACGTAGCCTGAAGTTCAAGGTTACGACTTACGACACTAAACTCCCATGAGTTTCAGAAGCCGAAACCGTGAATAAATGATAAATCCTATAACCTTTTAGCTGCACACGGTAAACCGTAAACCGTAAAAAAAAAAGGGGACTTATTACACAACCCATTGTAGTACTGGCCTCCTAAACTCCCAGGAGTTAGGCTTGAATATTGAAATAAACAGTATAGGATTCATCCCTCACGCTCAGAAGTGGCAACAGAAGGAAACTCCTCGTTGCTCCCTTGGCCACAAAGCTGATAGGGTGATAATGGCTTATTCCCTGCTCCAATACGAAGCTGGCTGCCTGCTTAAAATTGGAACCGCGCAACTGGGGCAGCGCATGGGACCGTGCATAACTCGACTCAGAATTGCAGCCAAGTTGCACATTTGCACCAGGAGCGCTGTTCATTTTGCTGTACAGAAAGCATCCCTCATGGCTCATTGATTCAAGGGAGACAGTGTTGTCCTGCCCATCCAGTCCACGGATTGCCTGGAAAACAGAAGACCCTGTACTGTCGCCAACTACGACATTCTCATTCGCTCCTTGCTCCACAACAAATTTCCCTGGGAAATCAAATGGCTCCAGCTGGACCTTACGGCCAATGACATCAATTGCTGCAGACGAAATTTTCTTCTTCGAGGCTGTTGTTGAATCAGCTGGAATGAGCCTGAAAGTGGCCTGCAAGGCACCATCGGTCCCCGCTTCAGGACGCTTCTCTATGGTAATGGTTCCATTTGAGTTGGTGAACGAAAAAATTGAATCCCCATTTGCTTGAGAGAGAGAAATGAGATCATTGTTGTACTCTGCAGGAATTGGAATTATCCAGTCCGAGAGTGAAGAAGCTGAGCTTGTTTCGATATCCCAGTCACCAAAGCTCAGACCAGCAAGCAGGTAGGGCCCATAAAGTATTGCCTGGAGTGAAGCATACTCGGCCCGATCATCTGAATTCAGTTAAAACAGCCATTCAAAGTCAGTAACATGGTTTTACTATGGTAGTCTTTGACTTTTTTATGATATGGCCATGGTTTTGAAAAATAATCAGTCCCCACATATCCAGGAAATGAGAATCAAATATGACAACAGCTCAAAAGGTTGTCTTTTCCTTAGATTTTATTCAGTTTTGTTAATAAAAAAAGGCCACCATAATAAAACAAGGGAGTTCACAATAATATCATACATACAGCTCACTAGGGCGTTTGGTTTAAACAACAAATAACAAACTGTCCCAGCATCATGTTCTAGGGGTGTTCATTGGTCTATTTGGATAGGTTGTACTATCCGCTCAAACTAAAATTCAGTTTTCGATCGGATTGGATCGGTTGCTCAATCTGTCCAACCAAAAAACCAAATCAGGTTAAACCGACTGATAGGTTGGTCGATCCAGTAGGGTCAACCCAATTAAACCAATTCACCCTATGCACTTCTCTAACAATCAACTCCTGCTCTGAGATCTACAATGGTGTCACCTCCAAGTGCCACACTCTTACCGGGAGGTGAAATTTTTGTTTCAATCAGTCGTTTGGAGCCGTCTTTATATACACACATTATTGATATCTATCCTCAGACCAGCCAAGCCAATCCCAAGCGCTCACCCAGACCACACCACCTACCCCCGCCCCTTCCCAGTCCCTTACCTCCCTTCCCATGCCAGCCCAAACCCCAACTAATCTTCCCTCCCTTCCCTCTGTAAATCCCGCTCCAGCCTTTCCCCATCCACCCCTCCTGATCTCGGAAGCATGCTCACTGGAGATCCCAACAGAAGTTGGACAGCTCCCCACTCAAGTTTCGCTATCCCTTCTATGGCTTTCATCGATTGTGGCCTCAAAAGTTTCAAATCCTGATCATATACCCCAGGTATTTGGCGAGCCATGGCTTTTGAATCCCCATTTGTAGACTATTTTTTTTCCTTTTCCAGGAGGCCTTCTTTAGTGAGCTACAGAAGGTACTGTGAATCTTTGCAACATCGGTGCATCATTTATTTATTGGTCAGTTTAGGTGGGTTACACGTTTTCTCTCAAACCGAAATTCGGTTTTCAGTCAAATTGAACAGGTTGCTCAACCTCTCAATCAAAAATCGAGTTATTCGATTTTTGGTTTATTTAGTTTTCTGGGTTAAATTGAGTTGACTGTTTTTCTGCTCAGTCCTAAATATGCTTATTTCACAAACATTGAATATCAAAATATATATTAGTAATTCACTGGAATTCCCAATCAAGATTTTTATTGGGACTTACAGTATACCAACCTTTGATGGGTTCGGTTCTCAGCGTGATGGGAAACTGCAAGGCCAATGTGTCACCTTTGCTCACATAGACTGAATGGAAATTACCTGGATCAATTGAAACAGTTGGGTGAGCGACCATTCTTAAACAAAACACTACATATTACATGCTAAAATAACCTATGGAGATGGTGGAAAGCCTATTTGTAATGTGAAAAAGTTACACACATGGGAGTTTTAGATCCAACTGCTGACCATTCAGTACTGCACTGGCACTATTGGTAGATGACCAATTGGGTATCCTCAAGTTCAAGGTACCCGATTTACCAGCTGTCCCCTGTAAGTGATACCAAATTATGAGAAATTATATATTTAATAAAAAGTGAATGTGATTTAATAGACCCTTAGCCTCGACAAAACAACTTGACGAGGAAGGAGCAAACATATTCATCTTTTAAACAAAGTCAAAAGAAAAAACTTATTTGAAATTAAATAAATCTGTAATAATAATAAGAAGAAAATACCTCGAGTGAAGAAAATGTAAATGTGGCTTGTAAATAAGAGACCAATGAGACAACAGGATCAACTCTTTGATTTATCACAAGCTGTGCAGATTTCCAATCAAGAGAGCTAGATATGTACTGGATGACATAGACTCCTGGTTGATTTCCTTCATCTTCGAAATATATTGAATCACCTAATTTTGCAAATGACTCGATTCCTAGAGAAATAAGAATAAAATGCGAACGGAGAAGGCAAAAAGGTGAAATAGTCTAAAAATTCTAATAATTTTTCATTAAAACATATGAATAGCAAAATAGCTAGATTTCTATCACCATGTCACAAGGTAAAGGTCACTTAAAATTACTTAACGGAAGAGACCTGTTCCATAGCAGCACCAGAAAGAGTTAGTCCTTGTTCCCCATCCATGGTAACTTCGGGCTTTCGAAACTCCACGACCCATGGGAAGCATGTAGATCATCACTCCAGGCTCCGTTCCTCTTTGGATGCCTAGAATGCCGTTGGTCAATGCACGCTCATAATAATCTGCATATGCTATTTCCTTGGTCCACATAAACAGGTGACGAGATACCTAAAAATAAATAATCTCCCAGTAAATAGTGCAGGAAAGTGATAATTTGAAGAGGCCATTTGTTGTTTAACATTTTAAAATGTTTTTGAGTTTATGATGATTATTATAATAAACAAAAATGGAAAGGATGTTGGGACCTCACTATGTGACAATTGGGAAAATAAATAAATAATCTCTCATCAATACATTTTAATAAAATTAATTTTAGAAAAACCAACTTTTCATTTTTCACTTCTGTAAATAACTAGTAAATAATCAGCACACCTTCAGCATGTTATATGTAGTACAGGATTCTTCATTCTCTGTTTGTAAAGTGCTTGCTAGCCTCTTCGGATCTGACCTGCTCATTAATTGAAACAAGCACACCAGAAAAACCTTAAAATAAATAATGCAAAGGAAACAAAAATCATGGTATTCAAAAGTAGTACCAAAACTCTGAGACTGATGTGCCTCCAGTTGCATAGCTGTGCGAAGAGTTCACAACATCCATGAAATATGTAGCAATGTCCTGCAGCACAGAACCCCACAATAATGAGCAAAAAGCAAGCCATGACCATTTTGCAGATTAAACAAAGATAAATTAAGTCAACTTACTCCTGCTAAATAGATTAGATAGAAGGCCTAGCTATAACATAAAGAGTCTTCGAACAAAAAAAGATAAAAAAGAAACTGCATATATATCATAATTAACATTGTCATTTACCTTATGAAGGGAATCTCCAGTAACTTCATAACGCGTTTGAGATCCAATCACAATTGGGATGTGTGTGTTGGCATGAAATCCAGATAATTCATCAGCCTGCAAAAAAACCAATGATTTTGTAACATCACTGCTGGGTAATAAGCATAATAGAGATGACACAATGACACAATTTCAACTGGAAAAAATCAAAATGTAAACAACTGTCAAAAAACATTGTAATCAGAAGACGTAAGGGAGCTACTTCTTAACTTCATGACTATTTTTTTCGTAAAGGCAGTAGCTCAGAAAGGGAAGAAGAAAGGAAAGGTTCATATATCAAAGTCTGGTTTCAACCATGGGTATGGAGGTTTATAACATTTTCTAAATGAGAGGATATAGTCTATGTCATTGAATAAAAAAGAACTATACATATTTGTATGTTTGTATTCCAAACGCCAAATCATATTATCCTCAAGGCAAACTCTTCCAACAGAAATAAGATTTACGAACTCCCCAAAAAGATCAGGAAAGAATGAAAAACCACCATGGATAAATTACCTTAACTGCAAGGGGTCCTAAAAAGCATGGTTTGTCAAAAAGGTGAGCCAATACTAAATGTTTCTTATCTCCCTGTAAAAGAGCCACAACAGGATTATGTAATATGCAAAATACAAAGTAAAATAAAAACTAGCAACAAATTGTCTACTAACCAAACTGGATCTATCATAAAATTTTATAACTTGTGACTAAAAATACAAACACTACAACAATAAAACAATTACCGGGGCAAGGTAACACATAATTGCTTCTAGGGCGTAAACGAATAGTGAAGTGTTTATATTTGTTTGTTTAACTTTTTAACGAGCCAAGCTAAACTCAAACTTCAAATTAAAGTATTTGCAAACTATTTGTTAATATTTTAGAGCTATTTGTTAATATTCGCAAATAGTTAACCAACATATTTGTAAATATGATACGTTAAACTATTGGTCACATTGTTTAAAAACAAAAAAAATCTTTATTTATTTGCTTAATTATTTGATCAAACTTATTTATTGTATAATAAATTAAACAAATTCCTTATTACTCAAATTATAATTTTTTAACATCATTATTTATCAATAGATCTCTTTCAAGAATTCTTTGAAGACAATCAATTTAATTGCAATATAATTACGTCGCGAAAGACCATCAAAGAGATACTATTAATAATTATACTATTAACACTTGGTAAAATAATATAATTGTGGTAATATTTATTTACATGGTCTAATATCAATGGACCGCTACAACAAAATAAGTAGAAATTCTAGAGTCATTTAATCAACAAGTTTGAGTTTTCTCTATCTAAACGCACACACATAAAAGGTCTTATAAAATTTGGATGTGTTTTTGAAACTCTTAAAATTGGGTTTGTAATCTCTCTTGATAAACACAAGTTGAAAGATTATGACATAAAAAATAGTCTCTCTCAATATTCTTTCTGATACATGTGTAAAGGAGTTCTTTATCTAAACCCTAAAGTGTCTATTTAGACGTGAAAGTGCATCTAGGGTTTTATCTAGTGAGCTCTTCAATCACGCATTGAAGGCACTGCAGAATTTAATTACAATAAGTTTCTCGCTATGACTTAATTGTCAAATGCCAACCAATATTCTCTGCAATTTCGGAAGATATGAATGACATTAATATAAGGCATGTCAGAACCAACCTTGCCTGCCAATAAGAAGCTTCCATATCTCAGATGTCGCTATTAGGGTTTTGCGAGAATTAACTTTGGGCAACAAACCCTAGCCAAGCTACGAGGGATAGCTTGAACTTGAGATACAAATCTGAAATGGCAATACGAATCCAACATTGAATGCTGATTCCTTCTCTAAGGGGCACCTCGTCCAACCTTGCATCGTTAATTTGAGATCGTTTAGAGCTACGACCTTGGATAACTCTAATGAATTTGAATTGCTTCAACGCCTTTGTATTCCTTTGACGACTTCAATTTCTTCAACGAAATTGGATTCAGTAAGCTATTTAGGACTGACTTGCTGATTTCAGACTATCATGCCAATTTTGATTTCAGACTACCTTACTGATTTCGTTTCCTTTGTGAGACTTGTTCCTTTTCGAATGACATCTTTAGAGCTTCTGTACAAGTTCGAATATCATAAATGATCTCATATTATGTATTCAATTTCGTATTATGAATACGAACTCAAATTCATCTCTGTCTACTTGCTTCTTAAATACTTATCTATTTGGTTTCTCCCCTTCGACACTATTTGGCAATCCAAACTAGGATTGTATATCCGAATTCATATTGCCAACAAATTTTTACACTCACCAAATACAACCAAAAGTGAAATATAAGGTATGAAATCAAATAAGATTTTAAGCAGTCATCAAATTCAACAGGGCTTGAAAAAACAATCTCCCCAATTTGATAATGCTGAAACTTTGCTTAATTGGACCAATTAAAAACAAATCACAAGAACAATATAAATAGATGAGTGAGAGATAGAGAAATTTTCATTAAGTTTAGATTCAATACAATACACAGCAATACAAGATGAAGTCAGAGAACAAATATTTTAACCTCCAAAAATGATTTCTCTAACTTTCATTACACAATCAAATGATTGTACTTGTAGATCATCTTTATGGCCCTAGTTCTAAGTATCATGGCTCCTTCTTCCGAATAATCTATTTCATCATTGTTGTCTCAAACTCCATCACCCAATTTGATGAGATTGGATGAAAAATCAGACAAAAGCTCTATCATTGCTGAGGTACTATGTGCCTCTATCTTCTCTTCAACTCAAGGGAATTATTTCTCTTCAAACGATCCCATCACCGTTCTTCATAATGCTTACTGTTTCTTAGTGCCAAGATCAAATTCCTAACAAGTAGCCTGATTTGATCAAATCGTACATCTGCATCGATCACTTGAGAATCAAAAATGGTAATATCTCTGCTCAAAATTATGAATTTAAGGAGGATAAAATGAGAGCCAGGAATTAAATAGGGTATAAGGACCCAGTATACATCCAACCATGGCTTGCTTCCTGGGTCCAATCCTTCAGCGTGACCTTGAAGCAAATTGACCGAGGGTACTCAAGAAAAATGCCAGGGAAGGATCTCTGTGGCTTCTTTGTGTTGGAACTCATTAGGAAATAAGTCCATCTCCATTCTCAGAGCCATTACAAAGGCGTCAATCTCTTCGTTTGAGAATTCCTTGTTTGTATCCATCATACCAGTAAGATCTCGAACACCAAAACGATAGGAGGATCCAAGTCTTCGTTGAATTCTAGTGTTTGAAGAGATGTAACCCAACATGGCCGTTTCATGACCACCTCCAGCCCATTCATGCATAGTGTTCGACCCTAGTACTAACGTTAAAAAAGGTTTATCAACTTCAACAATTGCTTGTGAGTACCACATCGCTACTTGACAAGCGCTGCAACCAGAAGTCTCCTAAAAAACCAGAAGTTTCTTCCAAACATTTCCATTGGTAAGCTTTGCCACCGCATTAGCATTGCCATACGACTTCTCCACAGGCCTCTCCCCCTTTTTGACATTATCAACTCAAGAGAAAGGCAGAATGGCAGTTTGTTGCAACTTGAGCAAACCTTGTCACAGTTCATTCACGAGAGCAAGCAGTTTGGAATAGCGGTAGACCCAACAGAGTGTATATCAGAGTGAACTGTGGTGAGAAGCCCAGAATATTGTTGTAGTTAGGTTTCCAGTGTTTAAACCTTGTTATACACCAACTCGATGGTGGCGTTGTGATTTCGGTATGTTCTATAGATTTGTTCGAGATAAAAAATTCGGATGGGAGAGTACCATGTGAATCACGAGCTAGTGCAAAGTCATATGCCTTGGGATTCCTGGGCAGTATGCTCAGCAAGAGTAAAGGGTTTAGGGGAGCCTCCAGCAGCACGAACAAGAGACAGCGATGTTCTTAGGTTTCCAGGCAGAATGAGCCTGGTCAAAAGAAAATGCTTGTACCATTGGGAGGACACGAGAGCATTAGAATGATTATTCTTCAATTATTCAACAATATCTCCACTTCTAATTTTAAGTGTGAATAATGTCTCTATGTTAAAAATCATCTTATTTCATTTAAAATTGATATAATAATTTATCGTGCTCATGTTTTCAAAATAATAAGTAAAAAATAAGAGAAAAAATAAATCTTTCTTGTTATCGATAATTTTAGACAAATAATTACATACACATATATAATCAAGCCTATTTTAGGTATACTTCTAAGAATAATAACATCAATAATTACATAATCAATCAAATATTCTATACTAATTACGAACAACTCATTCCAACTCTCTTCCTCAAATTGATGCATAGATATCATATATGCCCAACTTGAATAAAGATATGTGAAATAAAATATCAGAAATCACATAAGTCATCACATCAACCAATTGTTTTACTCTCTTAATGTAGGAAACCTCCATTATACCAGAATTTAGATTTTCCTTGATGTAATTCCTGTCAAATTCAATATGCTTAGTACGATCATGCTTTACTGGATTATTAGCTATTTCGATGACAGCTGTGTTATCACAAAAAAGTATCACTGGCTTCTGAGGACTATAACCAAGATTTTACAAAAGAAAATGTAGCCACGTAAGCTCGAAAAACCACATTCTATTTATTGCTCCGCCAAGTTACCAAATTACCACTCACAAATTATACATACCCTGAAATAGACTTCTTGTCCAATTTATATCCAACAAAGTCAGAGTCGATGTATCCCATAATATCTAGGTGTCCATGATTGGAGAACAGAATATCTTTGCCTAGAGAAGACTTCAAATAAGCCAGAATGCGATTTATAACACCCATATGTCGATCACTCGGATTATGCATGAATTAGCTCACATCACTAACTGCATACGAAATATCAAGTCTAGTATGAGTCAAATAGATTAATTTTCCTACTAACCTCTGATAACTCTCTTTATTTGTTGGAACCTAATCAGGATAGATAATTAGACCATGGTTCACCTCAATAGGAGTATCAACAGATACGCAAGCCAAGTTACCAGTTTTAGCAAGGAGGTCTAGAATATACTTCCGTTGAGAGAGAGAAATTTTCCGTTTGGAACAAGATACTTCAAAGCCAAGGAAGTATTCTAAAGCCTCCAAGTCTTTTATCTCAAATTCCTTCGTCAAATAACAACGAAGCTTTTTTATCTCAGATATTTTATTACCTGTAACAATCATATCATCAACATAAACAAGTAGCAATATAATATCATCACCTTCTCTTTTATAGAACAGAGTATGATTAACCAAAGACGGCTTGAAACCATATCCTCGTATTGAATGGCTCAATTGGCCAAACCAAGCCCTTGATAACTATTTCAAACCATATAACACCTTCTTCAGCTTGCATACCTTTATTTCTTTTAGTGTAAAACCAGGAGGAGGATTATATATACCTCTTCCATTAAATCACCATGGAAAAATATATTCTTCACATCAAACTAGTATAATGGCCAGTCTAAGTTAGCTGCAAGAGATAAAATAACTCTAATAGTACTCATCTTAGCCACGAAAGCAAAGGTTTCGTGGTAGTCAATCTCATACATCTAAATGTAACCCTTGGCAACTAATCTGGCCTTGTATCTTTTAAATGTCCCATCTAACTTATACTTCACTGTAAATACCCATTTGCATGCCACTGTCTTCTAATCTTGAAATAACTCAACCAATTCTCAAGTGAAATTCTTCAAAAGAGCTTTTATTTCCTCTACCATAGCAGACTTTTATTTGAGATCTTGAAGAACTTCCTGAAAATGACTATGAGCAGATACGGAAGACAACTGAAGGGCAAAAGTATGATGAGATTTAGACAAGCAATGATAAGAGAAGAAGCCAAAAATAAGATAAACAACATTAGAAGATGATTTTGAAAATCTCAATCTATCTGGTTCTTTATAATCACGAAGAGAATACCTTTGACTTGCGGGATTGTTTACACCTGTAGGATCAAAAGATAAGACATCATTTGAATTTGAAACTATAAGTGAAAAGTTAAATACCTCAGTGGAAATTTATGCTGCATGATCAATCCCAAAAGAATCTTTCGATGGCATGATAGTGTCATTGAGAGAGGGGTCAAACTTGAGAGTAGTATCTCGTCTGATATAATATTTTTCAAACATCCAAGCTAGCCTCTCATTGTTACTTGATTCAATTACTATCGGATTAGAAAAACGTACAGACTCCCCCTCACCTAAACTAGGAGCTAAGGACTCCCCCTTACCACCTATACTAGTAGAATCCTTCTTCTCCCCTAAAATCTACACCTTCTTTTTATCCAACCATAATTGTTCCTCTTCCTTACTACGAACCTCCCCCTGAAGAGGGACAACGGAGATATCGCCAGAAAAATAGGATATCTGCTCACAAAATTGTACATTCATAGACACATAGTATTTACCCGTAAGAGGATGAAAATATTTATAACCCTTTTGAGAATTAAAGTAACCCAAAAACACACACTTGAGAGCACGGGAGTTAAGTTTATCTCGGTGGAGTTAGTGCACATGAACAAAGCACACACAACCAAAAACCTTAGGGAAAATGTTAAGAGCTAAAGAGATGTTGTGAAAGCGAGACAACACCCTCAAAGGGATTTGATAATCAATGATACAAACAGGCATTCGATTGATAAGATAAACAACAGTCATGACGGCATCCACCCAAAAACATTTAGGAACTTTCATAGTGAAGCATAAAGCACGAGCTACTTCAAAGAGATGTCGGTTTTTACATTCTGCTACACCATTTTGTTGAGGAGTCCTTTAACATAAGCAAAGGATAGGTCAACTGCTAAGGGAGTCAGGCGACTGCAAGACGGTGACGAGGAGCTCCTCTTTTTTAGGATTTTGCTCTAATATCAAGAAAAAAAAATAAGAGAAAAATAAATCTTTTTTATTATTGATAATTTTAGACGAATGATTACATACACATATATATAACTCACACGTAGCCTAATTTGAGTATACTTCTAAGAATAGTAACATCAATAATTACATAATCAATCACATATCAATCAAATATTCTATAGTAATTATGGATAACTCATTCCAACTTAATCTTTATAAAATATAATTAACCTGTAAAAGGATAAGACAAAGTCAATTCCACAGAGACAGGGTTGAAAACCTCTAACCTAGTTACGAGTATTGTTTTAGCAAACTCAATGTGATAAAATAAATTAAAGAAAATAAGATCAAAAAATAAAAATAAATTCCTAGAAAAAAAATAAGGTACTAAAGGTCTAAGGTTGAAATTCACCACAATTCTAACTCCCAATCATATGGTCTGATTGATTATTTTTATGATTCTCTAATCATCTAAAGGTGATTGAGCCTAAGGTAACTATTAATCACTTACACGTAAATAATGACGTGTCTAACCTTATCAACGGTCTACTCTTGTGACTCGCTGAAATAAAATTAAATTCATTAACGAGTGATCAAACATTATTTCTCATAAGATCACAAATTACTCTCGTGACTCACAAGTCCTAGGTTTCATTTTTCACTTTTTGATAATACCAGAGTTCACCTTTTGAACCTTTCCCACTCATCTAAAACATGCAAAAGGTTAATAATGCCCACAACATGAATTCAATTGATAAAATAAAATCATTTATGACATAGAAATAAGAAATAATCAAACATACAAATACAATCAATACATTGGGATTGCACTACTCCCAATTCAAAGAAAAAATGGATTACTCCATGGAATATTGAATAAAATATTTATATATTAAATTATGAATTTGGAATTATAAGAGGGAGAAAGGAAGACAAATCAACCTGTCACGAATGCATGCAAACAATTCTCATCCAAAACAAATGCATTTTTGATTCAAAATTACATGAAGTTCATCCAAAACAAAAAAAAAAAGCTACAAACCCTAATTATGGTTTCTTAGCTCCAAGTGGGGGCCAAGAGATGAAGATATCCCCCCAAAATGTTTTCCCACTCCCAAAAATACATTAAAAAGAAATAAAATAAATAAATAAAATGGCATTGGCTCCAAATACAACATTTTCAAGAGTGTTTGGGACTTTTGGACCCCATCACATGGCATTGGGTAGTGATTATACTTTTAGAAAAAAAAACTTAAAATACGAACAAAATAAGACTGATTTCGAGTCAATTGAATTGTGTAGCAAAAAAACATGAATTTTTGAAGTTGACCAATTTATTGCATCCCCACGGCAGGCCACGAATGGCCTTTCATCTGCCGCAGCCGACAAAGAGCTTCTTGAGCAAAATTTTCTTTTCTTCCATTTAGCTCTTTTTGCTTCCTTTTTGTCATGGACCGAGAATTTCAACTTATGTGGCACTTAATCATCTTGCAAGAAAAGATCGATCTAAGTAAATCTTATCGCTTAGGCACATGTAGAGTAATTTTTCCCTGTCTTGGGCTCATCAGGAGAACAACTCCAGTTCTTGACCAGTTTATATAAGGATAGCTAAATTTCCTTTTCATCGTCAAGTCATCGACTAGCGACATGCTTTCCGCATTTAATCAGATTGGCATATCTGAATTCCAAAGAGACTTCATGATATCTCCCACACGAACTACCTCAGAGCCTTCCGTTGTACATCATCTGCACTTTCTACACTACCCTACTTACAAGTAGCACGACTGTCAATTTGAGTCATACTACCAACATCCCAAAACTTGAGGCATGACATCCTCCCCCACTCAATTTTGCAATGCCTTCATTGCATCGCTTGGCCTCGAAAGAACCAAATCATCCAGCGCATTCCTTACAACTCCCTTTGCCTCCTCTGTATCGCACCTTGGATATTCTAGTGAGAGTGGATGCGATTCCATGTAAGACTCTATCAATCGACCCACTTTTGTTATGGGGCTCCCATCCTTGAGACCACGCCAACCAATTGCGAGAGTGCTTGGCGAGTTTTCAAGATGTGAGTTGGATTGCTTTGATACAATCTATCACAGGAAGAAAATTTCAACCCCTGCTACAATTAATCACCTTGCGAGAGAAGGTTAATCTAAGTAATCATAACCGCTTAAAGAGCACACGTAGAATGATTTCGTCATGTCTTAAGCTCATCGAAAGAACGGCTCTAGTTCTCGATTAATTTGGGTAAGAATAGTCAAATTTTCTCTTTACCATCAAGTCTTCAACTGTCAGCATGCTCCCCGCACTTAACCGGATTGACATGTCTAAACTTCAAAAGAATTTCATCGTATCTCCCACACAAACTGTTTCAAAGCCTCCCACAGCACACCAACTATGCTTTCCACATTGCCCCAACTACAAGTAGCATGACCACCAATTTGGGCACGCTAACAGAAGATGTCCTAAAACTCGGGCCTAACATTTTGCTCCCAAAACCTGCAAAACACACCCAAGGCACACAAAATACTAAAAACACACACTAAAATGCATTAAACATATTTAAAACACCAAAAAAACACTCTAAAAACATGATTAAAAAGGGAATAAACGCAGAAAATATCTATAGAAAATAGGTTCATCGAATTCCTCACACACTTGCCTATTGCTTGTCCCAAGGACTAAAACAAACAGACATGCACAAAGGGTAGAAAATAAGAAAAACAAAAACACAAATAAGATAGTGAAATTATAAATATTTGCTTAGACAATAGGAGCGCACTTTATATTTTACTATGAAAATTCTTAAACGTTATTAGGTGAATGCTATTATAATTGTTTATCTTATCAATCGAATGTCGACTCTAATTAACTATCACATCCCATTAGGATGTTATCATGCTTCCACAATATTCCTTCAGCTCTTAACACTTGTTCTCGTGTTCTCAAATTTGTGTTTTTGGATTACTCTAATTTTCAAAAGAATTTTAAAAGTTTTCATCGTCCTACAGGTAAATACTATATGTCTATAGGTATTCAATTTTGTGAGCATATATCTTATTTTTCTAGAGATCTCTATTATTCCTCTTTAGGAGTTTCGTAGTAAGAAAGAGGAACAACTATGGTTAAATGAAAAGAGTGTGAAATTCAAGAAAAAAGAGAATTTGATTATTATAGGTGAGGGGAAGTCCTTAGCTTCTAATTCATTTGTGAGGGGGAGTTTTTGGGTTTGTATTCCAGCTGAATTATAAATGTGTCTACATGGAAGGTTTTCACAGTTGAGGATATATAAACCTGCACAAAGCTCAGCACTGCCAATCATCTTCCCTGAAGTCAAGTCCTGAAAAACACAAGATTTTGTAAAGAACTTAGTGGTGCAATTCAAACCTCTATTTAGCTTGCTAGTGAAAATAAGGCTGCAATTAACATTTGGAACAAATAACACAAAGTGAAGGACAATGTTCTATGAAATATGAAAGGTTCACATTCCTATCACTTTGATTGTGATCTGTTAGCAATACGAAGTGTTGTGACTTTAGCACACAGGCTATAGGAGGAGAAACCTTGTCTATCTCCCATCATGTGATCTGATGCTCTATAGTCTACAATCCACGTATCTAGAGGATTATGGGACATGCATAGCAAAAGACATATTACCTCGATGGGCTGCCCCTGTAGCAATTTCATTCGATGTTGTACAAGTAGAACATGCTTGGTTGATCAACCTTTGAAGCATATTTAGTTGATCCTTGCTAAATGGGTCCTTGTTGGAGCCAATGGATTCCGTAGCTAATTTCACTCAGCTTTCACGATCACCGGAGGGAAGGGCTTTCCATGTAATTTCGAGCAAGTTTCCTTGGTATGTCCAGGCTGCTGACAATGATCACACCATGGTCTTCCTCTACCAAATCTTGAATCTGCTGTTTGTGATTGTTGTCCCCGGGCTGCATTAACATGGGCAGAATCACATCCAAAAACAGGTTTAGCAGTTTGGGACATAACGGCAGAATTGTCATTGGTCTGCATAGCCCTTGTTGACCTAGCATTACTTTTCGTTGGCTCTCGTCTCTGCGAACCACAGAAAATGCCTCTCGTATAGCTAAGAAAGGTTTGGTAGCAAGAACACGGCTTCATATCTCATCTAAGGATTGATTAAGGCTGTGGAGAAAATTTGTACACTCGTTTGGTTTCAATAATTTTCCGGTAACTGGCGTCATCAGTAGGACACTTCCACTCAGGGACTACAAAGAGATCATGTTGCTGTCAATAACAGGTAAGATTGGAAAAATGTGGTGACAGAAGAGTCACCTTGTTTTAGGTGGTGTAGTGCACTTTCTACGGCAAACAGTTCAACTGTATTTTCTATAGAGAAGGCTTCGTGCAGCATCCCAATTCTCTCTAGATGTAGAATAGAGCAGAAAGTTTTCACTGATTTCATTGGTCATATTAGGGACTGTATCCATTAGGTTTAGAAAATAAAATAATTCTACAGCTATAAGGCAATAATCCCAGCCAGTATCACATGGTTTTACAGCTAATTATCCCTAATTAATTAGGGACAGACAACAGCTAATTACTCGGGATTACGAGCAGCTAGCTTACAAACAAACAACTGGAGCATTAATTATACAGTTGAGATTAGCACCCCATATTCCATAATTCCACAAGATCCCTGGGAGATCGAGAGGGTGTGAATAAATCTCTTTCAAAAAATTCTTTGAAGAAACAACACATACCAAGACTATCAATTTGATTGCAATATAATTGCGTAACGGAAGACAATTAGAGAGATATTATCAACAACTATATTCTTAACACTTGGACTAGGTAAATAATACAATCCTGATATTATTAATTTACTGAGTCCAATACCAACAAACCGCTACTACAAAAAGGGTAGAAACCCTAGAGTAACTTAATCAACAGGCTTGAGTTTCTATCTCTTAACACACACAAAAAAGGTCTCTCTTAAAGTATGGATGTGTGTTTTGGAAATTCTCTTACAACTGGGTTTGCAGTCACTCTTGAAGAACAAAAGTTGAAAGATTACAACTTGAAAAATATTGTCTCACAATATTCTTTCTGATACATGCATAAAGGGGTCCTTTAAATTAAACCCTAAAGTGTCGACATGAAAGTGCATCTAGGGTTTTGCCTTGGGAGCTCGTCAATCATGCCTCAGCTGCAGATTTTTTTTTTTTTTTGATAAGTCTCAGCTGCAGAATTTAATTACATAAGTTTCTCTCTCTAATTTAAATGTCAATTGCAATTCTCTCTGATTTAAATGTCAATTGTAAACCAATATTCTCTAAAATTTCAAAAAATGTTGACGAGATTAATGCAAGGTGCATCAAAACCATCCCTGTCTGTCTGCCAATCAGAAGCTTTCACATTGCAGATGTCACTATTAGCGTTTTGCGAGAATTAACTTAGGGCAACAAACCCTATTTGAGCTACATGGGATAGTCTGAACTTGAGATACAAATCTGAAATGGCAATACAAATCCAATATTGAATGTTGATTCCTCCTCAAAGGGGCACCTGATTCAACTTCGTATTGTCAATCCGAGTTCGTACAGAGCAACAAGCTTGGACGCCTCTAAAGAATTCGGATTGTTGCAATGATCTCGGATTGCTTCGACGACTTCAAATTCCCTTGACAACTTCAAATCCTTCAATGAAATTGGATTTGGCAAACTATTTCGAGCTGACTTCCCAATTTCAGACAACCTTGCTAATTTCAGACTTTCTTACCAATTTCGAACTGCCTTGCCGATTTCAGTTCCTTTGTAAGAATTATAAACAATTTTTGCAAGATCTCAGATTATGTATCCGATTTTGTATTATGAATACAAAATCGAATTTTGTTTACTTGCTTCTTGAAGGCTTATCTTTTTAGCTTGTCCTTTTCGAAATTGATTGGCAATCCAAACTCAGATTATATATTCAAATTCGTATTGCCAACACTTAGTGAAACTTTTGCACTCACCAAACACAACCAAAATTGAAATATTATTAAGATATGAAATCAAGTAAGGTTTCAAGCAGGGCTTGAACAAACAAAACTGATGTTAATGTCTTTTATAAAAGTTAATAAAATTAATGATTATGATATAATTTAGTATAATTATTAATCACTATTTAATATAGTTAATATAAATAAACAAAAGACAGAATGTTCGCAAACAATTAATTTTTTTAATAAACAAACATGAACTAGTTTTTCTCAAATCAATTTCAAAAATGTGTATGAACACTTGGTTCATTTATAACCTTAAACTTCTTTGGTGTGCTGACTTTCAGGCGTAAGTCAATTATCAATTTAAAAGTTAGATTTTACAAAGACTTGCAGATCCAAATGTCACTCCAAATATATTTAGTTACATTTACGTAAGCTGGAGCCATAATATATGATGTGCAGCCAGCATGATAACCAATATTTTATGAAAACACAAATTGTTCAATTGGCCTACAAGGAATTTTATCAATTTGGCCTAACAAAAATTGAGTCCCAAAAGAAGATAAATAATCAGAGGGAGAATACACCAATGAAACACAGATGATGAATGTCCATTTACCGTTATGCTGTATAGCTTGTAAAGGACGTCATTCATTCCACCAGTTTCTTCATTAAGTGATTTGTAGTGTCTTTCAAGTGTGTACTTTGTAATCACATTCTGCACGCGATTGTAAAAGTACTCAACCATCCATTTCGCCATATCTAAGGCTTTACTGTTTGCAGCAAATGAATATTGATCCAAAAAACCTGCTAAAATCTGTAATGATAGAGACCAACAAATGATATCAGTTTCAACATGGTAATTGCATCTAAATAGAACTCTAGGCAAGAATGCATCACCTTATGAATTGTGTAGTAAGGAGCCCACACAGGTTTTATAGCTTCAAAGCGGTCAAAAAACTCAGATGGGAAAGCAGACAGATACCCAGTACCAATTTTATACTGACAGGCGGAAAGAGCATCAACCAGTGCAGACATCTTCTCTTTAAGAGTATCATTGTGAGTGCTCGCCCATGCTTTCGCTGACGCACTCAGGTAATGCCCTTCAATATGCAAAAGCAAGCAAGTAAAACATTTGCTGAAACAATTCTGTAAAAAGAGGAATTGTGGTCTTAAAAACGAGTCAGTGGAAAAAGAAAAAAAGATACAAGAAAGTGGAACAAATAAATTAAGAAAGAAACTACAGGGTGTTGATTTTGATCCGTGCTCTTGCTCGGTCCAAATAAGTACCATACAGTCAATCGTAAATTCTTCGTTGCAATGTTAATGCATGAGAGTTGTTATCACGTATATTTGAACAAGATTTTAAGGGGAAAAAGGAAACAAAATTGATGACAAGCTGACCTACGAAGTGGCCGCGAAGCTCGCAGTCTGGCTTCTCCCATCCGCCGTGAGCCACGCCCGGACTGTCCATCCCCGCCGTCTCCCGGAAGCTCCAAGCCAAGCTGTCGACTTCCAACGACAAAATATACTCCAAGTTGGCCTGCTGAGCCCTGCCGTGGACCGAATCAGGGTCCACTCTCACATCGTGCAAGGACACTTCCTTGAGGAAGTTCTGACCGCTACGGAACGAATTGGAGCTGCCCGGGACTTGCATTTTCATTTTCCTGTAAGTCATCGCCCAATCCAACGAATCCTCGTTGGATGTTTCACCCAGGATCTTCCTAGGAAGCAGCTGGGACCACGTAGCATCGTCGGTGTGGATCAAATGGTTCTGTAAAAACACCTCGTCTTTCCAGGTCCGGCCGTCGGAGGCCAAGAGCGCCGACCGGTATGTGTGAGACGAGAACTGGGTGGGTGTGTTGGTGCATTCCTTAGCGGAACAATCACACCAAAACAACTGGGCAATCGCTAAAATCTCGAAAATTGCAAAACGCTTCATTGGATGTGTATCTTTTTATACATATATATAACATAAAGGACCAGCAAAGTACAATAGTACGAATCGAACCCCTTCGGGAAAGCAACAAAAGTGTGGATTTGTTGCTTAGCTAAATTTGGGGACAGATAAAACGCTGTAGAGTCATCGGAGAAAGTTACAAGGTAAGTATAGCTGTAGGAGTAGCTTTTTCGGCCGTCGATTAGTTTTAGATATCGATATATTTTCATTCCCGATATTCATTATGAATTTGTTTCTAATATACACATAATTACAAGTAAATCTATGCTCTCTAAACATAAACATGGACACTATAATAAAAGTAATTTCAAGAGACTCTTTATTATCTACAAATAAAAAATCAAATCTAAAAATTTTACTCCAACAAGCTCTCTATCCCACTCTCTACAAATGAAATTTGCTATAGTGAACTCTTCAAAAATAAAAAGTCATTATTTACTCTCTACGTGATATTATATTTTTTTATTCTCTCTATTTTCTTTTTCTCATTAATTTTATTATTATTTTAATAAAAATAAAGTTAAAATAAAAATGATTATTGGAGTTGAGACCAAAAAAACAATCTTCACGTATAAAGAAATCTTTATAAGGCCTTAATGATACGGAATAAGAATCTGAGCCTTCTACTAATTTGAAATAAGTCTTTTATTGATACGGAGTAAGGATCCAAGCCTTCTATTAGCACGGAGTAAGGATCTGAGCCTTCCACTGATCTAGAATAAGCATCTACTAATACGGAATAAGGATTTGAGCCCTCCACTAATCCAAAGTAAGGATCTGAGTCTTCCACTAATTCAGACTAGGACTCAATGATACGGAGTAATGATCTGAGTCTTCTACTGATCCGAAATAAGCCACACTTATGCGAAGTAAGGATCTGAGCCTTCCATTAGCACGGAGTAAGGATCCAAGCCTTTTACTGATCTGAAATAAGACTTTAATGATACGAAGTAAGGATTCGAGCCTTTCATTGATCCAGAATAAGTCTTCCACTGATACGGAGTAAGAATTCGAGTCTTCCATTAGCACGGAGTAAGGATCTGAGCCTTCCACTGATCCGAAATAAGGCCTCAATAATACAAAATAAGGATTCGAGCCTTCCACTAATCCGGAATAAGCCTTCCACTGATACGGAGTAAGGATCCGAGCCTTCCATTAGCATGGAGTAAGAATCCGAGCCTTCCACTAATTCGGAATAAAGCCACACTAATACGGAGAAAGGATCCGAGCCTTCAATTGATCCGGAACAAGGCCTCAATGATATAGAGTAAGGATTTGAGCCTTCCACTGACAGGAAGTAAGGATTCGAACCTTCCACTGATCTAGAATAAGCCTCACTGATACGAAGTAAGCTTCGAGTCAACTTCCACTTGACTAAAAATCATAAGCTTCGAGTCAAGTTCGACCTTACGACCTTAAACCCTGCCAACCTTTGACTTTCACTGTGTTGGCCTTATATCCATGGGCTCTCTTGTTGTTTGTTCACAGGATACATTTTTTCTTAGCTGGACATGGTCAAAGATGCTTATCAACACTTGTCGGACACATGTGCTCACAGGTAGGGGTGTAAAACGGGTCTGCAGTCCGCGGGCCAAGCGGGCTAGCCTGCGGACCGGAGCAGACCGGACTACTGAAATTCAAGCCCGTTTAAGGTACGGGCCTTAACGGGCTAGCTTAGCTGACTGAGGTCCACACAGACCAAACTCGTGCGGATACGGGCCAGTATTTTTTTATTTAATTATTAAGTATTACTAAGCGTCGCTCAATCCCTCGAAGTCGAAGACCAAAGTTGAAGGCTCGAAGTTGAAGACAGTTTCACCCCCTCGAAGACCAAAGTCGAAGGCTCGAAGTCGAAGACAGTTTTACCCCCTCAAAGACTCGTAGCTGCCAGTCCGCCCTCAATCTTTACTCGAAGAGTCGAAGACAAATTCACTTCTCATCGAGGACTCGAAGATGCGTCATCACCACACACACCACCATGCATTTCCAACCTTAATTAAATCCCTAACCCTAAATTCTATTTTCCCAATCTGATTCTGCATCATGAGATTTGCGACTCTGTCGGTCCGTCTGTTCCAGTCTCCTTCTCTGACCGCGAGAGTCCAAGTCTCCTCTCTAGTCTCCTTCCGGCTCCCTGTACCAGAACAAGTGCAGGCGGGCCTCGTTCTATCTCCCTTGAAAGTTGAAAATGAGAGAATGAGCCTGTGTGAGAACAAGCCTCACCAACAACAACAAGAACTGAAGCACCTCCCCAAACGTCTAAGTCGTCCTTATTCTTGCCTTGCCTTGGCCTTAGTCAATCGACTCATTCCTCCTCTGTGATTGATGATGCTCTACAATTTGTTTATTGTTTATGTCTTTTGTTCCTTTGATGGCTTAGGGTTTTCTGGTTTCATTGCTACTTATTATATTAGGATGAGGCTTTCGACTGAGGGGTGAGGCGTCCATCTAGCTGATGGGTGTAGACTATAGTGTCCAATTGTGTCTTCCAATTGTTTGTTGTTATTCCTTAGCGAATGTGCTCTCTTGGACGGCTTGGACAAACCCAGCTCTGGTTTGGTATCTTTGTTCTTAACTTTCATCATAATTTGGTGTGGCTAAATGGTTTTACTATGTTGGTGAATAATATTGTGTGGGGTGTTGATTATTTAATTTAATCATTGAGTACACGATTTATTTAATTTAATCACTGACTGGTTGTGTTTATTTATATTAAACAATCTGTCGTGACTATTGGGCATTGTTACTGGGACATTCGTTACATATTATTTATATGATCTGATTATTTTTTTAGGTGTTGCGGTTTTGTAACTTCTATAGTTCTATTTGGATATTAGACTGGATGGCCTCCGAACATAGCTTGCATGATAATGATATCAATGAGTTAGGAACTGAATGTGGTGATGGAGTTGAACAATTATGTCATGATAAACGTAGACTTGATCAAAGCACGAATGAATCTGAAATTGAACATGAACATGAAACTGATATGAGTGAAAGTCAAGCTAAGAAATTTAAGAAGCAAACTTCAGACGTATGGATTTATTTTGAGGATTTGGGCATGTGTAATGATGGAAAGCAACGCACTAAATGTAAAGGATGTGGAGAATCTTATGTAGTTTGTGGTAGCAAATATGGTACTTCAACTCTTACTCGTCATGTGACAAGATGTAAGGGAGTAATAGCTTTGAGACATCCAAATATTCCTTATATCTTTATTGATCATGAAGGCAAATTGAGAAGTAAACAGATAGATCAAAAAAAATTCGGGAATTAGTAGCAATGTCAGTGATAAAGCATAATCTCCCTTTTGCATATGTTGAGTACAATGGAGTTAGAAGTGCGTCGAAGTATTTAAACCCTGAAGTGAAGTTCATTTTTCGAATTACTGCTGCATCAGATGTTTGGAAAATTTATGATGAAAGCAAAAAAAATTAAAACGATGTTTAACTAAAATTCATGGCAGGATATGTCTTACTTTTGACTTATGGACTGCTTGTTCTAATGAGGGATATCTTTGCTTGACTGCACATTTTGTTGACTTAGATTGGAAGGTAGCCAGTAAGATTCTTGCATTTTGTGATATGCCACCTCCACATTCAGGTTTTCAAATAGCTAGAAAGGTGATGGAAATTGTAAATGATTGGGGGATAGAGAAGAAACTTTTTTCTATTACTTTGGATAATGCCTCTTCTAATGATAATATGCAAGTCAATGTAAGATATCAGCTTCGTTTGCAAGACGGTTTGCTTTGTGATGGTGAATTTTTTCATGTTAGATGTTGTGCTCATATATTAAATTTGATTGTTCAAGATGGACTGAAAGTGATTTCTACTTGCAATGAAAAAATTAGAGAAAGCATTAAATATGTGAAGGGATCAGAGGCTAGAATGAAAAGTTTTGACAAATGTATGTAAAGATGTGAAATTGGTACAAGTGCATATTTGATCTTAGATATGCCATTCGATGGAATTCTACTTATTTAATGCTTCAAAGTGCTTTAAAATACAAAAGAGCATTCCTAATGCTTGCTTTAAATGATAGCAATTATAAGTATTGTCCATCAAATGAAGAGTGGATACGAAGAGAGAAAATATGTGAATTTTTTATGCCATTTTATGAGATAATGAAGTTGATATCCGGTTCCAGTTATCCAACTGCTAGCTTATATTTTAGTTAAGTTTGGCAAATTGAGGTACTTCTTTTGGAGCATTTGAATGGACAGATGAAGTGTTATAGATGATGAGTTTTCATATGAAGAACAAGTTTGATAAGTATTGGAGTGAGTACAATGTTCTACTTGCAATGGTGGTAGTTCTCAATCCACGAGTAAAATTCTCAATGTTAAGGCATTGTTATTCTATGATCCATCCTCATACTGTTGATGAGAGGTTAAATCAAGTGAAGAATAAACTTTTCATGCTTTATGAAGAATATGCAAAGAGTGATATTATTACATCTTCACGCAATCAAGAATAACGAAGTGATGCTTCTTCTTCATCAATTCTTACAGGACCTATTTTAAATGTATGTAAATAAGTTTAATTTTTTCCAATTTTATGATTATTGATTTTATTATTGATTATTGATTATTTGTGTATATTAAAATGTATGTTATGAACAAAGGTGGATGAATTTGGCAGAAGATGAGAATAATGTTGATTCAAGTTCCAAGTCTTAATTGGAACTATATCTAGATATGCCAAAGCTTGATTATGTTGCTTGTAGAGTCTGGGGACTTTACAAGTCCCACATCGGCTGGGGAGGAAAACGAAGCGTGCCTCTTAAGAGGGCGTGGAGACCTCTCCTGGCACGAGGCCTTTTGGGGTGTCTGTGTGGCACTGCCAAGAACAAAACCGGGGATTGAGCTTGGGCCCTGAACCGGACAATATCGTGTTACAGTGGACTTGGGCTATTACAGATGGTATCAGAGCTAGGGACCGGGTCGATGTGCCATAGTCCCACGGGGACGTGGGCCTCCTAAGGGGGGTGGATTGTAGAGTCTGAGGACTTTGCAAGTCCCACATCGGCTGGGGAGGAGAATGAAGCATGCCTTTTAAGAGGGCGTGGAGACCTCTCTTGGCACAAGGCCTTTTGGAGTGTCTGTGTGGCACTGCCAAAAACAAAACCGGGGATTGGGTTTGGGCCTTGAACCGGACAATATCGTGCTATGGTGGACTTGGACTGTTACATTGCTAATCAAGACTTGGATATCTTAAAATGGTGGAAGGACCACAATATTAGATTTCCTATCTTGGCTAATATGGCTTTTGACTTGTTAAACATACCAATAACTACAGTTGCATCTGAATCGGCTTTTAGTATTGGAGGATGTGTGTTGAACAAGTATCAGAGTCGTCTGCTCCATAGAAATGTTCAAGCTCTTATATGCACACGTAGTTGGCTTCATGGTTTCACTCCTACAGGTAATTATAATTATATCGAATTGTTTACATACATGGAAATGAAATGTAATTAACTAAGATTCTTAATTTGTAGGCTGGGAAGATGATGAAAACGATGAGCAAAATGATTCAGTCAAATGTTCAAATAATGTTAATATGGAAGAAGAAGAAGATGAAGTCATTGAACAACTCCTTTAATGGATCCAAGTTACTACTAGAATCAAATATGAGTATGTATTTGACTAAATTCTAGTTCGGGTTCTGGTTCTGAATCTCAATTGTTGGTGTCTCAATTTGTTTGTTAACAGATTATTCTGATATTTTGTTGACTGGAGTTCTCTTTGTTTGCTTTAGTTTCTCCGATCTCCATAGCTTCAATTAGTTGCTTCGGAACAAGTTACAAGTGTGCTGAGTACATTTGAAACAAGAATTTGTGGGACAGGAAGCTCAACTATTGTGTTGTCTTTCTTATCTCCTGATCCAGACAAAGAGATAGAAGCAATGTCAAAGTTCAGATTCCAGGTTTCCTTCACCAAAAAGGCAACTTCAAACTTCAAAGGACTCACTACAACATGTAGGAAAATTGATTATGGATTATGGTTTGTTTTATTAACATGGCTGATGGCTCAAATAGTCAAACGTTGTATTCAAGTTTTGGCAATTGGCATATTGATAATATCAATTTGATATTGTTGTCTTGACAAATTTTATCAAATTAAACTCAATTGATGTGTTTACACTTAGTCTGTCAATCATCAACATCGTTAAACATTTGTGAACTCAATCCCCTATGCCGATCCAATATGTTGATAGATTTTCTCATTTTCATTTGAAATGCAAAACGGTCTACAAACTAGGTAGATCTCCTTTATTTTCATTTTCTTACCATTTTAAATAAATCAGCTCACATCTATCAAAGACTAAAAATTTTTCAGTTTTTCATACATATAATTTAAAAAATATTCCCAAGAAAAAAACATCATCTAACTAAATTAATTGGGTTAGATACTGATCATCTAATTTTGACAAAAATTAAACAATTATCTTTACAGAAATTAGAATGTCAAAAAATATAATGTTAAAAAAAACGCTCGTAGACCAGTCCGGTCCATTTCAGCCCGTATGCGTACCGGTCCATTTCTGGTCCGCAAAAACTGGCCCGTTTAGGCCCGCCCCACATTGGACTGGAACGGACCGGTCCGTTTTACACCCCTACTCACAAGTTATCCAACCATGAGACAAAGGCTAAAATCCTGTAATAAAAAAGAGCTAACACTCATAATAAATAAGTAAATGCACATTAATGATGATACAACTAAATTCTGCCCACCCATAAAAAGAGGTTCGCTCCCCACATGAAAAGAGAGAGATTCGGCATAGAGAGGAGACATCCAGCAAAAGAGGAGATATTCTGCCGAAACGAAAAACCTCTATTATTTTACCATTTCCTTAATCCTCTCACTCAGCTCCCTGATCCCAAAAAAAGAGAGATTTCGCCTAACTCTCTCATTCAAAAACACACAAAAAAAGAGCCACACAGTCCAATTACTTTTTTTTTTCTTTTTCTCACCACTTCTCTCCTCGTTTTTCTCCAACACCCATATATACACTCTCTCTCTCATCCCAAGCCCAAAAATTTTGAAACACCATTTTCATTTCCCCAGTTCTATTTTCCTTTCTTTTCATTATATTTCCTGCAACAATATCAAAATCGAAAATCAAAAAGAAGGAAGCAACAAAAAGAGAAAGAAACAAGTTAATGCACAGTTTCGCCCAGTACTACTCAACTTCTAGCCCAATTCCAACTGACCAGTCATGGAGTCTCGCCCTCCCGCCAACATTGCTACCATCGGAGTCCCAAGCCAAAGCCAAAGTCGGTTTATCTAATCTGTCTTGATTTGTTTTATTTCATGTAATTGTGTATATTATGTTCTCTTTTCTTTTTTCTTTATTTTTATTTATTGTTTTTGATGTTTTTGTTTTAATGCGTGATTGTAACGCATAATAGCAAGTAAAAGGAAAAAAGAAAAGAAAACGGGGGTAACCAGAGAGAGAGAGAGAGAGAGAGAGAGAAAGAAAGAGGAAGTATGCTAAAAAAGCGTGGGTTTATTTTTATGTTATTTGTGGATTTCATAATCATACACTTAACTTTATTTTGATATGTGTTTTAGTTTGTCGATAGCCAAAAACAAAAAAATAAACAAAAAAATGAAAAAAAAAACAAAAAACAAAACACAAATATGCATTTTAAGTTTTAACATGTTGTAAATTTAGTTTCAATCCTTTCAAAAAAACAAAAACAAAAAAAAAACAACCAAAACCTTTAGGATTTCCTTTAGAAGTATAGGGTAAATTAAATTTAATCTTAACTTTAACAAAGAAGCTAGAAAAATAAAAAGAGTAGAACCGAAGGTCCTTTAAACTAGTCGAACTCAAAGAAGCAGTGAAAACAAATAAAAACCTCCTCCTCCTACGATAAATACCGAAAAGGTGCTATAGAGGTGCTAATCTTTCCCTACATGTAACCAACTCCCGAACCCTTCTCTGGTAACGCAGACCACATCTTAACTACTCAAGGTAAATGGTATCCAACTGTACCCCAAAAACAGTTGGTAGCGACTCTATTTCTCACCATTGTTTCAGTTGAGCCCACCCCAAATGGACCTAGACGAAAACCGGTGATGACATAGTTAGAGGTTATATGTTCGAACCATTGGCACTTAAAACATTTTCGAGTATAAGGTTGAATCGGCTGGCTTGAGCCAACTTCGTTTATAATCTTGGCAGGGGGTTTAAAAATAGGTTTCGAGACTTGAGTTCCTTAATTAGCTCCCAAATCCCATGGTTTTGAAGAACTAGCAAAGGTCTTCTTTGAGATTTGCATCTCAATCTTCATTGCTAGTTGAATAACATCATTCAAAGTCCAATATTGTTGAAATTGAATGACTTTGGAAATCTCATAATCTAATCCTCCAAAATATTGGACAATTTGTTCTTCCTCCTGAATATCGCACTTCATCATTAGTTGTTCAAATTCCATAGTATATTCTTTCACAATCAAACACCTCTTCGTAAGTTATGGAATTTTATAAAATTATCTTGATAATAAGTAGGAACTTACGAGTGAGCTCTTAGTGCATTTTCTCCCAAGTTCTAACTTTATTGCATCCTTTTCATTCTCATCTATGCTTTGGGATTTTCCCATCAAATAAAAGTATGTTTCCTCAGTTTAATGGCGATGATCATTACATGTTTGTCATTTGGAATATCCTTGAGTTCAAACACACATAGAACGGTGTGTAACCAATCAATAAACTCATTTGGTCGAATGCACTCTTCAAAATTTAAAATATCAATCTTGACACCAAGGTTTGAGTTTTGTTGGGGCCATTATCGATAATAAACTCTCTAGTTAGATAATGAACTTTCATTATCCCCTTCCCATCCTTCATTTCTTCTTCCCATGCAAGTGGGTTGTATTGTGGGCGTCGAGTTTGTTATCTGTTGGACCTCGGCCAGGGCACTCACTATCACAATATTGTCCGCTTTGACACTCACGCACCCACCCATGGGCCGCAGCCCGCACGGATTTGTTTCTAACGGGCCGCGACCCGTTAAAACGCGTTGTGACAAGGTGCATATGAGCCTCCTCATTAAGACGACCTCAATGTTCGCCCTAACCGATGTGGGATTGATCTATGGGACGTTAGAGACCCAACAGTCTCCCCCCAATCCCACCATCGGTCTAGAGGACCCGGCTCTGATACCACTTGTTGGACCTCGACCAGGGCACTCACTATCACAATATTGTCCGCTTTGGCACTCACGCACCCACCCATGGGCCGCAGCCTGCACGGATTTATTTCTAACGGGCCGCGACCCGTTAAAACGCGTTGTGACAAGGTGCACATGAGCCTCCTCATTAGGACGACCTCAATGTTCACCCTAACCGATGTGGGATTGATCTATGGGACGTTAGAGACCCAACATTATCCTTCAAAGGTTTCGAGTTTGTCTTGAAGATTTTGGACTTACTGGTGTTGCTTATCCGTTCATATGTCTCAACTAACTCATTAACAAGGAGGATTTTGTCTCATGGGCAACATGACTTAGTTTAGGGTAAAAAGGGTGTTTGGATGGAAGGAGATGAAAATTTAATTTTAATAAAGGAGGATTTAATTTTGGCATTGGTGAAAGGAGATGAGAATTTTGGGTTTGATACCAAATGGCTAAGGAATCGATATAAAGGGACTGATCTTGGCGAGATTAGAAATCCCACTACAAAGCATAGTAGCCAGATTCACCACTTAAACTGGAAAAATCTAATATATAGATGATGAGAAGAATTAAACAAATTTTGACTCTTAATTATCAATATCAATAAAATTTAAAGTCCTCTTTTCCATTACATGATAAGCTTTTTTAGGCTAAAAGAACATAATAGGCAACATTATAACAATACTAACTTAAGATATATATATCTTTTAATGAAAGCAATAATTTAAATCTTCTTCTTAAAGTAATTATTTTCTCTAATAATAATGATGAAGATTCACATCAATTAAAGTAATTATTTTCCCTAATAAAGGAGAGCCCTAATTAAGGAATGTCATGCCTGGTGCAAAGAAAAGAAGAAAAAGGTTGTCATTGAAATAAGCAGAATCCTACTCTTGGAAGCTAACCTCCATACAAGGTTATAGATAGAAGTAACGAGGACAACAGTATATCTTTTAAATAGAATTGTCTTGAGACTAAGGACTAACTGCACACCAAATGAGCTATGTTGTGGAAAGAAGTTAACAACTACATATTTTAAAATATTTGGGAGCGTCATGCCACATGAAGATTAAATAACAAGGTATTAGGAAGTTTCATTCCAAATTAGAGGAATGGGTTTTTATTGGTTATTCTCAAGAAACCAAGGGTTATAAAGTGTTTTTACTAAGACTTAGAAAGATTAAAGCACTCACAACAATTTCCTAATAAATTTATTTAAATTTACAGTTTTTAAATTACTTTTTATTTTTCTATACAAATATACATCACAATAGATTCCCTAAATTACCATTTATATCATTAAAATAATATTGTATACTACTTATTTTATTTAATAATAATTTTTTATAATTTAATATGAAATATAAGTTAATGTTATAGGAAACATGAAGTAGAAAGGTAAATTTTTTTTTAGATATAATTTAATAATTATAGGGAGTGAATAGTACTTCCTAATATATTGGTAAACACTGTACAAACCCTATAGAGAAAGTTAAATATAGAGTATCTGCTGTGGGAATAATTTTATGACCTTTAAATTTTTTTTCCTCTAAATATAAGGAAATTGACCACTATAGGGAATTTGTTACTAGTACTCTTATAACATCTAATGATGTCAAAGTTGATGAAGCTTGGAAGAAACAAATATAAGAGGCTCAGACTAAAGATGAAGTAGATGACTTCCAGTGAGATTCTGTTGGTCCATGAGAGCCTAGAGAGAGGTGAATAAGCTCTTTGAAAATTCTTCGTTAAACTTTACATGGTAGCTAGATTCTGATTATAAAGATAATATTAGTGCGGAAGATAATTAGAACTACATGAAGTATTTTATTTATTATCAAATGATAATTACACAAATACAGAAATCAGAATAAACTGTTTACACACGCTTATTCTAATGAAAGAATATCTCTCTCTTCATTTACAGTAGCACTCTAAAGCTATCCTATGAAGTATACAAATTCATGCTCTAGCACACGTTTTCAATTGTAAGCACTCTTATTACAAGTATAATCCGTCTTAATATATACACTGTCTCATTCAGCATCTTCTTAGAACTTGTTATGTTTTCCTTAAATTAGAGAGCTTTAATTAAATAAGACTTCTTCTTAATTATCGAACTGCACATTGAATGTCTCTCCTTGGAACACTGCATTGCTTAACTCGAAGATGTTGGAAATGCATAACGTATTAAGTCTGCTTTGTGTGATTCCAACATTATAATGAAGACTGTGTCGACTAATCTGAGGAATCCACATGTAAGCGTCGTTGAGGTATTTAATGAATGCGTTTTTGCTTACACTAGGACTTCATGAGTCATTTTCGAGCTTTATAAAGTTAATTTGAGTATGTAAGTCTTAGACCGAGTCTTCCTTACTTATACTAGACCTTAGAGGCTTATACTGAGACTTTATTTGCTTAATATGAGACTTAGATGTTTATACTGAGACTTGGTTTGCTCAATCCAAGACTTAACAAGTGTCAGAAGTGGAACTTAAACTTGTAATAGAACTTCAGCTTATACCGAGTCTTTTGTCCTTATATAGAGCCTTCTTTCCTTATACCGAGTCTTTAAAATTCTCGTCTTTAGCTTAAGTTGAGTCAGTCGAACTTTCGGATAAGTGAGTTTAGTTATACCAAATGATTCATCTGTCTTATACTAAATCTTTAAAATACTATTTGACTTCTCGGTTACTTACCAAGACTCTGGTTGTCACTCACAATGATCCAGATCAAGGTTATATATCCTGTCCTTAGCCGCTCGATTAAAAAACTCTTGCATTCGATTGTGTACACATTTTTCAGTATCTCTTTATTGTGACCCGAGTTTTGACAATAAAGTTTATCCTCTACAGTAAGTTAGAATATACAAATGACAAACTCAATTCAAATTATATAGGGTTTTATCTGCATTTTACAAATTATGGGTTTGATCCGACAAATTCTAAGTCAGATGGTCATTAAAAAAAATCAAGGATGATAGGCAAAGTCAAAAAAGTATGAAAATGAAATAGAGGTTTTCTCCTCCCAATAAGGTTCGAGGGAGAAAAACTAGAAGAACATTGTCTAGTGCACATGATACAAATTAGATCATTGGTGATCCATCAACAAGAGTGAGCATCGGAAGAAAATTTACGAAAGTAACTATACTGCTTTCATAGATTAAACCAAAAACTATTGAAGAAGTCATAGAGGACAATGCTTAAATCCTGGCTATGAATGAATAATTAAATCAAATTAAGAAGAATAAGACATGTAAGCTGGTTCCTAAACCCAAATAAAAAAGCATTATTGTAACTAAATAGGTATTCAAAAACAAGATAAATGAAGATGTCAAAATAATCAGGAATAAGGCAAAGCTAGCATGAAAAGGGTACTCACAAATTGAATATATTGATGTTAATGAGCCATTTGCATTAGTTGCAAAGCTGGAAACTATCAAGATGTTTCTTGCATTGGTAGCACAATTTTTTTTTAAAAGTTTATCAGATGGATGTGAAGTTTGCATTAATGGTTTGCTTGAAGAAGAAGTCTATATTGAGCAATCATATAAAGTCTAAATTATTGACAATGAAGACAATGTATATAGATTGAAGAAAGCCTTGTATGACCTAAAACAAGCTCTAAGAGCATTGCATAGCAAACTAGATACATACTTGAAGAAGCTAAAATTTCAAGAGGGAAACAGTTGATTGGAGAAGTTGAATGGTTATAGGTTGCAGATTATACAAGGATCAAGATGGGAAAGGTATAAATCAAAAGGAATACAGAGGTATAATTGACAGTCTCATGTATGTAGCACCTTCTAGACTTGACCTTATGCAAGCTGTATGTCAAGCAAGTTAATTTCCAAAGGAATCACACTAGCTAGTAGTAAAGGGGATCCTCAAATACCTCGATAGAAAATTAGAAATGTGTTTATGGTATCCTACACAGGGTTCAGTTGAACTACAAACATATACTAACCAGACTGGGCAAGTGATTAAGATTATAGAAGATCAACTAGTGGTTACAGTTTTTACTTGGGTTCTAAATATGTTACATGGTTAAGTAGAAAATAAAATAATGTAACTCTTAGCACAACATAAATAGAGTATGTAATCGCTCATACAACATGTACTCAATTAGTATGGATGAATAATCAGTTGAAGGTGTTTATTGAAAGAATTGTTGGATCAAGGTAGCATAGATTTAGGCCTTAATTGGTTCACATGTTTCAAAACATGATTATATTTTCAAAAATAAAATTGGTTGACAAGGTGTGTTTGATATATATGTTTTCTGAATATAGTACTGCCTTATTCAAATCCTAATTTGAATAAAGTAAATATTTTGAAAAATATATTTCAACTGTTTCCTTTCTATTTTCAAATCTAAATTTATTTATTTTTTGGACTCAATTTTTTTTTTAAAATCACTCTTTCATTTAATTTATTGATAAGGTTTGTCATTTTTTTAACAATTTTTATGAAATCAATTTTTTTAAAACACACTTTTTAAAATATATTCTTTTTTCTTACTAAACATAATTTATTTTTAAAATTTAAAATTTAAACTTCAATTTCAATAAAATTCAAATTGAATCCAAAACATATTAAAAATTTTTTCCAAACACCCCTTAATTCCTATGGCTAAAGTGAGGGAATAGATTTAAAAAGAATAATGCTACATACGGATAGATTATATAGGTAATCCGCGCAGGGGCATCTTCATTATTATTGGATTGATATTATTGTTTTTAAAACTTTTTATTCATAATAATCCAACGACAGAGAGAGTGTTCTTGTACGAATTTCCTACCCATCCTACCTACAAATAAACTTTTCCTTTTAAAAATCACTTACATACGCAATTATATGCTTTATATAGTTTTTAAAACAATATCACGCCTCAATTTTTATTGAATGATAAATTAATAAGATAATTATTAATTGACAGTATTGTGAGTGAATCGTTGATTTATTTGTTTTTGAATTTTTATTAGTTAACAGATTTTGGATAAATGATTAGGAAATGATAGGTGTAGCGGAAAGAATAAATATTGTTATGAATTTGGTGTTAAGTTATTTTAACTGCATACACGAAAACTAGGATTATAACGTCAATATATATGCAAACCCTTTTGCATATCAAACGTAACATTATTCAATTGGCTAAATATTTTGGTCAACATTTCATTGAGGCCCTGTAGGGATGTAAAACGAACCGATCTAGTCCAGTCTATCGTGAAACGAGCCTAAATGGGCCAACCCGTTTAGGCCCGCAAATTTAACGGACCAAGGATAGACTGATCCGGTCCACAGACCAGTCCGTATTTATTTATTTGAATATAATAAATTAACTTTTATTAAATATTTTAAAATTTTTAATTTTAAATCATATTTAATGTTTATATTTTTAAACTTTAATTTTAAAATTAATAGATTTAGGATTTAAGTATTAATAACATAAATAATAGGTTTAAATAAATAAATAAATAAATAAACACCGGTCCGTGAACCGGTCTGCGTCCGTACGGATTTGATTAGCACAGACTAGACCGAAACGGATCAATCCGTTTAAGCCTATAATTGAAATGGACCGAATTTTTTTTGATCCGATCCGATCGGCAAACCACTGGTCCAATTTACACTCCATATTTGGAAACAGTGCTCTATTTGGAAAACATTGATGTCTAAAATTATTACTTTTTTACTTTTAATACTTCCACATTTTCATAGTCCGAAGATCTTTGACAAGGGCTGTCGGCATGGGCAGAACAGAGAATTCCAATTAGGCCTGTGGGATTTGCGTCTGAGAAGCATGCATAAATACAATTTCCTTGTTGCTGCTGCAAATGGAAAATGGAAAATGGCAAATATATTTCCCTTGGTTGAGACAAAGCACAAAGGAGACTTATTCCACAACCCAATATACTCCTGGCCTCCAGAACTCCCAGAAGTTAGGTTTGAATATTGAAATAAACAGTATAGGATTCATCCCTCAAGCTCAGAAGTGGCAACAGAAGGAAGCTCCTCTTTGCTCCTTTGGCCACAAAACTGATAGGGTGATAATGGCTTATTCCCTGCTTCAATACAAAGCTAGCTGCCTGCTTAAAATTGAAACCGCGCAACTGGGGCAGCGCATGGGACTGTGCATAACCGGACTCAGAATTGCAGCCGAGTCGCACATTTGCACCAGGAGCGCTGTTCAAGTTGCTGTACAGAAAGCATCCCTTATGGCTCATTGATTCAAGGGAGATAGAGTTGTCCTGCCCGTCCAATCCGCGGACTGCCTGGAAAACAGAAGACCCTGTATTGTCACCAACTACAATGTTCTCATTGGCTCCTCGCTCCACAACAACCTTCCCTGGCAAATCAAATGGTTCCAGCCGGACCTTGCTGCCAATAACATCAATTGGTTTCCTCTTTGTGGCTGCTGTTGAATCAACTGGAATGAGTCTGAAAGTGGCACGCAAACCGCCATCAGTCCCAGCTTCAGCATGCTTCTCTATAGTGATTGTTCCATTTGAGTTGGTGAACGAAAAAACTGAATCCCCATTTGCTTGTGAGAGAGAAATGAGATCATTGTTGTATTCCACCGGAATTGGAGTTATCCAGTCCGAGAGTAAAGAAGCTGAGCTTGTTTTGATATCCCAGTCACCAAAGGTCAGACCAGCAAGCAGGTAGGGCCCATAAAGGACTGCCTGAAGAGAAGCAAACTCAGCCCGGTCATCTGTGTTCAGTTGAAACAGCCATTCAAAGTCAGTACACAAGTTTGAACAACAGAAAAGGGTGGCCTTTTTTATGATATGGTCTTGGTTTTGAAAAGTAACATCAGTACGCAAACCCATATTGAGCACCGTATCCTGGAAGTGAGCATCAAATATGAGAAACGATTTTGTTCGTAAAATTTATTCAGTTTTGTTCTAGGAAGCCATGCCACCATAGGAAATGGGAGGACACAATAATATCATGCAACTCACTGGGGCATTTAGGCTCGTTTCGTAAACATTGAATGTGAAGGAGATGTAATTTAGCAATTTATTGGAATTCCAAATCAAGATTTTGATTGGGATGTACGGGATACCAACCTTTGATGGGTTCAGTTCTCAGTGTGATGGGAAACCGCAAGGCCAAGGTGTCACCTTTGCTCACAGAGACTGAATGGAAATTACCTGGATCAATTGAAACAGTTGGGTGAGCGACTTTGTGTACCAAAAAATAACATACACTGAAATAAATCATGGAGATGGTGGAAAGCCTATCGGTAGTATGAACAAATTATGCACCTGGGGGTCTTAAATCAAATTTCTGACCATTCAATGCTGCACTGGCATTATTGGTAGATGACCAATTGGGTATCCTCAAGTTCAAGGTACCTGATCCACCAACTGTCCCCTGTAAGCAATCCCAGATTATAAGCAGTTCTATATTAAATGAAAAAAATGAATGCCTTTTAATAGACCCTCGATTTCCACAAAACAACATGTCTGGGTAGCAACCAACACACTGGTCTTTAAAAGAATCAAAAAAATGAACAAATTCAATAAATCTTTAATAATTATAAAAAGAGAATACCTTGAATGAAGAAAATGCAAATGTCGCTTGTAAGTAAGGGAATGATGAAACAACAGGATGAACTCTTTGATTTAGCACAAGCTGTGCAGACATCCAATTAAGAGAGCTAGATATGTACTGGATGACATAGAGTCCTGGCTGATTTCCTTCCTCCTCAAAATATATCGAATCGCCTAATTTTGAAAATGACTCGATGGCTAAAGAAATAAGGAAAAAATGTGAATGGAATGGATAAAAAGGTGAAATTGTTTACAAATTCAAATGATTTTCCATACAAAACAAATGGATACCAAACTAGTTAAATTTCCATCACCCAGTCACAAAGTAAAGATTCACTTCGAAATCATTTAACAGCAGAGACCTGTCCCATAGCAGCACCAGAAAGAGTCTGTCTTTGTTCCCCATCCATGGTAACTTAGGGCTTTGGAAACTCCACGACCCATAGGAAGCATGTAGATCATCACTCCGGGCTCTGTCCCTCTTTGAATGCTTAGAACACCGTTCGTCAATGCACGCTCATAATAATCTGCATATGCTATTTCTTTGGTCCACGTAAACAGGTGACGAGATACCTAATAAATAAACAATCTCCCAATAAATAGAGCAAGAAAGTGATCATTTACAGAGGCCATAAGTTGTTTAAACATAATTAAATATATCGGGTTCATAGTGATCATTGTAACAAACAGGAATGGAAAGAATGTTGGGACCTCACTCTATGACAGCTGGGAAATTTCCAAATCCACCCCATCAACTCAGTTTCATAAAATTAATTTTAGAAAAATCAACTACTCATTTTCATTTCTGCTAATAACTCAGAATCAGGATACCTTCAGCATGTTATATGTAGTACAGGATTCTTCATTCTCCGTTTGTAGAGTGCTTGCTAGCCTCTTCGGATTTGACCTGCCCATTAATTGAAACAGACAACAAAAAATTAAAATAAAGAATGCAAAGGAAACGTAAATCATGAGAATAGATACGTAGTTTCTGGTATATTAAAACTAGTACCAAAACTCTGAGACTGATGTCCCTCCAGTTGCGTAGCTGTGTGATGAATTCACGACGTCCATGAAATATGTTGCAATATCCTGCCGCACAAAATCCCACAATAATAAGCAAAAACCAGGGAATCTCCACAATAATAAACAAAATCCGACAATAATAAGCTAAATAGATTCAATAGAATGCCTCGCTATAACATAGTCTCTGACCAAAAAGAGACAAAAAAAGTATCTGCATATGTGGCCAACTTTGTCATAAAATTAGCTTTGATTCACCTTATGAAGGGAATCTCCAGTCACTTCATAACGCATTTGAGATCCAATCACAATTGGAATGTGCGTGTTGGTATGAAATCCAGATAACTCATCAGCCTGTGAAAAGACCAAAGACTTCATTCATAACATCATTGCTGGGTAATAAGTATAATAGAGATTATACAATTTCGACTGGGAAAAAATTCAAAATGTAAATAACTCCCGGAAGCATTGTAATCAGAAGATACATAAGGAAACTGTTTCTCAACTTCACAGCTAATATTTTCTTGAAGGCTGTAGCTTAGAATATTTTTTAAATGAAAAAAAAACCTTCATAATCAAAAGTCTAGTTTCAACCATGGGTCTGAAGGTTTGTAACATTGTATAAATGAGAGGGTAGTCTATGACATTGAATAAAATGGAACTATACATTGTTTATTTGTATTCAGAAAGCCAAATCATATTATCCTCAAGTCAAATTCTTCCAAGGGAAATAAGAACACTCCTAAAACATCAGGAAAGAATGAAAAGCCATCATGGATGAATTACCTCTACTGCAAGGGGTCCTAAAAAGCACGGTTTGTCAAAAAGGTGAGCCAATGCTAAATGTTTCTTATCTCCCTGGAAAAGAGCCACAACATGATCATGTAATTTGCAGAATACAGCGTAAAATATAAAACGAGTAACAAATTGTCTGCTAAACCATACAGGATCAATCATAATAATTTACAACTTGTGACCTAAAAATACAAACCGAACAACAATAGAACTGTTACTGGAGCAAAGTAACACATGACTGCTTCTCTGTTGTACAGACTTTCATATATAATTTTAAAAGTTAAATTTTGCAAAGCATTGCAGATCCAGATGTGTGTACAAGTATATTTATAGTTCTGTAAGTTGGAGCCATAATATATGGCGTGCGCGTGCATTTTTTTTTTTAATGAAATGCAAATTGTAAAATTACCTTACAAAGCATTTTCTCAAATGGGTCTAACAAAAATTGGCAACCCAACCAAATAAAAATAATTGGAGGGAGAATAGGCTAATGAAAAACAGATATGATGAGTGTCTGCTTACCGTTATGCTGTATAGTTTATAAAGGACATCATTCATGCCGCCAGTTTCTTCATTAAGTGATGTATAGTGTCTTTCTATGGTGTAATTTGTAATCACATTCTGCACACGATTGTAAAAGTACTCGACCATCCATTTGGCCATATTTAAGGCTTTACTGTTTCCAGCAAATGAATATTGATCCAAAAGACCAGCTAAAATCTGCTATGATAGAGGCCAACAAATGATATCAGTTACATGTTAATTGCATCTAAATAGAACTATTGGCAAGAAGTCATCACCTTGTGAATTGTGTAGTAGGGAGCCCACACAGGTTTTATAGCTTCAAAGCGGTCAAAAAACTCGGATGGGAAAGCAGACAGATACCCCGTACCAATTTTTTCCTGACAGGCAGAAAGAGCGTCAACCAGTGCAGACATCTTCCCTTTAAGAGTATCATTGTGAGTGCTCGCCCATGCTTTTGCAGATGCACTCAGGTAATGCCCTTCAATATGCCAAAGCAAGCAATTTTTGTTAAACCATTTGAGAACATGCTTAAATACTTCCATAGAAGAAGATTCGTGATCTTAAAAGCATATCAGTGGAAAAAGGGAAAAGATACAAGCCAGTTAAATGGGAAAAAAAACTGAAGCAACAGAGAGTTGATTTCCATCCGGGCCAATCTCAGACGAAGTACCATGTATTCAATTGTAAATTCTTCATTACAATGTGAATCTGAGAGTTCTAATCTCAGAAAAACGAAGATAAAAACAGATAAAAGTTTCAAAAGTGCCATAAACTTTGAATTTGACATCTAGTACAGAAAATTATTATTATTATTATTATAAAGGCAGAGCAAGCAAGAATAGTGTGAGTTTGACTACTCCTTTCAATCTCGTCATCTTTAACCACCAGTCTACCACTTTCTCGCAGATCACATTCACATAGAATTAATTTTGCACTGCACCACTATCACATAGACCACCGCTAGCAACAACCAAACAACCAAAAACAAAAACAAAAACAAATTTGATGAGAAACTGACCAGCGAAGTGGCCGCGAAGCTCACTTGTTGGGTTCTCCCACCCCCCGTGAGCCACGCCCGGACTGTCCAGCCCCGACGTCTTACGGAAGCTCCAAGCCAAGCTGTCGATTTCTAACAACAAAAGATACTCCAAGTTAGTTTGCTGAGCCCTGCCGTGGATGGAATCAGGGTCCACTCTCACATCGTGCAAGGACACTTCCTTGAGGAAGTTCTGACCGCTACGGAACGAATTGGAGCTACCCGGGACTTGCATTTTCATTTTCCTGTAAGTCATTGCCCAATCCAACGCATCCTCGTTGGCTGTTTCACCCAGGATCTTCCTAGGAAGCAGCTGGGACCACGTAGCATCGTCGGTGTGGGTCAGATGGTACTGTGAAAACACATCATCTTTCCAGGTTTGGTTGTTGGAAGCCAAGAGCACCGACCGGAACGTGTGGGACGAGAGCTCGGTGGGAGTGTTTGTGCATTCCTTAGTGGAATAAACACGGCCAAACACCAACTGGGAAATCACTAAAATCTCCAAAACCAGTGCACCTGTCATCGGTTTAATGTTTTTTTATATATTCGATTTGGATTATAACAAATAATAATAACAATATTATTATTATCAATAGCACTAAAGACAAACAGTGTATCACTTCGGGGAAGTAACGATAGTGTGGATGTGTGCTTCGTAACTAAAAATGGGAACAGACAATACAAGAAGCAAATTTTGTTTTTTGTTTTCTGGGAAAAAACACACAAACACTTAAGATTGTGTGCAGCTAACAGAAGCTCCTCTATATATATGCATATATAAGTAACGGATGGAGATGGGTTGGAAGGAGAGAAGAAGGACAGAAGGCAAGTGAAGTGAAACAGGCCGTAAAAGCTAAGAATCAAGGACAGCGAAATAGATTATCCGAATTGGGACAACATAATCGACGGGCGTAGGTACAGTGATACTGATAGCGCGGGGGTGGTGGGTGAGTGAGTGAGTAAGTGAGAGACAATATGTTCACGGTTTCGGAGTCGTATATCTTAGTGGTTGAGAATGAGTCTAGACGAAGCAGTGTTGGTATATATATATATATATATGGAAAAAAAAACGAAGTTGTAACAGGTTTGGTAGAGAGAGAAAAAAGGGAAGAAAAAAATGTAGAGAGAGACTGAGAGAGAGAGAGTGGGGGGTTGTTTCCGGAGGCCACGGGGCGTTTTTAAGAGATTACCAATTCTGGGGTTGGCTTCGCTGCTTCTTCTTCAGTCTTGGACCAAATGGGGAGATGACCCACCCTCCCCTTCCCCCTCTTCTCTCTCTCTCTCTCTCTCTCTCTCTCTCTCGACAACAGACTACAACTCCAAGTAAGCAGGCAAGCTGTTTGTCTTTCCTTCTCTTCTCACACGGGTTTGTCCAAATATCTATCCTCTCATGATTGATTCTATCTGTCCCATTTTTGGAATTGTATTTCCACTCCACGTGAAAGTCCAATAAGGCATGTCCCATTTTCTATTTTTCAATTATTTATGATTATATATATTTACGAGTTACCATGCAGTGGAACTGTGAAAGTGGTAGTCCGTGAAATAGCACCGCGCGCAGTCATTGGGCTCCATACTCCTTCCTTACTCCAACTCGCCAAAGCCAATCATGCCTTACTCTCCCCCCCGTGACTCTTCCACCGGGTACAGTTTTGACCCAATTGCCGCCTTTATAATTTTTTATTTTATATTGTATCTTAAAAGTCAATGTAACCGACAATGCGATTGCCGCCCAATTAATTATTCCTAACTTTTAACACGCCCCTTATAGTTAAGTTAAATTATAATCTCGACCATTCCCATTAAAATTGAACGAGCGTGACCATTCCATTATACTCTGTTTTGGTGTCATGTAGAACTACTCGAGAAATTTTCTATGCTAGGGAATTCGAACTCTTTGATTAGGGATGACATTTCAATTTCATAAGGCGATTACTATTTTTACTTGATCTGGCATTTATTTATTTATTTTATTAAATATTAATTTAAAAATACTAGATATTATCCAATTCATCTCACTTCGGCTCATTATTTGAATTACACACAAACATGTCCGCATTCCTAATCATTTACTTTTAAAAAAGCAAATCAGCTCAATTTAGAACAACTCTAATAATACTTTTTAAATTATCTCTTCATGTTTAGAAATTTTTTTCATGTAGATGACCATTTTTTTCTTGTACACTAATAATACTATGCAAATTAATATTATTTTTATTAAATAATACTCTCTTCTCCTACACGAGAAGAGAAGAGAGAAGAGAGAAAAAAGAGGAGAAAGAAATAATACAATATTATGTAGAAAATGAGTAGTGACTTTAATGAAAAGTCACTATAGCAATTTCTAGATGTAGATAATGTAATGAAGAGCATGTTGGAGCTTGTTTTTAATATTTAGCTCTTTATTGATGGACAATAAAGAGTCTATTGGAGTTACTTTAATACATGATACACACAAGCGTGAATAAAACTAATCTCTCTCTCTCTCTCTCTCTCTCTCTCTCTCTCTCTCTCTCTCTCTCTCTCTCTCTCTCTCTCTCTCTCTCTCTCTCTCTCTCTCTCTCTCTCTCTCTCTCTCTCTCTCTCTTACACACACACATATAAAATTGATAAAAAGAAAAGGAGTGCAATACCCTTAAAGAATGCAAATTCATGTTCAACAATTATATCTCATTTAATTTAATCCTAAGTATCATGGGGTTAAGGTTTTCACCCGTGCGGCACTCGGTTACCCTAGTGGATGCTCTAAGTAAGTCATACTGATCAAGGCACACGTTGACTGGTTTGGCCTTGTCTTGGGCTCATCAGAAGAATGACTCTTGTTCTCGACCAGTTTGTCTAGGGATGGCCAAGTCTTCTTTTCTTCGTCATGTCACGCCCCGAATTTCCAGCCGAGGAAACCGAAACGTGACCCTCCCTTTACCCAAGTTTGGATAAAGGGGTTGGGATACAATATGGCCACACAGGACACCATACATTTCACAACAAATATTCAGAGAGACCATCATACATATATATTAAGATCAAACCATTATTAATGTGTCCAAACTGTAATGACCCGTGTTTTGCGGCATGTAAGAAGTTAACCGAAGATGCCTTGTGAGTGGAAATTGTTGGGTTTTAGGGAGTTTGCTAACATGCTTTTATGCCCTAGGAAGATGCTATTTGCATATACAGGCGTTTTTAGGTTGTTTTGTCCGGTTTTGGAGGTTGATTTTGACCAAGTAGATGGCCTCAAATCAATTGGCGTGCAGAACAAAAGTTTCTCAGAATGATGTCCTCTACCTCCCACAGAAGTTTCAGAGCCAAAGGTCTTGAAAGCCAATTGGACCAATTGGCGTGCAAGTATTTTTCTGCATATCAACCTTCTACATGATGCAAGGAAGCTTGGGGTAGAATTTCACAGCATTTGGAGCTGCAAGTCAATTGGGGATATGGCGTGCAATATGGCGTGCAACCATATTTTTGCACTATCACCTTGATTTTGTGATTCTAAACATCTTTTCCCAAAGGGGTATGTTGGAATTGTGGATATTTTGTCGTGTGTGGGTGCGGAAATGTTACAATTTGTGTGATCAAAACTACGTTAAATGTGGGGAGTACACTTGCGCCCTTGGGAGACGCTCGTTAGCACCATGCTATTCGGGGCGTGACATAAGGTTATAATTAAAAGACCGTATTCCAAAAATGACCCTAATCTAATTTGGCAATCTAGGAACCGTCCCTCGTCTCTCCCTCTAATCGACACACCCAACCATCGAACCACCTTCCTCGACAGCCTCATCCCGAGAAAAACCAGATCATGAGGACTCATTGACATTACACAGAAGGTGACAGTAGAGCTGCTTTGCTGGGTTCCAAAGGGGTGGGTGGTGTTCTTGGTACATGCACCGATGGTCGTTGCTATCACTGTGCTTGGCGGCGAAGGGGTTGCAGTGGGAGCTTGGGTGATCACACAGCTGCTGTTCCTGGTTCTAAGCGAGTGCACGCAACAAGCCAACTCACACAATGACCTCAAAGATTCAAAACTTGACCGTCTGTAACGGCTGTTGAACAAGCAATTGCGCCACAATATGGTGTTAGTGAGAGTAGCAAGGAACAAATGTGGGGTAGTGGGGTTTCTGTTAAGAAGTATCTAAGCAAAGTCCTTGGACCATTGGTTTTGATGGAGAAAGTAAAAGAAACCATTAATTATATGCTTCATGTTGAAAATCCATCTGCTCTATCAGACATTCTTATATCTACTAATTCTTGAGAAGGTATATTTTATAGAGCTATACCTTCAAGATATATTCATAGGTTTGCTGCATATTTTTGTTGTTTTAGTTGTAACAATCCTTACTAATTATAATTTAAAATTTGTTTTGTATGTAGTTTTGAACACAGAAAGTCAAGGAAGGATATTACAAGCCAACTAAAACTAGAGCATTGATTCTATGTGTGTGTGTTGGGAGGTAGAGAGTACCTCCTCAATCTAGAAAGTTATATGTTTGTATTTATTTTTATGTCTATGTATTTTTCATTATATGTTTCTTAACAACTCAAAAGATTATAAAATTTTTAAAGTTATTGCAATTGTAAGTGTCCATCAATAGCCTTCCATCTTCTTCTTGTATTTATTGTTATTATTAATTCGATTTTATTTTTGTCTAGGTGATTAAACAAATCTTCAAGTAAAAAATATAACATCACGAAAATGTGTATAAGTTATGGGCAGCACTTATAAAAGTAGATAATTTGTAAGAGAGACCTGCTTCAGACTATAAAAAGAATATATTATGGTAAAAGATGTACAATACATCGGTGTATAAAAACAACAGAAAAGGCAATATCACTAGCCTCTTAAATAAACACACCAATAGAAAGTTGTTCTTAGACTAGAGGGGTCAGTGTAACCCTCATGGACTAGAGCACTAACTTAGGGCAGCCTTCCTTGCAACACAACAAAAAATTTTGATAATTAAAAAACTTCTCTAAACTCACACCGATCCCACTACTACCACCACCCTTTTTGTTTCCCCTTCGGTTCTATTGGGCATTTCGTCAAATAGTTGTAGTCAATCACCTCTTGTGCGTCTTATCCTCATCAATGGCCCTTGATCAGACCCTTCTTAGAGCTGGTCACCACTGAGGATGGTGGATGCTTTGGAGACGGCATTTTCAAATGTAGGGGATTGGGAGATGCTAATACCGAAGTCACAGCTATTGGGATGATTTGTGCAACTCTTCACTTTCCCCTCTCTCCACGCTCTATTTACTCTGCATTTGAGAACAAACAATGGCAACCAAAAAAACAAAGACCATTTTTTTAAAAACAAACAACAAAACTCAAAACAACAACACCAAAACAAAAGAATAATTGACTAACAATGATACCAAAGATTAAAAATATTATACACACGATACAAAAACCTTTTGTCTGCTTGCAAATAGATATGCGACTATGGGAGTTGCGTTGGATCAAGCGAGCACGATATAGACAATTTCCAATCTTGAGTGACAGTCTAGTGGGGCATGTAATATCTCGTATTAGGAAATAACATAAGATAGCCATAATTGGGCATGAGGGTATCATTTTGTGGTAGTGATTATGAATATAGTTGTTTTGGCTGCAATTTGGGTCCAATTTGGGGCCTGGATGACCCAGGGGTATTATTATAATTTTTAGTGGCAAGTTAAAGGGTTAATTAGTTAATTTGGTTATTTGGGGATTTAAAAATATTAATATTTAATAGAAATACGAGTTTTCATTAATAAAAGGCTTTTTGGTATTTTAAATTGATTTAAGATAGGAATTCTAGTATATTAGGAAATCTAGTCTAATTAGGTTTCTTAATCAGCAAGAAGTCTAAGCTAAATTAGACTCCTGCTCATCTCTATAAATAGGGAGACTGGCCAGGGAGTGTTGGCTGTTGTTTCTGTGCGTATTGAGAGCCCTAGCTGTCCTTGGAGCAAAGGAGAGAGAAAAAGGTCGTGGCTTGAAGCTTCTGGGTGTTCTAACAAGTGAAGTCTATTGCGTCGTGTTAGAGGTAGGTGTTTCTATCCTTCTCAAACTCTCCTAGAGTCCTATAACATCTAGGGTTGGTATAGTTTTGGGAATCAAAATTAGAATGAACAACTTTGCATGTAACTAAGATAGAGAGTCTAAATAAAGATGTTTGACGTTCAAGGTCGTTGTTGAGAATGTATATATCATTTTAGGGCGGATTCTTCGTATGTTGGAACTTTATGAATAGTTCGGTTGGTGAACAGTGTTGGTCGGGTGAACAGTAAAGTGGTTGGGTGAAGCTAATTTTTATACCAATGAAATATTCGCGATATTTAGAGGAACTTTCCCTTCTGGTCGGGTGAATTTTGAGGTGATCGGGTGAACAGTAATTGATTGGGTGAAGTTAATTTTTATATGGTTAGAATACTCGCGGTATTTAGATGAACTTTCCCTTTTGGTCGGGTGAATTTTGAGGTGGTCGGGTGAATAGTAACTGGTCGGGTGAAGCTAATTTTTTATGACTAGAATATTTGCGGTATTTCGAGAAACTTTCCCTTCTGGTCGGATGAATTTTGAGGTGGTTGGGTGAACAAAAATGTGGTTGGGTAAATAGTAACTTGGTTGGATAGTGCACTATATTTGTTGTGATGAGGTCCGATAAAGGACAATGGTCCGGTAAAGAACAGAGGCCCAAATAAGGAAAATAAGAGTACGATGGATCTGGTCAAGGACATCGGTGCGGTAAAGCACAATTTGCACTGTGAAGTGCATGATTGAATTGTTATGAATAATGATGTTATATGTGATGTGATTGTTGAACACTACACTCGCACATTTACACTTTGCACATAGAATTTGTTACTTAAACTAACCAGAGAGTGTACAGGGATAGTCACCTACTGAGCTATAAAGCTCACACCTATGTTGCTAAATCTCTTGCAGGTACTAAAGGGAGATTGGAGGAGCACTAGTAGTCAAGTGGACCATGATTTTGATGTGATGCTTATGTAACTATAGGACTTATGATTATTGTATTATTTGTTTGGATTGTGATTTCCCGAACATGGGTTTGTGGACATTGTAAGACAGTATAATTATTTTATAGTTTGCTTGTTTTAAAGTATTTTGTTTAATGGATATCATTGAGGAGGTACTATCATACCCCTGTTGTGTGACAGTATAGGGGAGCGTGAGACAATGCCCGCTTTGTAGTCTCTATTAAGTGCTAGTCACCAACCCCTTGACCTTTCGGGTGCAGGCATGGGGCAGTCATGTGCTCAATCCCGGGCTTTCGGAATTGAGGGCGTGACAAGTTGGTATCAGAGCCTTTGTTCTTGATAGACCTAGGTTAGTTAGGGTGATTGATTGATACCTTGGGACTCGGGATACATTAAGGAGGGCACCTAACCAACATAGTCCTTATTCACCTTAGGGTCAATCAGATCACCTAGGATGCATTGGGAAGGGTGCATACATGACATTGTGCATTATAGGCACTAGAAAAAAAATATTATTTGCTGCCACTCTATTGTAATATAATTTGATGTGGTTGATTTGTGATATGATGTGGTATATGCTTATTTGTATGTGATATGAACTATGGGTAGGGAAACATGGGCCCTACTAATTGATGTGGACCTTAGAGCCATTAGTGAGTAATGAAAACTTTTTCCAAAGTTGTTTGGAACTATAGTTAATTAACGTTTATGTGGGTGGTGCAGAATGTCACCACGAAGGAGTACAAGAGGTAAAGAACCAATGGAGGAGCCTTCCGTTGAGTCTAGGGCTCAGGAGCAGCAGGACACCCAAGCCCCAGCTTTTGGTGAGGATTTTGCTTCCCAGTTAGGGGCGCAACTCTTCAATCAGATTCGGGGAGCCTTAGAAGGCACCGTTGAGGATGTGGTTGAGAGAGTGTTGTAGAGGCAACAACATCAGCCGGATGTTCAGCTTGGAGGACAACTGACTGAATTGCGATAGGCATCTCGACCTATTGTAGAACGTGATGATGCAGACTGGGTGAACCAATTTAAGAAGTATAACTCGAGGACCTTTGAAGACGGAGCAAAGTCAGAGGATGCCGAGAACTGGGTCAAGTGGACTGAAGACATTTTCTCACTGCTTAGGGTGTCGGATGAGATCAGGGTTCATTTAGCAACCCACTATCTGCTAGGGGGTGCTTGCAGGTGGTGGGAATTATTTCGTGATGTGCATGGTGAGAATGTCACATGGGATAAGTTTGTGGAGCTCTTTTATGCAGAATATTTTCCACAGTCTGAGCAAAAGGTAAAAAGGAGGAAATATTATGCACTTGAGCAAGGGAACAAGTCAGTGGCTGAGTATGTGAAAGCTTTCACCGAATTGGGAAGATTCGCTCCTAAATCTTGACAGGTAGAAACCAAAAAGGCCCAGGATTTCGTGGAAGGCTTGCGACTGGCCTTACGAACTCGGCTAGAGGTGTGGGAGTTGGCCACGTACCGTGAAGCAGTTAACAAAGAAATTATTACAGAGAGAAGCTTGGAGCAGGCTAAGATTCAGAGGTCTAGAGGGGCTAGGGGTTCGCTCATAAAAGGCCCCAAGATGAACAAGGTTCGGGGCAGGCGAACAAAAGACCTGTACCGAAATTTTCAGCTCGCTCAGGACCAACGAGTGGCACCTCAACAGTGGGAGACCCAAGGGCATGTTGGGTTTGTGGCATGCCAGGTCACACAAAGAAAGATTGTAATAAGAAACACTTACGCTGTCATAAGTGTGGTCAAGTGGGGCATCTGGAGAGGACCTGTCAATTTGCGAGTTCAGTCAGTGTAGCAGGGCCGCAACAATCCCGAAATATGGGGCAAAGGGGTGGAAACTCATATCAAAGACCGACACAGTCAGTTCAAGCCTCCTAGGCCCAGCTTATGGCACACCAGGCGCAAAAAGAGAGTCAGAGACCGAGGGCCCATGCGGGTGGAGCTCCCACGGAGCAAGCTGGTGGTGGTCCTCAGCGTGGAAGGAACTATGTGATTACCGATACTAGGACCGAGGGATCTTTGATGGAGGAAACTGAGATGGGGCCGTCTACGGTTCGAGGTACAATTCTTATTTCTCGTACTATATGTGTAGTATTGATAGACACTGGTGCCACACATTCTTTTATCTCATAGAGAATTGTTGATAAACTAGAATTAGATTATAAGGTGGTGGCTCGACCCTTGATTGTTGAGTCACCAGTAGATGGAGAAGTAACTCTAAATTGTGTTTGTGAGAATTGTCCACTTTTGCTTGGAGGTGTGAACCTTTAATGGGATTTGTTTGTAATGGGGTTAGTGCATTACGATATACTCCTAGGAATGGATTGGTTGGTTTATGCAGAGGCTAAAATAGGTTGTTATAGACGTTGAGTGACTTTCCGCATACGTGAAGGTATTAGAGGTACGTTTGTTGGGGAATGGATAGTGGAGGCATGCAAATTAGGCCCGATGAGGCAGGGATGGAGCAAGGTTACCCAGCAGTTAGCCAATTTAACCTTGGTGGATGAAAGGAGGGAGGGCAAAGCAACATTGCCCTCAATTGTGGATCAATTTCCAGATGTTTTTCCAGAGGAGCTGGAAAGCCTACCGCCAAAGAGAGGTGTGGAATTTTCAATAGAATTGCTTCCTCAAACAGTGCCTATAAGGTTGGCAACATACAGGATGGCTCCTACAAAGCTTAAAGAACTCAAGAAGCAACTGGATGAATTACTGGCTAAGGGGTTTATTAGGAGAAGTACCTCTCTTTGGGGTGCTCCAGTATTGTTTGCTAAGAAAGCTGATGGTTCTCTTCATTTATGTATTGATTATCGGAAATTGAATTAAGTGACGGTGAAAAATCGGTATCCACTACCGAGAATTGATGATTTATTCGATCAATTCAGGGGTGTTAAATGGTTCTCCAAAATTGACCTGCGATCTGGATATCATCAACTGCGAGTGCGGGAGGAAGACATTGCGAAGACGGCATTCATTTGTTGATATGGGCACTATGAATGGTTGGTCATGCCATTTGGACTCACGAATGCACTAGCGGTGTTTATGGGCTTAATGAACCAGATCTTTGCTCCCTATTTGGATCTATTCGTTGTGGTTTTTATCGACAATATCCTGGTATATTCCCGAACCAAAGAGGATCATAAGGAGCATCTTCAAACAGTATTGCAGATCTTACGGGATCAACAGTTGTATGCAAAGTTCACCAAATGCGACTTTTGGCTACAAGAGGTAAAATTTCTTGGGCATGTGGTGACACCGGAGGGTATATCTGTGGATTCGGGGAAAATAGACTCAGTAATGTCTTGGAAGAGACCCACAAATGTCTTTGAAATACGGAGTTTCCTGGGTTTAGCAGGTTGTTATAAAAGGTTTGTGAAGGATTTCTCCAAATTAGCCGCTCCCATGACTGGAATGACTTGGAAGGGAGTTCGCTTTATATGGACAGAAGCTTGTGAGGAGGCGTTTAAATAGTTGAAAGCACGATTGACTTCAGCACCTATTCTTATTCTCCCTGAAGAAGGTGTTCCCTATGAAGTCTATTGTGACGCATCCAGGATTGGATTGGGGTGTGTGTTAATACAGGAGGGTAAGGTAGTTGCTTAAGGTGTATACGGATCATAAGAGTTTACAATATATATTCTCTCAAAAGGAGCTAAATTTGCATCAACGAAGATGGGTGGAATTCATGCAGCAGTTTGAGTTTGATCTGGCATATACCCCCGGAAAAGGCAATGTGGTAGCTGACGCCTTGAGTCGAAAAGATGTGGCTACCATATGTCACTGTGCTCTCAAGGAATGGGAGATGATGGGGCAGTTGGCAGACTTAGGGGTACACTCCATAATTGATGGGGAGTATGGGACTTCAGTGTTATTGTAGCTACCCTAGAGTTACAACAGCGAATTATCGAGGCTCAAGTAAATAATGTTGATTACGAGAAGATTCGGGAAAAGATGCATGCTACTGATACAATAATTGATTTGATGGAGGATACAACCCATGTACTACGATTTAAGGGTCGGTTGGTAGTTCCAATTTTGCTCTGGGAAGAGGTTCTGAGGGAATTTCATCATTCCCGTCTAGCTGTGCATCCTGGAGGAACCAAAATGTACCACACGGTGAAGAGGCAGTACTAGTGGCCTAATTTAGAAAGGGCTGTAACGGATTTTGTAAGGCAATGTTTGACTTGTCAGCAGGTCAAGGCTCAACATATTAGACCAACCGGAGAGTTGCAACCTTTACCAATACTGAAATGGAAATAGGATCATGTCATAATGGACTTTGTGACTGGACTTCCTCACTCTCGAGGACATGATGCGGTATGGGTTGTTGTAGATCGGTTAACGAAGTCAGCTCGTTTTATTCCTATCAAGGAGACTGATCCTGTTCGAGTTTTAGGGCAACGATATGTTGATGAAATTGTAAGGTTGCATGGTGTACCTGTTTCCATTGTGTCAGATCGAGACGCCAGATTTACTTCTCAGTTTTGGCGGCAATTACAACGAGCTATGGGTACCCAGTTGAATATGAGTACGGTGTATCACCCACAGACAGATGGACAGTCTGAGCGCACCATCCAGATATTGGAAGATATGTTAAGAGCTTGTGTGATGGATTTTGGTGGACATTGGGTGTCACACCTACCCTTGGTGGAGTTTGCTTATAATAATAGCTATCAAGTAACTATCAGGATGGCTCCATATGAGGCTCTGTATGGGAGGCCTTGTCAATCCCCATTGTGTTGGGCACAAGCAGGTGAGGCTGCAGCAATTGGTCCAGACCTTGTTCAAGATTCAACAGAAATAGTACAGTTGATCAAACAACGGATGTTAATAGCCTAGAGTCATCAGAAGTCATATGCTGATAAGAGGCGTTCACCACTACGTTTTGAGATAGGTGACCATGTGTTCTTGCGTGTCTCACCACGACGAGGACATCAGAGGTTTGGTCGAGAGTCAAAGCTCTCACCACGTTTTGTTGGACCTTTTGAGGTCATAGCTGTTGTTGGCAGTATAGCATATCGTCTGGCATTGCCACCAGAATTAGCACGTGTTCATAATGTTTTTCATGTCTCACAATTGCATAAATATTATCCAGACCCATCTTATATATTAGATTGGCATGAGATAGAATTAGCTGATGATGGAACGGTGGTGGAGGTTCCTGTTCAAATAATCGATCGACGTGAGAAAATTTTGCGTGGCAAAGTCATTCCTTTAGTTCGAGTCCTGTGGAAACATAGTGGGTTAGAGGAGCAAACTTGGGAGCGGGAGAGTCAGATGCGTGTTCTTCATCCTGAGTTGTTCGAGGACGAACAGTCCTAAGGTGGGGAGGATGTCATGTTTCTCCATATTTATTTTGTTCCTTACTCTGGTGGAGATATGTATTTGTTCTGATGGTATTTGGTTGGATGGTATTTTATTGTGATATAATGTTACATAATTTTGTTGTGACTTATATAATGGTATATTACATATAGTGATTAACAATGATGTTGACTTTCTCATTTCATTTCTTGTCATTGAGGTTGTTGCTTTTCGAGGACGAAAAGTCTTAAGGTGGGGAGGATGTAATATCTCGTATCAGGAAATAACATAAGATAACCGTAATTGGGCACTAGGGTATCATTTTGTGGTAGTGATTATGAATATAGTTGTTTTGGCTGCAATTTGGATCCAATTTGGGGTATGGATGACCTAGGGGTATTATTATAATTTTCAGTGGCGAGTTAAAGGGTTAATTAGTTAATTTGGTTATTTGGGGATTTAAAAATATTAATATTTAATAGAAATACGAATTTTCATTAATAAAGGGCTTTTTGGTATTTTAAGTTGATTTAAGATATGAATTCTAGTATATTAGAAAATCTAGTCTAATTAGGTTTCTTAATCAGCAAGAAGTCTAAGCTAAATTAGACTCCTCATCTCTATAAATAGGGAGGCTGGCCAAGGAGTGTTGGCTGTTGTTTCTGTGCGTATTGAGAGCCCTAGCCGTCCTTGGAGCAAAGGAGAGAGAAAAAGGTCGTGGCTTGAAGCTTCTGGGCGTTATAACAAGTGAAGTCTATTGCACCGTGTTAGAGGTAGGTGTTTCTATCCTTCTCAAACTCTCCTAGAATCCTATAACATCTAGGGTTGGTATAGTTTTGGGAATCAAAATTAGAATGAACGACTTTGCATGTAACTGAGATAGGGAATCTAAATAAAGATGTTTGACATTCAAGGTCGTTGTTGAGAATGTATATATCGTTTTAGGGCGGATTCTTCGTATGTTGGAACTCTATGAACAGTTCGGTCGGTGAACAGTGTTGGTCGGGTGAACAGCAAAGTGGTCGGGTGAATCTAATTTTTATACCAATGAAATATTCGCGGTATTTAGAGGAACTTTCCCTTTTAGTTGGGAGAATTTTGAGGCGGTCGGGTGAACAGTAACTGGTCGGGTGAAGTTAATTTTTATATGGTTAGAATACTCACGGTATTTAGATGAACTTTTCCTTTTGGTCGGGTGAATTTTGAGGTAGTCAGGTGAGCAGTAACTGGTCGGGTAAAGCTAATTTTTTACGACTAGAATATTTGCGGTATTTCGATAAACTTTTCCTTCTAGTCGGATGAATTTTGAGGTGGTCGTGTGAACAATAACTTAGTCGGATGATTTTTCTGATATTTTTCTTGGATAGCCAGTTTAAAACCTTTCGAAATGGTGAGTATTAATAGCGAATTGGAGTTCTGTAGAATTAGTTATGATTTTTTGAAGTTGGGACAGAATCTACCCTGTTTTATTAGCCTGTTTGGTTTCTTTTAATCTGTTAATGGAAATCTAAGCTTGAAACCTTTAGAGTGAAACCCTAATGAATGTTTGGATATTGTAGTGTGCCTTTCATTGTTATAATTGGTGTGCATATATTTATTTATATGCTGAAAACATGTTCATAATGATTGTATATGATTTTACTGCGGATGTTGTTATCACTCGTTTTCGTCCGGGTCGAACCCAAATGATAAAATATACAGAGTCGCCACCAACTGTTTTTGGGACGCAGATTGGATACCCTCTACCTTGAGTAGTTAAGATGTGGTCTGTGTTACCAGAGATGGGTTCGGGAGTTGGTTACGTGTTGGGAAGGTTTTAAGCACCCCTACAACGCCTTTTCGGTACTTTTGGAGGAGGAGGTTTCTATTTGTTTTTTTTTTTTTTTTTGTTTTTGTTTTTTGTTTTTTTTTTTTTTTTTTTTTTTGCTTTTTTTTTTGCTTTTATTTTTATTTTTTCATTTCTTTTTTTATTATTTTTATTTATTTATTTATTTTTAAATCATATTTAATCTAAATCTAATACTCAAAATTTTATTTTAATCCGTCACATGCTAATTAATTAATAGGCTTAATTACTACTCACGAGCTAATTATTAAATTTAAAAGTTAAAGGTTAAATTTAATTATCATAATCTAAGTACAAATTATTTAAATTAGTTTAATTATTTACTAAATTTTAAATATGAAAATTAATTACGAAAGTTAATTACTAATTTATCTAATTACTAATGTTATTTAATTCATTACGCGCTAATTAATTAATTACCAGGCTTACTTACTATTGACATGCTTAAATTTGAAAAGTTAATTACAAACTTATTAAAAATTAACTAACTAATTATGCTAATTTAATTATACTAAATTATACTAATTAAAAACTAACTAACTAATTAACTAAATATGCTAAAATTAACTAATTAAAATTATGCTAATTATGCTAAATTTAAAAAAAAACTAACTAACTAATTATGCTAATTTAATTATAAACTAACTACTAATTTACTACACAAAATAAAAATTAAAAAAAGGAAAGGAATAAAAACCTGGAATATCGTGGACCGAGGGCGCCTTTCCCGAATGCCTCCTTTTTCTGCAAAAAGAAGGGAAAAGAAAATTAATTTGACTATAACCAGCTTCTTTTTTAGAACCGCAGCTTAAGTTTACACTTTTCTCTTTTTTTTGAGTTTTGTGTAATTGATGGATGGTGTCTTTTGGAAGGGAGAGAGGACCCCTTTATATAGGAGTCATGGAGAAGGAAATTTTGTAAAACCTCCAATGTGGGACTTCCATTTTTTTTATTTTTATGATTATTATTATTAAGAAGTCAAAGTAGGGGGGGGGGGGGTGGGTAGTTATTCAAGAACCCCTGGTACTATTCATAACAAGAACCTGGTAATTCACGAATAGGACATGAACAAGACCTGAGTACTATTCACGATTTTTTTTTTTGAATCTTATGTCGGCCACGCCTGGTCACTAGGATGGTTTTATTTATTTATTTATTTAACCTATATATGTATATATATACCCACAGATAACACAAACATGCAACCGCAATTTATTTAGGACTCCATGGTAGAGATATTACATGATTCAACCTAAAATATATTCCTGTGGCCATTGCCATTACATACAAGAGGATGATAAAAGCAAGGAGGGGAATGAAAGCACCGCCCAGATAGGATACACAATAGTACACGCCAGACTAGCACCGTTAGCACGCACTTCGCCCATCGGCCATTTTCGCGAAGAGGAGGCAAAAACGTGGGGAATTGAAGAAGAAAGTTTGAAGAGTGGTAGAGTGGAAATTGTGTGAGTGAAGGAGAGGAATGAGGGTGTATTTATAGGGTGAAAAAGTGGCCGTTGGTGGAGAATATAGCCGTTGGAAATAGTGCCGTGACCGTTGGAACGAGTGCCATGACCGTTGGAACAGTGCCGTGACCCTTTTTTTTTGTGCAGAAAATGCTTGTTTGAAAAATAAAAATGTAGACATACAACAGGCTCTAAGGTTTTATATTTTTTGTTTTTGAAATTTTTTATTTTGTTTTTTATTTTGTTTTTGTTTTTGTGCTTTACATATATAATTAACATCACACCCTTTAAATTAACAATCACACCTTTTTATTTATCTATACAAAGTGAATGATAAATATGAAATAATATAAAGCTAAAATGAAATGAATATGTATGTCCAACCCGGACAAAATGGGGTCCAACATTGCCCCTCTTTGTGCATTGTTTGTAGACAAACGGTGTACAAAGATAAGAAGGAATCATTTTGGACGGGTTGGAGCACTTACTGTCTTACCTAGGCTAAGCGGGTAGGACGTTATGGTTGGGTCTGTCCCCAAGAATGAAAAGAGGCTTCTAAGGCCGGTGGAATTTGAATAATTTTGATGAGGCATCTAAGGCCTGACAGGAGTTGAAAAGGGCATCTAAGGCCTGACAGAAATGAAAAGGCATTTAAGGCCTGACGATTGAAAAGGCATTTAAGGCCGAGACATGTAAAAAGGCATCTAAGGCCGGACAGAATTGAAAAGGCATCTAAGGCCTGACAGAATTGAAAAGGCATCTAAGGCCTGATAGAAATGAAAAGGCATCTAAGGCCTGATAGAAATTGAAAAAAGCATCTAAGGCTTGACAGAATTGAAAAGGCATCTAAGGCCGGACAGAATTGAAAAGGCATCTAAGGCCTGACAGAATTGAAAAGGCATCTAAGGCCTGATAGAAATTGAAAAAAGCATCTAAGGCTTGATAGAAATTGAAAAGGCATCTAAGGCCTGATAGGAATTGAAAAAAGCATCTTAGGCTTGACAGGAATTGAAAAGGCATCTAAGGCCTGACAGGAATTGAAAAGGCATCTAAGGCCTGACAGGGATTGAAAAGGCATCTAAGGCCTGATAGAAATTGAAAAAAGCATCTAAAGCTTGACAGGAATTGAAAAGGCATCTAAGGCCTGACAGGGATTGAAAAGGCATCTAAGGCCTGATAGAAATTGAAAAAAAAACATCTAAGGCTTGATAGGAATTGAAAAGGCATCTAAGGCCTGACAGGGATTGAAAAGGCATCTAAGGCCTGATAGAAATTGAAAAAAAGCATCTAAGGCTTGACAGGAATTGAAAAGGCATCTAAGGCCTGACAGGGATTGAAAAGGCATCTAAGGCCTGATAGAAATTGAAAAAAAACATCTAAGGCTTGATAGGAATTGAAAAGGCATCTAAGGCCTAATCAGGGAATTGAAAAGGCGTCTAAGGCCTGATGAATTGAAAAGGCATATAAGGCCTATTCAGGAATTGAAAAAGCATCCAAGGCCTAGACAAGGGTGCATGATTGTTGAAGAAAGTATATGGGCTCCCTCTACGAGTTCACTCAATGAGATCGCTCTACGAGGTTACCCGAAAAGAGTGGAAGTTTGTTCGAGTCTCAAAAGGGTGCTTTTAGAGCTTGGGGAAATTATATAAAAAAAGTCTTGTAGAGTTAAACAAAGGAAGCTAGTAGGGCTTGATGAGAAGCTTGTTGCGGATGAGTTCTTGGGATTTTTAGAGGCAATGGCGTTCCTGAATTTGCAAAAAATGCTGAATGTATGCAATGATGCATGGAATGCAAATGCATGTGAGACATAGTGAATGAAATGTGTTGCCAAGACGATGAACATGCGTAGGGAAATTTTATTAAATATAAACCACATAGTGAATGAATGAAATGGAGAGTTGACTGACATCCAACTTGCTGGGGAACTTTCTCTCTCTCAATATGGATGGAGGGCTTGTTTGACTTAGCTTCACTGTATTGAGGAACTTGATTTGACGACTCCGTTGGGGATGTTGGCACTCTGTGTTGAAGAGTTTGACTTGTTTGAGGTTTGAGCTTGGCCCTACTCATAAGCTAACGCCAAAGGAGCCTACTGGGGATTTAAAATGTTCTAATTAAATGTGACATGAAGACGATGAACATGCGTAGGGAAATAAAAAGGATTTTTGTCGGTTTAATTCCACAAAACATATTTATATCATAGAAGGTGCCCCTTGTTATAATCTGATAAACAGAATTACAAGTCTTTAAAACATAATGTACAAATTTGATTCGAGTATGCCTCAGGTTTGACCAGGTCTTCCACCGTTTGCAGCTATTGTTTTTTAGATGGTGCTGTTTCCATTGTTTGCAAAGGACCCGGTTTTATGTGGTCTTGATCTTTTCGCCCTTCAGGATTTATTTTTGGCTTTGTATTTTACCCTTGGTGCCCTTTCAGGTTTTCACCAAGTCCGCCTTTGTTCGCTTTTTTATCTATTGTTGGAGCTTTGTATTTTACCCTTGGTGCCCTTTCGGGTTTTCACCAAGTCCGCTCATTGCTGCCATGCTTTATTCCTTCCATGTATCGGAAGAAAGATTAAGTAACTCCTCATTTGGACGAGAGAGTTAAGCATAGAACTTTTTCACCGCATCGCTATTCACTCTGGTTAGGGAGCTCATCACCATCCATTCCGGCAAGGATCAATGCGCCTGCTGAGAATGCTTTCTTCACAACATATGGGCCTTCATAGTTGGGAGTCCACTTGCCTCTATGGTCATGTTGAATTGGTAATATTTTCTTGAGGATGAGATCACCCTCTTGAAATATTCTAGGCTTCACCTTTTTATTGTAGTTGTTCATCATTCTCTGTTGATATAAGCCGACCTTTGCAGATTGCGCCAAACGTTTGCCCTCGATTAAATTCAATTGTTCATAACGGCTTTGGACCCACTCTGCTTCTTCGAGTTGGGCATCCTTGAGTACTCGTAGGGAAGGTATCTCTACTTCGACAGGTAAGACGGCCTCCATACCATAAACCAAAGAAAATGGAGTTGCCCCGGTTGATGTTCAATGCCGAGGTGCGATAAGTATGCAAGGCAAATGGTAGCTTCTCATGCCAATCTTTGTATGTTTCCGTCATCTTTTCGATAATGTTCTTGATATTCTTATTGGCTGCTTCTCTTGCTCCATTCATCTTGGGGCGATAGGGGGTCGAGTTGCGGTGTTGGATTTTGTATGTTTCGCACAACTTACCCATCATCCGACTGTTCGGATTAGCAGCATTGTCTGTTATGATTTGCTCGGGAAGGCCGTATCGACATATGATGTTGTTCCGCAAAAATTTAAGCACCACGGCTTGTGTGACATTAGCATATGACGCTGCTTCTACCCACTTGGTGAAATAATCAATGGCCACTAAGATGAAGCGGTGACCATTGGATGCTTTCGGAGATATTGGTCCGATAACGTCGATACCCCGGACGAGAATGGCCATGGGGAAACCATCACATGTAGCTTGGATGGAGGTACTTGGATCTTATCGCCATAAATTTGACACTTGAGGCATTTACGCACATACGCAATACAATCTTTTTCCATGGTGACCCAATAATAGCCCGTTCGCATGATTTGTCTTGTTAATGCATGTCCATTTGCATGTGAACCGCATTCTCCTTCATGCACTTCTTTCATTATCTGTGTCGACTCTTCTTTTGCCACACACCGTAATAACACCATGTCATGATTTCGCTTATATAGAATGGGACCATCAAGGTAATAATTGGATGCCGACCTTCGGATATTTCTTTTATCAGACTCGAGGCCTCCGCCGGGTATTCTTGCTTGAACAAATACTGTCTGATGTCATCATACCAGGGCTTTTCCTCGGTATTTCCTTCGATGGCCATACAATGTGAAGGAGCATCTTGTATGCGAATGTCGAAAGACTGAACTTCCAACTTTGTGTCTAGCCGAAGGAGGGAGGCTAGAGTTGCAAGTGCATCGGGAATCTGATTGTACTCCCTGGGCATATGCTCAAATGTAATGTCTTCAAACTGCTCAGCTAACTCTACAACATGCTTCCGATATGGGATTAATTTGTGGTTCCGAGTCTCCCATTCTCCCCTTACTTGAAAAATGATAAGCGCAGAATCACCAAACACTCGTAATTTTTTAATTCCTTTGCTAATTGCTTCTTGGAGCCCCATCACACAGGCCTCATATTCCGCCACATTGTTGGTACAAGAGAAGGTCAACTTTGCCGCCATTGGGAAATGTTCGCCTTTTGGAGATATCAGGATGGCCCCAATACCGTGTCCCAAAAGACTAGAAGATCCATCAAACCACATAGTCCACATGTCTGATACTTCGGCAGTAATGATGTTGATGTACTCATCTGGAAAGCCAATAGTCATAGGCTCATAATCTTCTAATGCTCTGTCTGCCAAGTAATCGGCTATTGCACTTCCTTTTATGGCTTTCTGAGGCACGTAGATGATATCATATTCCGACAGGATCAACTGCCACTTGGCGATTCTTCCAGAGATGGAGGGTTTTTCCAAGAGATATTTGAGTGGATCATGCTTGGAGATCAGCCATGTAGTATGATAAAGAGTGTCTTGCCTCAATCTTCTTGTTATCCAAACAAGGGCACAACATGCCTTTTCCAATGGTGTATAATTTTCTTCATTGATAGTGAACTTCTTGCTAAGATAATAAATGGCTGCTCCTTCTTGCCTGTAGAATCATGTTGCCCTAAGACACAACCCATTGAGGACTCCTGAACAGTCAAGTATAAGATCAAAGGTCTGTCTGGTACTGGTGGGACCAAAATAGGTGGATTGGACAGATATTGTTTGATCCTGTCAAAGGCTTCCTGACACTTGTCATTCCAACTGTCTGGATTGTTCTTCCGTAATGTCTTGAAAATGGGTTCACATGTGGCTGTCAATTGTGAAATGAACCGAGCAATGTAGTTCAATCGCCTGAGGAATCCTCTAACCTCCTTGATGGTTCGTGGTGGGGGCATCCCTTGGATAGCTCGAACTTTGTCTGGATCAATTTCCACTCCTTTTTGGCTCACAACGAAACCTAATAGTTTTCCCGACATGGCTCCAAAAGTGCATTTTTCGGGGTTCAATTTGAGCTGATATTTTCGTAGCTTTGTTGAAAAGTTTACGGAGTACTTCAATATGATCTTCGGTGCTCCGCGATTTGGCTATCATGTCATCCACATATACTTCGACCTCTTTATGCATCATATCATGGAATAGGGTCACCATGGCTCGTTGATAAGTTGCCCCTGCATTCTTCAGGCCAAACGGCATCACATTATAACAGAATGTGCCCCAAAGTGTCGTAAACGTGGTCCTCTCCTTGTGTTCGGGGGCCATACGAATCTGATTGTAGCCTGAGAAGCCATCCATGAATGAGAATAGGGCATGTTTTGTTGTGTTATCCACTAGTGTATCAATATGAGGAAGCGGGAAGTTGTCTTTTGGACTAGCCCAATTCAAATCTCGATAATCGACACACATGCGAACCTTGCCTCCTTTCTTTGGTACTTGGTACAACATTGGCCACCCATTCTGGATAGTGGGAGACACTTAGAAAACCTGCGTCCCATTGCTTTCTCGACTTCTTCTTTAATCTTCAATAGCATCTCCGGGTCTCATTCTTCGCAATTTCTTTGTCCTGGCTTGCACTGGCTTTACTTGGTATGTGGTGCTGCACTATGTCGGTGTCTAATCCAGGCATATCTTGATATGACCAAGCAAAAACATCTATGTAGCTTCTTAATAGCTCAATTAATTGCTTCTTGACATTGGCAGCTATCAAGGACCCTACCCTCAATTCTTTTGGTTCCGTTGTCGTCCCCAAATTCACCGTTTCTACTGGGTCTTCACTTGGAATGGGTAAACGATCGTCCCTTTCCAATAGGCGTATGATCTCTCCCGGTAGTTCGGGTGTCTCCTCTACCTCATTCTCATCAGCTTCAAAGACTGGCTGCTCCCAGTTTGGACTTTGGTCAAACCTTAGGCATCTCGTTTCACTTTCGCATACGATGTTCTCATCGACATTGTGATACCTGCTTATAAGAGGATGACAAGTTGGTAACCAAATATGATATGCATATGTCATGAATGGAATGCACCATGAAAGATTTAAAGAAACACATTTTATTGGAAAGCTTTTAATAAAAACAAATGTTCACAGCTTCAAAAGACATTAAAATAGAAAGCAGTAAATCCCAGTGACCCCTTAAGCATTACATTATGGGGAGGTCCAGGCTGGTCCAATTGTTTAATGGTTGGTTGGAATCCTCTCGCGCAACCAGAGCCATCTCGCTCGGTGCATGCTCGTCTGTGTCCAAGGCAGCTACAATCCTTGTCTCGGGCTCAGGTTGACTCTTGTGGATAAACCCTCCAGTCCGGAATGTAACATGTAAGGGGGGAAAGCTCCTCTTTCCCTCCCGTATTGGCCTTTTCTGCAACTTTGCCATTCTGATTTCCTTTTTTTTGGCAGCTTCCCTGTCTGCCGGCTCTTGTAGGCATGTGACCTAACCCAAACTTCTCGGTATTTTCGCGAATGGTCAATGGTTTTTGGATTCCTTGAGCCTTTGGGCCTAATCCTTGCCCTGGTTTGTACCCCTGTTTGATCATGGTGGCTGCAACCATTCTTGAAGCCTTCGAGATATAATGGTTTGGGGCAAAAGTGACATTCACCATCTCAAATGCCCGATAGGAGCATTCTGGGATATCCTCATTGTTTTCAATATAGGGGACTGATCTTTGGCTTGGTGACAAGGAAACTTGTCTCTCCAGGATATGCAAATGAGTTGGTCTCCCATTGCAAATTTCATCTTTTGGTGGAGGCTTGATGGCACTGCTCTGCCATGTGGATCCAAGGCCTTCCCAACAAACAGCTATAATAGGGTGTAATGTCCATCACCTGAAATTCTACCATAAAGGTAGCTGGTCCAATCGGTAGTGGAATGTCTAGGGTTCCCACCACGTCACGTTTTCCTCCATCGAATGCTCGTACCTTCATTGTGCAAGGGCGCATACAGGATGCGTCGACCGGCGATTGTTGCGGTATATGTAAGGGCATAATGTTCAAAGCGAGCCGTTGTCAATAAGAACTCGGGCTATGGTATGCTCTTTACACTTGACAGTAATGTGCAGGGCTTTTATGTGTCCCTTCCCTTCCTGGGGCAGCTCGTCATCTCCAAAGCTGATGACGTTGTCCATAATGAGGTTACTAGTGAGTCCATCCACATTCGCCACTTGGGATGGTTGGAGGAACATAGGCTTGGCTCAGTAACCTTCATTAGTGCTTCCCGGTGAGGTTGGGAATCCATCATTAATGAGAGCAACGAGATGCGAGCCGGTTGTCGACTTAGCTGATCCACAATGTTATATTCGCTTTGTTTCATGAGTTTCAAAAATTCCGTGGTCTCTTCTTCGGTGACCGGTGCTCCTTTCTTTGTTGCCTCCAGTGTTGGCTCAATATCGGGTTCTGCAGCTTTTTCTTTCCTTGCTTTGTCAGCCATATCAGGGGCATATGCCCGACCGCTCCTGGTTTTCTTTTCTTGTTGCGGTGGCTCCTTGGATTACTTCACGGCTATAGTTCCATGGGACCGCTTTATCCGTCTTGTAAGGGAAAGGGGTAGGAACTCGTATGGTGAGGGGTGTAATTCCATGAGGCAATTGCGGGATCTCTATTTTTGCTTTCTTGTCTGGCACTAGATTTGCATTATGTATAGTGAGAGGCCTGATTCCATGTGGTAGTAGTGGGATTTCTGGAGTCTTCACGTTCAAGATAAGGGGTGTTGGCACCCATGATGGTTTGCATGACATATCTCCTTGGATCATATGGCTTTGATTGTCCGTATCTTCTCTTGAGAATTCGATTATCCTTTGATCCATCGGTTTTGCACCACCTCGGAAAACTCACTACATTCTTCGATGTCATGTCCCTGCGACATCTGGTGGTATGGGCATTGTTTTTCCATATGTACCCCATTCTCTTGCTTCGATGTGTCTTTGGCTTGTATATATCCATGTGCTTGTAGCAACTGAAACAAATACACCTTTTTCATATGTATTTGTGAAGCCTTCTCCAATCGTCCTTCAGTCTCGATACTAGCTACATTATTAGAGTGTTCTGGGAGAGGGTTGTTGTTCACATTTGGCGTCCCCGTCATTGTGGAAAAATCTAACCAATTTGCATCTTTCAAAGCTTGGACCTTCCTTTTGAATGCTATGCGGTTTTCAATATCATGTCCTATTCCACCAGGCATGATACACACATCTAGCATCTGGTTTGTACCAAGCCGGGGAGGAGACCTTATTTCTCCCAATGGTGTAGGGAGTACCAACCTTGCTTCTAAAAGCTTGGGATATAATTCTGCATATGTCATTGGAATTGGATCAAACTCTTGCCGTGGCCGACGAGGGGCCTGATTTGATCCTGCATGTTGGGTTTGGGCCCTTGGTTGCCCCTGTCCTTGGAATGCGGGTCTAGGTCCTTCCAAAGCTGACGCCCTTGGTTGCTCTTGGTATGGCGCTCTTGGTTGAAATGGGTTTGGTGCCATTGGATATGGAAATGGGACCCCTCCTTGTGGCAAATAGGGCGTGAATTGGGGAGCGGGAGCAACGGGTGCGGCATAGCGGCCTCCGGGGATCCTCTCGTAGTACCCTGGTGCTTGGTAGAATGTCGGTTGTATTGTTGGGTGCGATTGATATACTAGGTTGGTCTCATTTTCCTTCTTCTTTGCCGGTGGTTGAAACCTTTTTGATGCCTCGGCCACATCACCCTTTAGCTTCCCTCCTTTAATGCCACTTTCAACACGTTCACCAGATGCGACCAAGTCTGCAAAGCTGCTAGAGACGTTGCCAATCAATTTCTCATAGTAAACACCTTTTAGCGTGTTGATGAAAAGAGTAGTGAGTTCTCTTTCTGTAAGGGGAGGTTGGACCTCCACAGCTGTCTCTCTCCATCTCCGTGCATAATCCTTGAAGCTTTCGTCGGATCCCTTTTCTAAAGACTGCAGGGTTAGTCGGTCCAATGCTAACTCAGTGACGTGCTTATATTGAGCCAAGAAGGATGTGGCCAATTCTTTCCAAGTCTTGATACGGTTGCCATCCAACTGAAAGTACTAGCGGAGGGATGCCCCAGTTAGGCTTTCCTAGAAACAATGCATAAGGAGCTTGTCTTCACCTGCGTAGGCTGCCATCTTTTGACAATACATGACTAGGTGTGTCTTCGGACAACGGGTTCCGTTGAATTTCTCAAACTCTGGCATCTTGAATTTCGGTGGCAGCACCACTCCCGGCACTAAGCATAAGTCTTGTGGGCTAATCATGTCATAGCTGTCGATGCCTTCTACAGCTTTCAATCTTTCCTCCAATCGTCTTAAAGTAGGAGAGTCAACATTCTCCTTCGGAGCTGGGGAACCCACTACTTCCATTACATTTCCTGCTGTAGGCATAGTACAATGAATCTGATTTGGAGTAGGGAGTTGTGTCATGGCAGGCTGATATGTGGGTGCCTGACTTGGATCCAGTTAGGTGGTAGAACTGCTTCCAGCCCTGTTCTTGTTGGTGATTTGAGGTTCCTCTTGCCGGGTTCCTTCGCCGGTCAGCTTGGTAAGCATTTCCATTATTGCAGACATTTGTCCCTGTAGGGCTTGTTGTGACTGTTCCAACCCCATGAGTCTGTTCTCTGTTTCTTCCGCCATTGGCTGCGGCGGTGGTACTTGATTGCGCCGGGATCTGAGGTTGTAAGAGTGCGCAATCCTGGAGAAAAGCGGCTACCGACATGGAATAATGTAATTTTTACTTGATTTTCAATTTTGATATGCATGTATGCATGAATGACTATGTGATGGGTTAGAGAAACAAATAACTTTATTCCAAACATTTGCAAACAAACACACAGTACAATGCGAAAATGCCATGTAGATGAGATCTATGGCTACATGATCTTAAGGCAAACTTCCGTCATCTCCTAAGTAGCACGACGCCTTTTCCTCTGGGGTGGTCGCTTTCCTGCCTCTTCCCTCTGCTTCAATATGGTCTCGACCTGTTTTTCCCTCAACTGTAACCGTTGAAGAGCTCCTTCTAGGGATGCTTCTAGCCTTTGGATCTGCTGTCTGAGATTCTGATTCTCTTGGAGGATTGCCCTCATGTCTGTAGTCAACTGTGGCTTGTGTTGTGCCCTCCAGGATATGTATGCCGGATAAACACCAGATTTTGGACTGTTGGGTTGGATCTTGTGTGGGATGGACCATGCCTGATACATCTTTTTGCCTTTTTCTGTTAGCATGGTTTTATCATAGGTGAAGTCACAATCTTCCATTCCAAAGAGAACTGGGATAATCTGATTACGCCCAACTTGTCTTCCGCCCTCGGTGGTGCATATGCGGTGCCTCCCCAAGGGCCAAAAAGTGGAACCCAATTGTAGTCCCCGCAGCTATATGTCATGGAGACTACCGGCATCCAGGGAGCAGTCCAGGTAATGTCAGCTTCTGTGAGGTTCTCTAACTTCTTCCTCCAGTCTTCAAAGCCTTTTGGTAAGCTCCACTTGCTAAGCAGAATATCCAATAGCGTCGTGGCTGGCACTCGATAAACAACATGAAAACGAGGAACAATACAAGGAAAATGACCCTGCAGCCATGTGCATAGAAGAGGCAGGCACCCCATGAACTGCCCCGAGCCCGTAATCCTCAGATAAGTAAGAGATCGAATGGTTTCGGCCAATATAGCAGGAGTAGGGTCACATCGTTTGAGTACTTGTTGAACCAAATCCACAATTGCTCCGTCGATGTGGGACGGGATCCTCGGGAAGATTATTAGCCCGTATATGGCTATTGTAAGTAATTTGTGCGTCCCTGCTTCTGTTGCAGTCTGCATCATTTCTGTTATCGTTGCCCATGAAAGATATTCTCGCCCACCATATTTTGTAGGCACTTGTGAGTCCCAAACTGGCTTCCCCATTATCTCAGAAAATGCTCTTTGACATGATTTTCTGGGCTCTGGTAAATAAATCTTCATGTTATTTTCTACTGGGATATCCAACAATCTTCTGTATTCTTCTATGGTAGGAACAAGATCTATACTGTTGAAGTCGAAGCATCGCCGTCGAGGGTCCCAGAAATAGATTGATGCCCCAAGCATATCCTTGTCGACTAGTAGCTCGGTTATATGGAGCAAATCTCCAAACTGTTGTGTATAGATGTTTTTCCTTTCGTCTGACCACTGATGCCATATAGTCTGTAATTCTTTGGTGTAGTCTAACTGATCTTCTATGATAACCCGCTCTGCCTTACATGCCTTTCCTGTTGAAAAAATCTCCAAGGCGACTCTGAATGTCCCCAGATGCTTGGGCCACCACTGTGACGGCCTTCTTGTCATTAAGGCCTTTTAGGAGATGACTAAATGTTGCCATGTGCCTATGTGAATGTTATGTTATGCATAATGACATGTTAGGATGACAGTTTAAAATATTAAGGTACTCTGTACAAGAAACAAAAACAGGTATTAAGGCAAGTAATTTGTACAAGAGATGCTTAACAACTACCCTGCAAAACAGAGGTTAGCGTGGTATTGAATGATCAAACAACATGTGGGTTTAATGCCCCTAGTGGGCCTTACTAATCCTATCTTATTCATTGGTCCCCAAGCTTCCTCTATAGAGGGCTCCGTACACCATGGGATTTACCGGAGGGGGGGCCTTAAAAGGACGAGCCTTAAAAGGACCTCAAGCTTGAGTGAGGAGTTCGGGGCCTCTTTGCGGATAATGATCAACGCGCAAGGGGACCTTACTAAACCTCGCTAACCTAAATGGTGAGATAAACCCGGGTATAGGGTTATGCATGGATGCAACGATTAAGGAAAACAATAAATCATAACTATCATGTCATTTCAAAGTATATACATCATAACCAATTGTTAAGCAAGCGCAAATATATACAATTAAGTAAAAACAAAAGCAACCTCCTACTCTTAATTCTAGGCCTAACTCTCTACAATTATACGACGTCCCCAACAGAAGTCGCCACTGTTATCACTCGTTTTCGTCCGGGTCGAACCCAAATGATAAAATATACGAGTCGCCACCAACTGTTTTTGGGGTACAGTTGGATACCCTCACCTTGAGTAGTTAAGATGTGGTCTGTGTTACCAGAGATGAGTTCGGGAGTTGGTTACGTGTTGGGAAGGTTTTAGCACCCCTACAACGCCCTTTCGGTACCTGTCTTAGGAGGAGGAGGTTTCTATTTGTTTTTTTTTTTTTTTTTTTTTTTTTTTTTTTTTTTTTTTTTTTTTTTTTTTTTTGTTTTTTTTGCTTTTATTTTTATTTTTTCATTTCTTTTTTATTATTTTTATTTATTTATTTATTTTTAAATCATATTTAATCTAAATCTAATACTCAAAATTTTATTTTAATCCGTCACATGCTAATTAATTAATAGGCTTAATTACTACTCACGAGCTAATTATTAAATTTAAAAGTTAAAGGTTAAATTTAATTATCATAATCTAAGTACAAATTATTTAAATTAGTTTAATTATTTACTAAATTTTAAATATGAAAATTAATTACGAAAGTTAATTACTAATTTATCTAATTACTAATGTTATTTAATTCATTACGCGTTTAATTAATTAATTACCAGGCTTACTTACTATTGACATGCTTAAATTTGAAAAGTTAATTACAAACTTATTAAAAATTAACTAACTAATTATGTTAATTTAATTATACTAAATTATACTAATTAAAAACTAACTAACTAATTAACTAAATATGCTAAAATTAACTAATTAAAATTATGCTAATTATGCTAAATTTAAAAAAAACTAACTAACTAATTATGCTAATTTAATTATAAACTAACTACTAATTTACTACACAAAATAAAAATTAAAATAAGGAAAGGAATAAAAACCGGAATATCATGGACCGAGGGCGCCCTTCTCCCGAATGCCTCCTTTTTTTCGCAAAAAGAAGGGAAAAGAAAATTAATTTGACTATAACCGCAGCTTCTTTTTAGAACCGGTTAAGTTTACACTTTTCTCTTTTTTTTTGAGTTTTGTGTAATTGATGGATGGTGTCTTTTGGAAGGGAGAGAGGACCCCTTTATATAGGAGTCATGGAGAAGGAAATTTTGTAAAACCTCCAATGTGGGACTTCCATTTTTTTTATTTTTATGATTATTATTATTAAGAAGTCAAATAAGGGGTGCGGGTATTGTTCATGCAATAAGAACCCCCGGGTACTATTCATGCAACAAGAACCCGGTATTATTCACGAATAGGACATGAACAGAAGCCACGAGTACTATTCACGATTTTTTTTTTTTAATCTTATGTCGGCCACGCCTGGTCACTAGGATGGTTTTATTTATTTATTTATTTAACCTATATATGTATATATATACCCACAGATAACACAAACATGCAAACTGCAATTTATTTAGGACTCCATGGTAGAGATATTACATGATTCAACCTAAAATATATTCTGTGGCCATTGCCATTACATACAAGAGGATGATAAAAGCAAGGAGGGGAATGAAAGCACCGCCAAAGATAGGATACACAATAGTACACGCCAAAGACTAGCACCGTTAGCACGCACTTCGCCCAGTCAGCCATTTTCGCAGAAGAGGAGGCAAAAACGTGGGGAATTGAAGAAGAAAGTTTGAAGAGTGGTAGAGTGGAAATTGTGTGAGTGAAGGAGAGGAATGAGGGTGTATTTATAGGGTGAAAAAGTGGCCGTTGGTGGAGAATATAGCCGTTGGAAATAGTGCCGTGACCGTTGGAACAGTGCCATGACCGTTGGAACAGTGCCGTGTGTCACGGACCGAGGCTTACCCTAGCATACTTAGGCCATTTTGGGGTATTTCCCCTTTGTAAAGTGTTGTACTTAGCTTATAGAGTAAGTTGTAGAGATTTTAGATTTCGATCATATATGATGTCTCCTGGCGACATAGCCAAAAACGTGTTAACATCTATATGTAGGGGAGTGATGTTGTAAAGCTTTCAAGCATTCAATACAATCGTTTGTTGCCTTCGTTTAAATCGATCTTCCGCTAAGCGCTTCCCTACACAAATGCTTTACAACGGATCGATGGGTTCCGATCCAAATGCGACGAGTTAGGCCGACCTAGCGTTCCTTCGTACGGGTGGGAACTAGGTGCCGCACGGGTTAAGCCGCTATAAAGGCTGACCCCGTGACAAGTGGTATCGAGCACGGTTGGTGCTAAAGTTCGGTGGAACAATCAAAACTTCGAGACGGTGTAAAAATGACAAACGGAGGATCCGTTGTCATTAGTGGTGGCGACCACGATGGCCGCGACAAGGAGCACCACGCTAAGGAACGGAGGAGAGACAAGTCCGTTTCGAGGGAAACATGTCCGGCGGGAGAGTCGGCTAGCCAAATTGGAGTTGGCGTTAGCCGAACGGATGGAGGTGGTCGAGGAGCACACCGAAAGCATCGAAAAGCTGGACTCAAAGGGTGAGGAAAGCTTTGGGAGGATGCAAGGGCTTCTCAACTCCGTCATGGATGACATGAACTCTCGATTCAAGGGCTTGAAGGGTTCTCTCATGTCCCAAATCTTGGCGATGCAAGAGGAAATCAAAGAGATCAAGGCGGATTGGTCTCTATGCAAGATGGCGGTCACCCAAGGTGGGGTTGGCGGCCATTCCAGCTCCAAAATCGACGTGCCAAAGCCTAAGACCTATGCTGGTCAAGGAATGCGAGGGAGTTAGACAACTTCCTCCTGGACCATGGAGCAAGATTTCGATGCCTTGAACATCATCGACGAGGCAAAGAAGGTGAAGACCGCTCCACTATACTTAGTCGATTCGGCTATGGTGTGGTGGAGGCGACGATATGCCGACAAGGAGTGCGGCCTATGCATTATTGACAATTGGGCAGATTTCAAGCGGGAGATCAAGGCCCGGTTCTATCCCCGCAACGCGGAAGACGAGTCCCGGGCGAAACTTCGCGCCTTACCCACAAAGGCACGGTGCGGGAGTACGTTCGTGAATTTTCCGAGCTGATATTGGAGATCCCGGATATGTCCGCGAAGGATTCATTATTTTCCTTCATGGACGGATTGCAACAATGGGCGAAGCTGGAGTTGCAACGGAGGAATGTGCAGACCTGGCGTCGGCCATGGCGGTGGCCGAATCACTCATCGAATACAAGAAGCCGGAGAAAACCACCGGTTCTTCATCGACTTCCAAGGCGAACAGGTTCCACAAGGAGAAACGTGGGGAGACAGCCAAGTGAAGGAAAAGGAAGACCCTTCCAACCGTCTAAGGACTTTCGCCCAAAACACTTCGCGAATGGTTCCAAAGACGGGGAGAAGCCAAGGATCTCCTGTTTCCTTTGTGAAGGCCCTCACAAGGCGTTCGAGTGCCCGAAGCGCTCCAAGCTCTCCGCGATGATCAATGAAGACGAAGGAGGAGACGCGAGGGATCCAAGACTTGGTTCCTTGCAACTCCTAAATGCAATCAAGGCGAAGGTGGAGGTGCCACCATCCGGGACGACGTAAGGGGCGCATGTACGTGCTCGCTAAGGCCAACAACCTTGAAACTAAGGCCTTGGTGGACACGGGTGCGACCAACAACTTCATCAAGGTTGAAGAAGCTCGTAGACGGGGATAGTCTACAAGGAAGAGAAGGGCTGGGTGAAGGCGGTGAACTCCGAGCCGCCAGTCCAATCCATGGCGTGGCTCGAGGCGTCGAGCTAAGTGATGGCGAGTGGAGAGGCAAGGTGAATCTCTCCGTGGTGTCGATGGACGACTATCCCATGGTGTTGGGGATGGAGTTCGTTGACCAGGTGCGGGCAATTCCAATTCCTAGCACCAACACAATGTGCATCATGGACGAGGGGAAAACGTGCATGGTGAAGGTAATGCGGGAGGAAGAGCTCAAGGCGAAGTCTCTTTCGGCGCTCCAACCGTCTAAAGGAGTTGGGACGACAGAGCCAACCTTCATTGCCATGGTGAAGGAAGAAGGCCCAAGTGTTGGGGAGGAGCCCCCAACCAAGTGAAGACGGTCCTTGAAGAGTTTGGGGACGTTATGCCACCCGAACTCCCCAAAACAACTTCCGCCGAAGCGGGAGGTGGACCACAAGATCGAGTTGGAGGCCGGTGCAAGGCCTACCGCTGCGGTGCCCTATCGGATGGCACCACCGGAGTTGGAGGAACTTCGGAAGCAATTGAAAGACTTGTTGGATGCCGGATTCATTCGGCCATCCAAAGCGCCATTTGGAGCACCGGTGTTGTTCCAAAAGAAGCACGATGGGTCGACGCGGCTATGCATTGACTATAGGGGCGCTAAACAAGATAATGGTGAAAAACAGTTACCCCATCCCACTTATATCCGACCTCTTTGATCAACTTGGTGTCCGAGATGGTTCTCAAAGCTAGACTTGCGGTCGGGATATTGGCAAGTGCGGATACCGAAGGTGATGAGGCAAAGACGGCGTGCGTCACAAGATACGGCTCTTACGAGTTCTTGGTGATGCCCTTTTGGCCTCACAAACGCCCTCGCCACATTCCAGAACGTTGATGAACCGGATCTTCCAACCATACTTGGATAGATTCGTCGTGGTGTACCTTGACGACATTGTCGTCTATAAAGCAAAACGTTGGAGGAACACAAGGCACACCTACGGCGGGTTTTCCAAATCTTAAGGGAGAACCAACTCTTTGTGAAGAAGGAGAAATGTGACTTTGCGAAGAAGGAGGTGCCCTTCTTGGGTCACATCATTGGCGGCGGCAAGTTAAAGATGGATAACAAGAAAGTGTTAGCCATCAAGGAATGGGAGACGCCCAAGAAAGTCCTGAAATGCGTTCCTTCCTTGGCTTGGTTAACTACTATAGAAGATTCATCCGCGGCTATTCCCACATTGCCGCACCCTTGACTGGAACTATTAAAGAAGAACAAGACTTGGGTGTGGGATGATGCTTGCAGAGGCATTTGAGAAGTTGAAGCAAGCCGTGACAAACGGACCGGTGATGGCACTCTAGGACCATACAAAGCCTTATGGAGTTCACACGGATGCTTCAGACTTTGCCATCGGTGGAGTTCTAATGCAGAGGGTGCATCCCAGAAGATATGAAAGCCTGAACTCAATGGCACCGAACGGAGGTACGCGGTGCATGAAAAGGAGATGACGGCGGTTATGCATTGCCTTCGGGTGTGGAGGCATTATTTGCTAGGGTCCAAGTTCGTGGTGAAGACGGACAACATTGCTACGAGTTATTTCCTAACTCAAAGGAACTTAACTCCGAAGCAAGCACGGTGGCAAGGACTCTAGGCGGAATTCGACTTTGTGCTCGAGTACAAACCGGGCACAAATAATGTGGTGGCGATACTAAGTCGGAAGGCGGAACTTGCAGCCATTAGCCAACCACAATTCCCCCTGGTGGACAAATTAAAGGAAGGAATGGAGCATGACCCATTAGCCAAGTCCTTGGTGGAATGCGTCAAAGTCGGGAAGACGCGGCGATTTTGGCTAAGGATGACTTGCTCCATACTCGAGGGGAACGGGTGTACATTCCTAAGTGGGGAAGTTTGAGGAGAGATATCCTCAAAGAATGTCACGACTACGCGGTGGGCTGGCCATCCCGGAGTCGATCGGACCTTGGCGTTGGTGGAACGGAGCTACTACGGCCTCGACTTTACGAGGACGTCCAAGTGTACGTGAGGACTTGTCTTGTGTGCCAACAAGACAAGATAGAGAATCGGCAATCGGCAGGACTGTTAGAACCTTTGCCTACTCCGGAAAGACCTTGGGAGAGTGTTTCGATGGACTTCATTGTTTGTCTCCCAAGATCCGAAGGATGCGGTACGATCATTGTGGTGGTCGACCGATTCTCTAAGTATGGAGTTTTCATTCCAGCTCCGAAGGACTGCACGGCAGACGACACGGCCCGACTATTCTTCAAGTACGTGGTGAAGTACTGGGGCATTCCAAAGACAATCGTGAGCGATCGGGACTCACGATTCACCGGCGGTTTTGGACCGAGATGTTCCGGATAATGGGTTCGGACTTAAACTTTTCAACAAGTTTCCACCCACAAACAGACGGCCAAACAGAACGTGTCAATGGCTTATTGGAGCTGTATCTGAGGCACTACGTGAGTGCCAACCAAAGAGATTGGGCCAAGTTGTTGAACATAGCCCAATTCTCATATAACTTGCAAAAGAGCGAGTCCACGAACGAGAGTCCGTTCGAACTCGCAATCGGGCAAAGAACCATTGACGCCCACTTCCATCACTCGGGGGTACATTGGAAAAAGCCCCGCGGCGTTCAAGTTTGCAAAAGGATGGCATGAACAGACGGATCTGGCCAGGGCATACTTGCACAAAGCGGCGAAGAAGATGAAGAAATGGGCGGATCAACAAAGGAGGCCCTTGGAATTCCAGGAAGGAGACATGGTGATGCTCAAACTCCTTCCGCGCCAAACCAAAGCACTCGGGACAATTGCATAAGGGTTTGGTGCGCCGATATGAGGGGCCTTTCAAAGTACTTAAGAGAGTTGGGAAGGTTTCATACAAATTGGACCTCCCGACTAGCTTACAAAGGCATCCGGTGTTCCACGTTAGTTTGCTCAAGCCTTACCACGAAGACTTGGAAGATACGAGTGGACAACGGGTGGTGCGGACACCAACGGCATCAACGGGCAAGACCTACGATAAAGAGATAGGAGAAAATCCACTCTCGTAGAGTCGTGCCAAGAGGGGGCGTAGAACCAAGCCTGTGGAGTACTACGTCCAATGGAAGAACAAAGTAGGAAAGAGGCAAGGGAGAGGGAAGAGGATCCGGGGCAATTCTCCAAAGAGATTGAAGAGTACCGGGAAGAAACCGAACGCTACATCCAGCATTCGACGAGTTCGAGGAAGCCAAGACGCAACGAGGACGCCGCGAAATCGGGTGGGGGAGAATGTCACGGACAGAGGCTTACCCTAGCATACTTAGGCCATTTTTTTTTTTTTTTTTTGGGATTTTTATTTTTGGGTTTTTGGTTTGATTTGTTTTTATTTTGGATTTTAATTTTTGTTTCGGGGTCCGGGGGGGAAGGGGGTGTTTTTACAATTTTTAGGGGGGGGGTGGGTTGCTTAAATTTTTTAAAGTTTTTTTTTTCTTTTTTTTAGCGCCTTTTCATTCCCTCTTCCTTCCCCCTTTTCTTTTTTTTTTCTTTTGGGGGGTGTCGGGTTTCCGGTGGGAGGGGTGGGGTTTTTTGTGGCTTTCGTTGTGGGGGGGGGGGGGGGGTGGGGGGGGGGGGGGGTTCTTTTGGGTTCCCGGGGGACGGGGGGCCTTTTTTTTTTTTTTTTGGGGGGAAAATTTTTTTTTAAAAAAAAAAATGTAGATATAAAATGGGTTTTTTGTTTTTTTTTTTTTGTTTTTTAATTTTTTTATTTATTTTTTTTTTTTTTTTTTTTTTTCTTTTTTAATTGGTTTTTTTAAGTGTGATTTGAATTTTTTTTTTTTTGGAGTTTTTGTTTCGGGTTGATGTGTGATCTTGTTATATAGTGCATTATATTTGTTGTGATGAGGTCTGGTAAAGGATAATGGTCCGATAAAGGACAGAGGCCCAAATAAGGGAAACAAGAGTACGATGGATCCGGTCAAGGACATCGGTGCGGTAAAGCACAATTTGCACGATGAAGTGCGTGATTGAATTGTTATGAATAATGATGTTATATGTGATGTGATTGTTGAACACTATACTCGCACATTTACACTTTGTATATAGAATTTGTTAGTTAAACTAACCAGAGAGTGTAGAGAGATAGTTACCTACTGAGCTATGAAGCTCACACCTATATTGCTAAATCTCTTGAAGGTACTGAAGGGAGATTGGAGGAGCACTAGTAGTCAAGTGGACCATGGGAATGCAACTATCTGGACGGTAGTATAGTCATCGATGTGAGCATTTTGACTGTACTTGGGCCCGATTCCGAGTCGGGGTCCCATTTGACTCGGCGTTTGAGTGGTCATTTGTGTGTGATAATATCAGTCTAGTGTTGTGCTCGTCATTTCGAGCGTTTTGACTATAGTTTGACTCAATTTGGAGTTCGGGGCCTTGGAGGTCAATTTTTGTGTTGGGAGGTCAATTATTGACTGGGTCAATGGTTGACTAGGTCAGTTGACTGGCAGAAATATAAATAGCAGAAAAAGAAAGAGATTTCATTTTACGCTATCACGTTTGTGCGTTTGAGAGAAAGAGCTTGAGAGAGCTTGGAGGCCTTGGCGATTTGGGTTCGTGGAACTCAAAGATTCACTTCAAGTAGGTGTCCTTGAACTTCTTATCTCTCTCTTGTTTTCGATCTGCATGAATTTATCATGATTTATGAAATTGAGCATGAACCTTAGAATTTGGGGAAATCCAATTTTTGGGTTAGATCTAATGGTTTAGCATAAGATCAATGGTTAAGAACTGTTTTATATCATTGTGGATATATGTTTATGTGATTTTGGGGTTGATTAACTGTGTTTTTCATGAGGGTTGATAAGTCAACCATGGAAATCTGGGTTTAGATATAGATTTCTGGAAATATGGAATTTTATACGTGTTTCTGTTGTTTCTGTGCGATTTAGAGGCGTTCTGGACGCGTTTTGAGGTAGATATCGTAGTTTGTTGCGAAACAGGGGTGTTAGTGAGCGTTTGGGAGTTTCTGGCGCGTTTCAGACAAAGAACAGGTGAAAACAATGATGAAACCCTGGGCGCATTTGAGAGTCGAAATGACGAAGACCCGAAGTTCTGGGTCGAAGGGTCATAGTTCGTAGTTCGTAGCCTCGTAGTTCGTAGTTCGTAGCCTCGTAGTTCGTAGCTGAAGGGTCAAAGTTTGTTGCCTCGTAGGTCGAAGGTCGTAGCCTCGCTTCGAGTCTTCGAGGCGCGCTGCAGTTCCGCACTCCGTAGCTACGAGTCGCAGCTCCTGCAGTGTAACTGGACATTGTTTACCCTACAGTTCCCCATCGTCTCCTTAAAGACGAATCAGGAGGACTATGCATGAGAAGACGAAGCCATATTGAAGGTCTTCATGGGCGATGGGTGTACGGTCGTGCGTGCCTGAGGTTCGAACGAGAAGAGGGAGGAAAGCAATCGGATAGGTTTGAGAGGAAGAGAGACCATTTTGGGAACTTATCGTCATTGCAGGTGGATAACAAGTCACTAGAGGTGATTAATTCGCCGGAAAGTAATGAAAGTTGTTCTTTAAATTCGTTCTTGAATGTTGAGGTAAAAGCGTTTTCTCAAATATTTTTCTTAAACTTTTTATTTAAAAAAATTATGAACACCTTAATACTCTTTAATTTTTAAGGCTAATAAAAATATGTTCTTGATACCTTGTCAACATGTATGCCTGAAGTTTTTATTTTTATCACCTATCATCATAGAATAGGACTGAGCAGCCCTACATTATGTCGACCATTGTGTCCACTAGAGGTAAAGGAGACAAGGAACAAAAAGCACTACCTTTGGTTTGATTCAACCTAGGATTCCATTCTTACTCCATTCTTTAGAAACTACCAAATTGTGTGAGAAATGCTGCTATTGGATTCAACATAATAATTTATTTTGTTTGCTTAGTGTCTCGTAATTTTTTATACGATTTGGAGAGCTTAAAAATGAGAGTACAAAATTATAGTGAATTACATTTTAAGGTATCATTTGTTGCCACCTGCATTGTTATAAGATGTCATTTATTGTTGTATGACATTGTATGCATTATTTCATTTTGGTGGCATAATAAGGGCAACTTTCATTTGTGATAAAAGATATTTTTTAAGATGGCTTAATTTTTATTTCTACCATTTTTATTATGTGGCGTGGGGATTCGAAATTATATGTGGTGTATTTTGTTAGCCGATTTGGGGTGGTGCTTTTACCCATGGTCTCTTCTTCTCGGCTTGTGTAACATGATTATGTTAGTGCAAACTCTCCTTTTAGGGTTTTGGTGCTTGGCTTTTGTGCAGAAATTAGTTTCAGGTTTTTTATGCAATTCTGGATTGATGATTTGTTTAATTCACTCGTAAAAAAATAAAATAAAATAAAATAAAATTGGAACACAAACATAATACATTTGTTATAAAAGAACAAGTCTACACATTTATATAAATTTATCAGTTATCTTATGGTAAGCATACTTGTTGGAACACAAACATAATTTTATTTGGCCATTTAGTTGGAAAGCTTTACGTTTAAACCACATACACTGCATAATCATAATCAAATGAATCTCTTGATTGTGATTATTGTTTACACAAATTGAAATCAAAAGAATTCCTTTGCAATGTAATATCCAAAAATGGTTCATCTGCAACTATTTAGTATTGTTATGCCCCCGAATTCCAAGGAACCTGAAACCAGGAATGTGACTTTTCCTTGCCCGCACCCGAATGGTCAAAGGATTTGTGACAAGCACCAATAGAGACTATACTGCAGGTACTGTCTCAATCATGCCAATCTATACATTCATACATTAAGGGTAATCCTGTACTTTCCAATAAATTATCACGCATATAATATGTCAAACAGTCATATATACATAACATCATAAATAGTACACAAATATAACTGTCCACGGACTCATGTCTGGGATATAATACAAAATCAATACAGAATACAGTACTGTTCATACATCAAAGTAGTGGGCACGCCCTCCTAGAAAAAAAGTCCTCAACTAGTCTCGGGTTGCACCTGAAAGGGTAAACAACAAAGTAGGGGTGAGCTTCATGCTTAGTAGGTGACCCCATAACTCCACATCACCCTACTATGCAAAACAGATAAGTCTATACTACATGCTTAGTGTACTCAAGCACTGTATAATGTGCATAATCATTAAGAATCAACCTGCAAACAAACATCAAGACCCAGTCTATCTCCAACAGAAATCAGATTATTCATGATCCCCATGAAAACCTTCAGCCTAGGGCACTCAGCACTAGCACCATGAGCTGAACAACTCAACCCAGGCCTCAGCCTGTCTCATAATATCCTAACAGTTGTCTCACCCAACAGGGTACAATAGCAACTCCCCAAAAGCTCATCTCAGGCCTTAGCCTGCTACACCCCCAATAAGAGTCACACCCACTCAAAGGTACCTTAGTCCAGGAAGCCACAACCACCTATCAACACATGCTCAACTGCTAAATATACTAGCTCAACCACTGAATACTAGCAAAATAACCACCCTCCAAGCCTCTGAAAATTATGAGCAGCTAGATCCCGAACCGTGTTCACATCATTTAATGTGTTATGCCAAGAAAACACCATTTAAAGGCTTTGGACCACTGGCAACTGCACCAGAGCAACACTACCCAACTGCTTGAGCCCCATGCTCGATGCTCGACGCTCGATACTACTAGGCTTAGGAAACAAACAAACCCCATGCTCGAGGCATCCTGCTCGAGGCTTAACACAAGCTTACTCGATGCTCATAATCCGCTCGAAGCACCCCGCTCGACGCTCTGCTCGAGGCTAGCTCGATTCTCGAGCCTCAAGCAGTGTCAAGCATCTCTCCAAACGCGATTAGTCGAATGTGTTTATCCTGGTTTCATCTTGAAACCCAGTTATACCAGTTAAATCCTTATTTCTAAGCATTGATTCATCCCTATCATGGGTTTCTAACATCCTCTAACCACATTAGGCTACCAAACAACCGAATTATTCAAGGTTTCATGACCAGATTCTAGTTTTCCCTAATTCTCTAGGGTTCATACTAACCTCATGAAATCATGCTCGAATAATTCATATCTAAGGAGATAATCAAGGATAGAGTGCAAGGAATACCTATCTAGAATGATTCTTTGAGATCTATGAGCTCTAATCGCTCCAAATTACAAAGGTTTCAAGCTTCCAATCTCTCTCTCTCTAATTCTCAAATGAACCAATGTCATAGTGTAATGTGGAAGTTCTCTTTCTTTTCCTCCTATTTATATTTACTGCCTTTCTTTTTAATTAATCAACCTCCAAAATAATAATTGACCTCCCGGGATCACGAACTCTGAATTGAGCTCAAATATAGTCAGAACGCTTGAAATAATGAGCACAATATTATTTAGATGTTTTTCAACTCAACTGGCTACTCAAACGTAAGGTCAACTAATAAACCCCTCAAAAGTCAACCAATGAGCCTTTCGGGCTCAGACTCAAAATCGGGTCTAAATACTATTAAAATGCTCACATCAACGAACATAATATCGTCCAAATGTTTCCAGCCGCTTAAAATGACTATCTCTCGGTCCTACTCCAAGACGGATCTTTACAAATCTATCCTTAACTTTTCAAAACTTCTTACAAAACTTATACTATAGATATCAAAAGAGAATTAACTTTTAATTAAGGCCAACAGAAGCACAATTATCTGTCAAAGGAAACAAAATAAAAGAAAAGTCATGGCAAACAGCTAAAGTCAAGCCTAAGGGAAAACAAAATAAAACAGTTACTTTGCCATGGAAATAGAAATTGTCTCTTTGAAGTGTCCCATAAAAGGGGTGGGAGCTTAAAATGAATCCATAAAGGCATTGAAAAAAGAGAGTTCAATGCACTCGACTGAGTAACCGACTAACTTTTAAATTAAAATACAACTCATCACCAAACCAGTACATGGTACTCTAGGAAAGTCTAAGGAAAAATAAAAAGCACACCCATAAATTTCTATATTTGCCAAGGAAACAGTATGAGATTAAATCCATACAACTCATAAAGAATAACTAATAGGTATAATAGAAACCTTAAAAGTTTACTATTAGTTCAAAGTTAATCGTGAAAAACTATAATAATAATAATAATAATACAGAGCCATAAAAGATATTAATAATAAGTAAGTTTATAGTTTGATTAATTTCCATCTTTAAGTTTCTAGTTTGTTTTGTACAAATTCTATATTAGTAAAATTTTGTGTTAGTAAATAAATTGTTACAAAATTAAGAGAATTCCATGCAGAGCATTTTGTTTTTACGAAGCTGATAAACATAAAAACATTGGCCATACATGTTGATAAGGCATCAAGAACTTATTTTTATTAATTAAAGAGTTTTAGTAAAATCCTACATGCTTTACTTTTTAATAATTTATCCAAAATTTAAGTAATAAACGTAATCTAATAATATAGAGATGACTAAATGAATTTTAGAATATATACTGTGCACCTGTAAAAAACTAGGGCAACGATAATAATAATATGATATATTTAGTTGTGTACCACTATATTTGTATAGAAATAATTATGTGTATATATATAATTAGGGTGTAATGAGTTTTTAATGCAAAACTGGAATTTGGACATATTTTGAAAATATAATCTCAAAGCTCGATTATGTTGATCTAAAACCCATTTAAATAGGATTTGGGCGGCACGAATATCCAACACGACCCACAAGATTATCATCTTTATTTAGAATATCATTATGTTACTAATCTATTTCAAAATGATAAATAATATTAATGTTTGCATACGCTCTAACTTTAAGTTATTTTCAAAATGGTAATTAGAATTTTACTAAAATGAGAATGTGGGATTAAATTCTTAGATAATTTTAATTTAGATCGTTTACAATGCATATTAAATTTTTATTTAATTGTACATTACAGTGTTTCATGGTAGCACAATTAAATTTAATTTACAACATTAATTATAACATTTAATTATTCATATTAAAATTATCATTATAAAAATTTAATTCATAATTCATTATTACTAATATTTTTCTTTACTTTGTCATCAACTTAAATTTTTTCACATCATGGTCATATGGTCATATAGGCGACATTGTTTCCACTTTGGGGCATATAGTCCAAATGTCCAATACAAAATTAGACTCGGCTGCGGCTACGACAAACTTCTCAAAAATATTAAATTTGAAGCTTTTGCAAATTAAATTCAAAATTAATAAACAAGATATTAATGGTGCTAATTTTTTTAATGAGATTATAAATATAACGTTTGATTTTACTAAACAACACTTAACAAACACAAAATTGAACAAATTCAAAAACAAGTAATTTTCGTACCTTGAACTCCAATTCTTGATGTTGTGAGGTGAAATTCAAACCAAATAGTGCTGCATATAGAATCTGACCTTTAAAAATTTTGAAAGCTTAAAATCTAGTACGTCATGCGTCTAATTTAAGATTTTAAATTAAATGTATGAAAGTTACTATTTATATTTGTTGAATTTCTTTGCATTTGTGTTTATTGAGTGTTGTTTAATTAAAATATTTGTTATATCTGTAATTTTTATTGATAAAAATGCACTATATATGCTTTGATCGTTGATTTTGTGTTTAATTTGCAAGTTTCAAATTAGATATTCTTGAAGGTAATTATTTATGTTTGTGGAATTTTGTCTTGTACTTATTAAGTATTATTTATAATATTGATTAGAAAAATTTAACACTATAAATCACATGTTTGTTGATTTTGAGTTTGATTTTTAGAAGTATCAAATTAGTTAATGTCGAGGAATTCAACTCTCTCTCCAACTGGCGTTTTGGTAAGTCTATTTTTCTGTTGGATCATGTGTTAGATGGAGCTCGGCAGTAGGAAAAGAAATCACCTCAATGTTAAAGGTGGAAAAACGTTCATCTTAGGTCCATTACCTTCTGAGTCTATAAATTGACAAATGTAAGCACCAATGAATCAAATATATGACTTATTAAGTGTAATTGTGTAAAACAAAGTTTAATATTTTAGAACAACTTAAATCAGGTGACTGCCACTATTATTTACCTCAGATATTCTCCTCTTACAATCATTAAAATGAATATTTAGTATTAACTTTGTTCCTATTAACATGCTTATATAACAAGGTCACAAGGAAATGCCTTATAATGAATAAGGATCCGTATTTAAAAATTTTGTATATACCAAAATAATAAACAATTAATATATACTTGAATATACTAACAAAAAATATATATTGTTGGATGCTAAAATAGAGTTAATACTTAACTACTGGAGAAATAGATTTTAAAAAACTTTAATTCGATAATCTAATACTATGATTTAAATATGAATCAATTGTAATAATTCAATGAAGAGGGATAACGATAAACCTACATCAGATTCGCAACAGGCAAAAACCTTCTTCTTCTCTTTGATTCCGGACATATGATCAACCTTTGATCGTCCTCGCTTCTTACTAAGTTATGATGGGATTATGACACCATTAGATCAAAGACCATGAACACCAACATCTCCTAGGCCGTCCTTTCTCTCTCTCCCTCTTTCTTGAGCTGTCTATAATTTCTGAAATTATGCATTCTCTTAACCTAGGCGGCTATATAAGTATATATAGACCTAAGATTGTCCTTATACTATTACGCATATATGTCCCTTTAGTTAAAAATTAATAATACACAAAATCTATAATTATTTAAACTCTTTAAATAATAAGATTATCGTGCATTAGAGCTAATTAAATAAATAATTAAAATTATTTATTTATCAAATAAAAAATAATATTATTATTTATTTAATCATATTAAATAAATAACCATATAATATATATATATATATATATATATATATATATTAAACTCTAACATATATATAGACACATGTTAAGATATCAGTTCCTAAATACAACCAGAAAATTATCTTACAGTAATCCAATACTCCATACAAGAATAAGTGGTGTTTGATAGAGGGATTCAATGACCTACTTAATCGAAGTTTCAATAAATAATATTTAATTAAATAATTAATTTTATTAATCAATTAATTTATTATTTATTATTTTTAATTTAAACCACGATCTAGAACTAAAACTGCATTATAAGATTAAGCATATCTAATTACAAGAATTCACAATAAGGGATTTATCCATCGATATAGCTAATTGTCATATGGTACGAGCATCCACTAGAATATTCATAATTAGAGACACATTAATAGATTTCATTTAACCTCTATATTTATATCTTTATCTATGTGTTACCTTTAATCCTCCCATGGACAATCTATTTATAATCCAATTATGAATTAAGATTTATAATAAATTATATCTAAAATAGCTACAACCGCTTGACTCACCTAAGTATCTCGAATTAAACAATATGAAAATATCATTATTCTTGGCATAGTGATGTAGTGGATTTCACACACCTGACTTAACGCTCCCACTATTTATAATATCTATAAGATATTGAGATATTTGAAGCTCAAAGCCTCTCACTTATTGATAAGTCAAAAGATATAAATTATAGACAGGAATTAATCAAACGATCTAAATTAAGATTAATCCATAAATTAATCATCCAGCAATAGAATATAAAGTTATTCATATAATGCAACAGAGATTAATTTAAGAACTTATTCTATCATAGTCCTATTCAATATGTATGTCATGCCCCATATTTTTTAGTTGCAGAAACTGGTTAGTGAATTCTCATTCTCGCATTCAAAAGGATAAGGGGTTGGTGAAAACACCGGGAAAAGAACCTTAGCATGGGTGTTGTCTTTACTAAATCATCATACCAAACATACATCCAAACACACATAGCATAGAAATTTCATTTTAATCCAAATAGTCCAGACATAGTTTCTCTACTGGTTTATATCATGTTATTACAGCCCATTACAATCCAAGTATCATAAACAAATAAGAACATCAAATAAGAAAAAGAAATACAGTCTCCACCTCAGGTGAACTTCCTAGCTCCTATAGACACATGGAACAAACAAAGACAAACACAACAGGAAGGGTAAGCAACCACAACTCAGTATAGATCATGTCTCCCCGAGTCATCCCAACTCATGTATAATGTAGGCATGTGTGCGTGTCATTTAACCCACATAATGACATTATCATTTATCCCACATAATCACACTTTGTCAGCATTTATCATTATATACCTCAGCCTCTCAAGTCTCAACACAAGCCATGCCTCTTAGGCGCCAACTTAACCTCACAGGCTTATACCACAACTAACCTCAAAAGCATACTGAATACGACATCTCATGCCTAGCATCTCATGCTTAACAAATGACATCTCATGCCTCCATCATAATACAACATCATATGCTCCTAGCATAGCAAAGCATCTCAGGCATCATAACCTTACATAAATTATGGCATCACATGCAAATTAACTTAAATCATGGCATCACAGGCAACGATTATAATAAATTAGGACATTATATACATATCATGGCATCACAGACAACAATTACAATAAATTAGGCATCATATGCATATCATGGCATTGCATGCAACAATCACCATAATTTATGGCATCACATGCAATCACATCACAAATCATACAAGTATACCCTAAAACCATGCACTCAGCCATAGATTTTTCAGCCTCAAACCACATACTCAATGCCACTTAGGCACATCTAAGACCCCTTGGGACTCAACCCAGGCCACACGACACTCAAAATAAAGCAAACAAGCTCAACTCACAGAACCGGCCGCCGCAAACACCATCCTGGCCGTGGTGGATCATGTCACACCCCCGATTCTAGGAACGTAGAGTCAGAAACATGACTTCCCCTTGCTTGCACTCGAAGGATCAAGGGGTTGGTGATGAGTACTAAAAGAGACAAAACCATGGGTGCTGTCTCAATCAAATAATCTTGTACAATCATATATAATGGGCAATCATGTATAACACCACACTATCATTATATAACATATTATATCATAAGATAAATATACAAACAACATACTACACTGTACCTAAGAGTACCATGAAGCAATGTCCTCCTAGAAGGAAAGCCTCCACCAACCTCAACAACACATGAAGGGCAAACCATAACAAACAACAGCAACAGTAGGGGTGATCCATGAGCTCAGTAGGTGAGCTATAACTTTACACCTTACCATGTAATATATGCTCAGTGCACAAGTGTTGTACAGTGCACAATCAAACAAGCATCAATCGTCAAGACTCAGCCTGGCGTAAAACATTATCAGGGAACAGATTCCTAGCTTAAAGCTTTCATAACAACTCACAGCATACCGGTTCGATCACCAGGTATCAGGGAATAGGTATTCCACTCCAATACCGCCACATACAGCAGGACATGTTGCTCAACCACCAGGTCAAGAAGACTTTTGATATAATGGAACACCTTTTCGAGGATAACCAGACTCTGACACTAGAACAACATCTCAAGGGCCTCTGCCACATGTCATCAGGAACCTCATAACATCACCTCAGTTACAACGTCACACCAGGATATCCTATTTATATCAGGACTCGGCATATTCCCCCATGATCCTAAAGGATCACTAGCAGATCACATCATCATGATAACCTATCCACAAAAAAGTACTCATCGTATCCACTATGATCCCAAACAGGATCCATAGCACATCAGGACATAGCCTGTATCAATCTCAGGATGCTGCTTGTCCACATCAGGACAGCTTATCTATGATCCTCAACAGAATCTCAATAACCGGTCACAGTTTGATGTGAAGACTCGTATCTGGGTAGTATTGAGAGATAGCAATTCTATGAGAATGCAACTATCTGGACGGTAGTGTAGCCGTTAATGTGAGCATTTTGACAGCATGGGCCCGATTCCGAGTCGGGGCCCCGAGTGACCCGATTGTTGACTTTCTCGAGGTTTATTGGTTGACTTTGCGTTTACGCGGTCATTTGAGTGTGATAATGTCTGACTAGTATTGTGCTCGTTATTTCGAGCATTTTGACAGTAATTTGACTCAATTTGGAGTTCATGACGTTGGAGGTCAATTATTAAACGTCAATTATTGACAAGGTCAATTATTGACAGAAATATAAATAGAATGAAAAGAAATAGATTTCATTTTACATTATCATATTAGTACATTTGAGAGAGAGAGAGCTTGAAAGCTTGAAGCCTTGGCGATTTGAGATGATTTGGGTTCATGGAGCTCAAAGAATCACTCCAGGTAGGTGTCCTTGAACCTCTTAGTTCGATCATGTCTCTGAATATGCACGAATTTATCATGATTTATGAAATTGAGTATGAACCCTAGGTTTTGGGGGGAGCCCAATTTTGGGTTAGATCTAATAGTTTAGCATAAGATCTGTGGTTAAGAACTGATTTATATCAGTTTATATATGTAATTTTGTAGTCTATTGATTGAAACGTGTGTTTGTGAGTGCCTAGGGGTCGCTGGGTTGATTCCAGAAAAAGAACAAGCAAAAACGACGATGAATAATACCCTGGGCGAACTTTAGGGTCGAAGTTTGTAGTCAGTAGCTTCGCAGTCAGCAGCTTCGGAGTCCGTAGCATCACTCCGCAGCTTTGCTCCGTAGCAGTGTTCCGCAACAGTGTTTCACAGCAGTATTCCGCAGTAGTGCAACTGCACTGGACTACACCACTGGACCATTTACATTGTAACCTTTAAGTCTTTCCACATTGAAGTATTATACTTAAGTTACAATGTAAATAGCAAAATACTCCCCTTTCGGATTCAAAGAAAAATACTAGAAAATTAAATTCTCACTCCTTCAAAATGTGAAAATTGAGATTTAGCGTAAAATCTCGAAAAAATTCAGTTTTTCGTAGAGGTGAATTTTTGGAAAGTGGGGTTAGATATCTCAGAAAAATTCTCAAAAATTAGATTATCTTAGTTATGATATGGAGACCAAATGTCGGGACTTTTTATTGCAAGAAAACAACTGCTATAAGTATCTTCTTCCTTGGTTAAGGCATGAGGATCGAGTTGTGAAGACTGACCTCAATTATAAAGGGAGTGTTGTGAACCTTAATGTCATACTGGTGTTGGTATGTTGGTTTGAGGATTTGGGGCTTGGACTCCATGACTTGTTTGCGTTCTCACCGTGAGATATAGGTGATACTATGTGGTTGATATGACAAGCTAAGGCCTGGGTTGAGCCGTTGAGCTCGTAGAGCTAGGGCTGAGTGCCCTAAGCTGTCACGCCCCTGAATCCCAGGGAACCCGGAACCAGGTACATGACTTCCCCTTGCCCGAACCCGATAGGTCAAGGGGTTGGTGACTAGCACCAATGGAGACTACACCGCGGGTGCTGTCTCAAATATGCAACCCTGTACAATCATACATCAAGGGTAATCCTGTACTTTCCCATATATCATCATGCATACAAGAAGCCAAACAGTCATACAGACATCACATCATACAGTATGCAAATGCAACTGTCCACGGATCCATGTCCGGGATATCACATAAAACAATACAGAATATAACTGTATCATACATCAGAGTAGTGGGCGTCCTCCTGGAAGAAAGTCCTCCACTAGTCTCGGGTCACACCTGAAAAAGGTAAACAACAAGTAGGGGTGAGCGACAAGCTCAGTAGGTGACCCCAAAACTCCACATCATGCAACACATATATGTCTATACTATATGCTCAGTGTACTCATGCACCGTGTAGTGTACACAATCATCAGGACTCAGCCTGCAAACAAACATTAGGACTCAGCCTGCCCATACAAGACAACTTGTCCACGATCCTCTATGGGATCCCAGCTCAGGGCACTTGGCCTGTTCACAGCACAATATGCCCGGCCACAGTCGCCACACAGGCCTACCATCGGTGCATATGCCTGCTAGGTCAACCACATAGCACCATCGGTGCATCACGGTGAGAACCCAAACAAGTCACGGAGTCCATGCCCCAATACCTCACACCAATATACTAACATGAGTATGGCAAATCATTCTCAACATTTCCTTTGGAACCGTAGCGATCTTCACAAGTAAATCCTCAATCCTTGATTTATGAAGGAAGTACCCATAGCAGCTATTTTCTTGAAATCAAAAGTCCCGGCATTGGGTTCCCATATCATAACTAAGATAATCTGATTTTTGGGGATTTTTCTGAGATGTCTAACCCCACTTTCCAAAAATTCACCACTACGAACTTTTGGGTTTTTCCGAGATTTTACACTAAATCCCAATTTTCACATTTTGAAATAGTAGGAATTAATTTTTCTAGTATTTTTCTTTGAATCCAAATGGGAGGTATTTCGTTATTTACATTGTAACTTAAGTATTACTTAAATGTGTAGATGTAAATAGGTCCAGTCCAGTGCTGTACAGTGTCCAGTTACACTGCAGGAGCTGCGACTCGTAGCTGCGGAATGTGGAGCTGCAGCGCGCCTCGAAGACTCGAAGCGAGGCTACGACCTTCGACCTACGAGGCTACGAACTTCGACCTTTCGACTACTAACTACGGGTCTACAAACTACGAGTCTACGAACTTCGAACTATGAGGCTACGAGGCTACGAACTACGAACCTTCGAGCTACGAACTACGGGTCTACGAACTACGACCCTACGACCCTGGATCTTCGACCCTTCGACCCAGAACTTCAGATTTTCGTCAGTTCGACCCAGTAATGCGCCCAGGGTACTGTTCATCATCGTTTTTGCCTGTTCTTCATCTGGAATCAACCCAGCAACCCCCAGACACGCACAAACACGCATTCTACGCAACAGACTGCGATATTTACCTTAAAATGCGTCCAGAACGCCTCTAAATCGCGCAGAAACAACGGAAACACGTATAAAATTTCAGATTTCCAGAAATCTAGATCTAAACCCAGAATTTCATGGTTGACTTATCAACCCTCATGAAAAACACAATTAATCAACCCCAAAATCACAGAAACATATATCCACAATGATATAAAACAGTTCTTAACCCAAAATTGGTTTTCCCCAAATTCTAGAGTTCATGCTCAATTTCATAAATCATGATAAATTTGTGCAGATCCAAACCAAGAGAGAGATAAGAAGTTCAAGGACACCTACTTGAAGTGAATCTTTGAGCTCCACGAACCTAAATCGCCCCAAATCGCCAAAGCCTCCAAGCTCTCTCAAGCTCTCTCTCAACGCACAAACGTGAAACGTAAAGTGAAAGCTTCTTCCCTTTTTTTTTTGCTATTTATATTTCTGCCAGTCAACTGACCTAGTCAATAATTGACATCCCAACACAAAAATTGACCTCCAAGGCCCCGAACTCCAAATTGAGTCAAACTACAGTCAAAACGCTCAAAATGACGAGCAAAACATTAAACAGATACTATTACACCCAAATGACCGCCCAAACGCAAAGTCAACCAATAAACCCCGAAAAGTCAACAATCGGGTCAAACGGGGCCCCGACTCGAAATCGGGCCCAAGTACAGTCAAAATGCTCACATCGACGACTACACTACCGTCCAGATAGTTACATTCCCATAGAATGACTATCGCTCAAAACTACCCAAATACGAGTCTTTACATAAGCTGAGATCCTGTTCAGGATCGTGTTGAGCCATTGAGCTCGTGAGCCGTTGAGCTCGTGGAGCTAGCGCTTAGTGCCATGAGCTGGGTTCATGTTGAGAATTATGGGCAGGCTGGGTCCTGTGTGGGCAGGCTGGGTCCTGATGTTGGTTTGCAGGCTGAGTCCTGATGATTGTGCACACTACACAGTGCACGAGTACACGGATCATATAGTATAGACTTGTATGTTTGCATGATGTGGAGTATTAGGGTCACCTACTAAGCTTGTCGCTCACCCTTACTTGTTATTTCCCCTTTTCAGGTGTGACCCGAGACTAGTGATGGACTTTCTTCCAGGAGGACGTGCCCACTACTCTAATGTATGATACAATACTGTAGTCTGTATTGTTTTGCGTGATATCCCAGACAAGGGTCCATGGATAGTTGTATTACACACTGTTTATCATATGATGTTTGTCTAACTGTTTGACCTATTATATGCATGTCGATGTATGGGAAAGTACAGGATTACCCTTAATGTATGACTGTATAGAGTTACATATTTGGGACAGCACCCGGTAGTCTCAATTGGTGCTAGTCACCTACCCCTTGACCTTTCGGGTGTAGGCAAAGGGAAGTCTTGTTACTGGTTCCGGGTACCCTAGAATTCGGAGGCGTGACAGTTTATCTTTAATCCTCAGTAGGATCCCATAAGTACAACATCAAGTCATCAAGAGCTCATCAAGCCATACCCTCACCCAACAGGATACATCACAATCCCAGGGGCTCAAGCCACCTGTCATACCCCATGTAAGGGTACATCCGCAATGAGCTCAGCCAGCTCAAGCTCAACCATTGACTATGCCACCATGCACAATCAAACATATCACATGGACCTAATGACCCCATATATCATACATATGTACAAGCTAACCATAATAGCCAATATACTGTGAGGCTCTCATAGTGCCGACCACCCTCACCGCCCACTGACACTTTAGCCCTCATGGCCCAAACCTTAGCATTAAACAAACCATGGCAAACCACAAAGGTTTCATCACATAGCCTTACTAAGCTCTCACAGTTCCAACAGAACGCCATGGACTATTTTAAGCACATACCTATCTTACACAATCCATAACGGAGAACATCATGTTTCCCCCTCACTAGATTTCCCATTTGGAACCTCAACATCAACCTAACACATAGGTCTTAACCTCCTCCAAATACAAAGCTAAACACACCTACAACGGACTAACCAACACTGTAATATAGCTAAGCAACTCATAAAATGCTAGGGTCACGACCCCTAAAGTCCACTCAAACTTCCCTAATGCGTCTGGAGTGAAATAGAGACGAAACAACGCAAAAACAGACGAAAACAACACAACTACTCAACCTAGACCTCGACCTATCTCATAACATCTTAACAACTGCCTCACCCAAGAGGATACAATATCTGCTCACAAAGAGCTCTTCTCAGGCTCCAGCCTGTTACACCCAACTCAAGGGTCACACACACTCAGGGGTACCTCAGTTTAGGAGGCCATACTCAGTGGTACTCAACCACTAAGTACCAACAAAACAGCCACCCTCTAAGCCTGAAAACGTTATGAAGAGCTAAATTTGGAATCACATTCAAATCACCTAACATGCTATGCCAACCAGACACCCATATCATATACCCACAAAACATGGGTTAAAAAGCTTTTGGATCATTGGCTTTTGTACTAGAACAAAACTGCGTAATGAGCCCCATGCTCGATGCTCGACGCTTGATGCTCCTGCTCGACGCTCGACGCTTGATGCTCCTGCTCGACGCTCGACATTACTAGACCCGAGCAACACACAAACCTTTTTGCTCGAGGCACACTGCTCGAAGCACCTTACTCGACACTCAACCCAAGCTTGCTTGATGCTACATTCTACTTGGAGTTCTTTGCTCAAAGCTCCCTACTCGACACTAGACTCGGGACTGGCTCGACACTCGAGCCTTGAACAGACATAAAGTAGCTTGCCTAAAGCGACCCTTCAATTTCGTTTAATGAAATTCATTCCAAAGACTCCAAAAATGCAGTTTTAAGCCTCAATCCACCTCAAAAATGGAATTCTAACACATCCTAGCCATATTAGGCTATCACAATAACCTAAATTCAAGGTTAAAAAGCAAAATCGGCTTTCCTCAAATTCTAGGGTTTATCACCAACCATGAGTTCTACCTAAATCATGCACGTTAATCCTACTAGAATTCATGTAGAGAGATAAAATCACTTACCTAGAGGTACTATTACAAACTGGATAACCACAAATCGCTAAACCATAGCTTTAAGCTCTAAGCTCCTCAAGCTCCAAGCTCTCCTCCATGCACAGCCCAAACGGATGCAACTACGTTCTCTCTCTTTCCTTAATAAATAAACACCTAAAAATCATAAATGACCTCACAGGGTCACGAACTCCAAATTGAACTCAATCACTATCAAAACACTTGAAATGATGAGACATCACTATCCATATATTTCCCAACCCAATTGACCGTTCAGATGCAAGGTTAACCAATACACCTCCAAAAAGCCAACAAATGAGCCATTCGGGGCTCTAGTTCTGAATCGGGCCCAACTAGTGTCAAAACACTCACATCGATAGCCACATCATCATCGAGATAATTGTATCCTCATAGGATGGCTATCTTTCAACACCACCCAAAATACGGGTCTTTACATATCAAAACCTCAACATCCGAACCAAAACACACGTTTACGGCGACGAACCTGCCTCTGGCCGCAATCGAAACCCCTTCATCCGTGGCAGATCCATACCCAGTGTGGACTGATCTCATCAGTACCTAGTCTGCAATGTTTTCTCTCTGTAAGTCATGACTCACCCCAACTGGTCTCAACCAAACCCCACCAGCCATGGTGGGCCATAAACTGGCCATGACCGATCATGTCAATGCCTCCCAAAACACCCCGTCAGCCATGACCGACCAAGAATCGGCCGCGACCAGTCACCGACAGACACCATTTTTAGCCGTTGTAACTCACGATTTCCAACATCTCATGCCCCAAAATGACACATATTGGTCTCCAAACACCTCTTAATAAGTTCTAGGTACACTACCATAGCTCAAAACACATTAACAACCCTTAATTCCATAATCAACATGTATCTGGGTCATTCCACCCATATACATCCCAGGCCACGGATTCATCACTATAAATAAGTTTAGTCACTACCAAATCGCTAAACAAAGGTCTAGAATACGAATTCCTACCTCATTATCAGTTGATTTGAGTCTGGATCACCCAAATTCCACTTTTCCTTATTTTCTCTCTCCTCTTCTCCTCTCTTTCTCTCTCTAGAAAGGAAAACTATGAATGACATTGAGGGTTAGGTTTCCTCCTATTCCTTTTTATACTTTATGCCCAAAAATAATTAAAAATACCTCCCGGGGCTCTGACTCCAAATTGGGTCTAATTATTGTCAAAACGCTCCATTTGTTAAGTACATCACTGTATTGTTATTAGCTTTCCTAACTAAACATCCCATCCTAGGGCTATCTCCCAGAACCTCAAACATGGTGCCTTACAATGTATTAGTACATATTGTTGCTACTATTTGTAAACTTTTTACATTAATACTAGATTAGATTGCTCCTACTATGGAGATATTCCACACCACAATCTCATCATAATAGAGTATTCCAAACTCCATTCATCGATTCTGAGCCAAATTTACACTTAGTCTAATTAGTGAACCTATTTTATATGTCCTACAGATATCCAGTAATAAACTTTAATAAATAACGAGGTCTATGATGCTCAACCACAAAAGAAAACACATGAATATAATCTAATAAATACTTAAACAAAATATATTTCAATTAATCATAAATAATCTTTACATTATTAGAATAATATACTACTTTATATAGCACTATGCTAATAAAGATCACATACGATGTCGTCGAAGAGCATGCTATTGCAGGTAACAACATGTACAACGTCAAGGGGCATTTGGGTCGACCGGATTGTGCACATTGGGGATAGTGGTTATTGCAATGACGTGAGTTTGGTTAGCATGGGAATGGTTAGTGTTGGGTTAGTGAGGCGGTTGTGTGTGCTATAGTCTCCAACTTGGTTGGAGTGGCAATAGAAATTGGGTCACAATGTGGTGTTATCACCCAGTGTCATATAAGCTCATAACTGGCTTGGTAAAAACTCATTTTAGTTTATAAATTGTTCCTATAGGCATCATCGCATCATGTGTTACACCCTGGATTTCTCCACACTAAGAAACCGGTTAATGATGCCCCATTTCTCGTACTTAGGAGGTCAAGGGATTGGTGGATGGCCACCTAAATAGGGCTCCCTCTAGGTGCTGCCCAAAATCAATCAAAATCTCACTTTATGCCATGCACAAGCCATACAATAAACACTTCACTTACATAACAATAAGTCACATCATAAATAGGGTCACCAACCTTAAAACATGGTGTCTCAATAGTAAATATTCTCAAATGTGTACATAGGTCTCAGTCATAAAACATTACAAAGTCTCAACCATAACAACAATATAAGAAAGGAAGCTAAATAGAAAAAAGAATGCTCCTGCCTCCACGGTGGGGTAATCTCCTATCTCCTGCTAGGACCTATAAGACAAACATCAAAAATGAGTGAGCAAACCATAACTCAATATTGATTAATTCTCCTAGTACCAACCCAACATCTCTACCTCTATATGCACAGTGGATACATGTGTTAGTGTAGTGTAATAAATCACAGTTATAACAACACAGTTAGAAAAGCTCAAAGGTTCTTGTCTACTCTAAGACATCCTCATTGTCACGCCCCCGAATTCCAGGGTACCCAGAACCACCAGGAATATGACTTCCCCTTGCCCGCACCCGAAAGGTCAAGGGGTAGGTGACTAGCACCAATAGAGACTACACCGAGGGTGCTGTCTCAAATATGCAACTCTATACAGTCATACATCAAGGGTAATCCTGTACTTTCCCATACATCAACATGCATATAATAGGTCAAATAGTCATACAAACATTATATGATAAACAGTGTGTAATACAACTGTCCACGGACCCTTGTCCGGGATATCACGTAAAGCAATACAGACTACAGTACTGTATCATACATCAGAGTAGTGGGCACGTCCTTCTGGAAGAAAGTCCTCCACTAGTCTCGGGTCACACTTGAAAAGGGTAAATAACAAGTAGGGGTGAGTGGCAAGCGTAGTAGGTGACCCTAATACTCCACATCATGCAAACATATAAGTCTATACTATATGCTCTGTGTACTCATACACTGTGTAGTGTACACAATCATCAGGACTCAGCTTACAAACAAACATTAGGACCCAGCCTGCAAACAAACATCATGACCCAGCCTGCCCACATAGGACAGCTTGTCCACGATCCTCAACAGGAACCCAGCTTAGGGCACTAAGCCCTAGCTCCACGAGCTCAACGGCTCACGAGCTCAATGGCTCAACACGATCCTCAACAAGATCTTAGCTTAGGGCACTTAGCCCTAGCTCTACGAGCTCAGCGGCTCACAAGCTCAACGGCTCAATGCAGGCCTTAGCCTGTCACATCAACCACATAGTATCACCTATACCTCATAATGAGAACACAAACAAGTCATGGAGTCCAAGCCCCAAATCCTCAAACCAATATACCAACACCAGTATGACATTAAGGTTCACAACACTCCCTTTATAATTGAGGTCAATCTTCACAAATCGATCCTCATGCCTTAACCAAGGAAGAAGATACTCATAGCAGTTGTTTTCTTGCAATAAAAAGTCCCGGCATTGGGTCTCCATATCATAACTAAGATAATATGATTTTTGGGGATTTTTCTGAGATGTCTAACCCCACTTTCTAAAAATTCACCTCTACGAAAAACTAAATTTTTCTGAGATTTTACAATAAATCCCAATTTTCATATTTTAAAGGAGTGAGAATTTAATTTTCTAGTATTTTTCTTTGAATCCGAAGGGTATTTCGCTATTTACATAATAACTTAAGTATAATACTTGACTTGAAGGTTACAATATAAATGGTCCAGTGGTCCAGTCCAGTGCAGTTGCATTATTACGAAATACTGCTACGAAACACTGCTGCGGAGTATTACTATAGAACACTGCTACGAAACACTGCTGCTGACTACAGCTGCTGACTACGAAGCTGCTAACTACAGTTGTTGACTACGAACTTCGACCCTAAAGTTCACCCATGGTACTATTCATTGTCGTTTTTGCTTGTTCTTTTTCCGAAATCAACCCATCGACCCCAAGCACTCACAAACACACGTTTCACTCAACATACTACAAAATTACATATATAAACTAATATAAATCAATTCTTAACCACAGATCTTATGCTAAACCATTAGATCTAACCCAAAATTGGGCTTCCCCCCAAACCTAGGGTTCATACTCAATTTCATAAATCATGATAAATTCGTACATATTCAAAGACAGGATCGAACTAAGAGGTTCAAGGACACCTACCTGTAGTGATTCTTTGAGCTCCACGAACCCAAATCATCCCAAATCGCCAAGGCTTCAAGCTTCCAAGCTCTCTGTCTATGTCTCTCTCTCTCTCTCTCTCTCTCTCTCTCTCTCTCTCAAACGTACCAACGTGATAGCGTACAATGAAATCTATTTCTTTTCATTTTGTTTATATTTTTGCCAATCATTGACCAATAATTGACCTTGTTAATAATTGACCCCCAACGTCACGGACTCCAAATTAAGTCAAATTACTATCAAAACGCTCAAAATGACGAGCACAATACTAGTCAGACATTATCATACTCAAATGACCGCATAAACGCAAAATCAACCAATAAACCCCGAGAAAGTCAACAATCGGTCCACTCGAGGCCCCGATTCAGAATTGGGCCCAAGTACTGTCAAAATGCTCACATCGATGGCTATACTACCGTTCAGATAGTTGCATTCCCTTTGAATGACTATATCTCAATACTACTCAAATACGAGTCTTTACACTCATGCTGACTCTCGGGTTGTCTGCTCAATGAAACCTCAATCTCTCAAGTCCACTCTAAGACTGTCCCCTCAATGAGACCTCAATGCTCAAGTTTACTCTAGGACTATCCCCTTAGTGGGACCTCAATGCTCAAATACAGAGAAATAAATTAATTCAATAGCACTATCACACTTAAGAAAATATTACACATTCAAACATATTTAAGACACCTCAGATACATTAACTTAGTTCTCAAAACACTCCATATCAACCAAAAAGGTTCGATTTCACTCTGTTTTGGTCGATCCTGCTCCTAGATAAACCACATCGACCACCCATATTGACCACTCCACATTGCCCATGTTGACCACATTGACCATGTCGACCACCCACATTAACCACATCGACCACTCAATTTCAGATCGACCAAGATATGAACAAAGGTTTCTAGAGTCTCCTTCTCATGCCCCGAATTTCCAACCCGAGAAAACCAGTTCGTCACTCCCCTTTACCCATCCAGTGGGCAAGGGGTTGGATTACAAGATACCTCACAGAACATTACAAACAAATATAACAAGTGTTCACAAGCCAAACCACATGTTTTTTATTTGATAGCCAAATCTCTTCTACATCATTCCCTAATGGGGTTATATCAATTTCCGTACAACAATTCAAAATGAAATGAAAATAATCGACCAAAACCATCAACCTTCCACTTTAGTGTCCCGCCTAATGCCTATAAGTTCTTGAAAAGGAACAAATCAATAGGAGGGCTGAACTACCACGGCTAAGTAGGGATCATGTCTCCCCAGCCCATCCCATGCTCCTAGTATTTACATGATAAGTGTGCATGAGCAATATCGTGGCAATAATACACAAAAAGTATAATCAAGATTTTAACTTCATGGTACTCAAAATCTAGACAACACATAAGCAAGCCACACAAGCTACGACAACCACAGACACAGCCATAGCCACACAAGCTACCACAACCACAACCACATAGGCTATCACAATCACAGTCACACAGGCTACCACAACCACAACCATATATGCTAACCACAATCACAACCACACATGCTACCACAATCACACCCACACAAGCTACCACAACCACCACCACACATGTTACCCTAGCGACACAGGCCTCACATCACAATTCCAGATAGTAGAATTTAAAGCACATCACAATTCCATATAACACAATTTAAAGCATACCACAATAATACATATCCACCCTCACTACGAGAACACACCATTGAGCATGCATTATGTCATATTATATAGTTCTTAATAACATGCCACCACTAATACACTCAGCACACATATACCTCGTTTACAAGCTATGTTAGCCTCTAACATGCACTCCTATAATTTTCCCACGAAATCCTATCGCGGAACTAACACATACAAACGCGAACACGAGACGGATAACAACAGACACTCCGAAGGTCTCCCTAATCAACTACCACGAAACGGACTCTTAATCCCCACTAACCACGGACTCATCAACACCCACAAGTATAGCACGCCAATGAAAGCCAACATTCATATAAGATATCACACCTATATGAATTTACATATATACATACACATATTATCTACCTCAAGGCTTAACCCTAGAATAGGTTCAAGAGAGTACAAATCCCTTACCTCGAATTCGATTACGTTAGGGTTTGAAATCGAGAGATCCACCTTGCTCCTCCATGCTATATATCATCCACCCACACAAACACAGCAGCCACGATCGGGAAAAAGGGTTCTCTCTCTCTCTCTCTCTCTCTCTCTCTCTCCTCTCTTTGTGTGTGTGTGTGTGTGTCGGCTTCAAAAGAAAAAACCCAAAAAAACCTAAAATCGCAAAACAGAAGACATATATCAAAAATATGCAGTCGCATGGTTGACGTCAACCAAACATACCCCTGGATCGACCATATTGACCACCTTTTCTCGGATCGACTAGACACCCATGTCAATCAATTTCCATATTGAATATGGTCAATCTACAGCTAGTTCGACCACGTCAATCTTATGTTGACCACATGTCATCCATATTCCACATTAACTAACACACATGGAACAACTCTCAGAAATTTGCTCTGGTCGACCTCGACCACATTGACCATACGTCGATCACACATCGAAAATAATCTCGTATCAACTAACACTTGAAGAATTCTCAGGACTTTCCTTTGGTCGACCTTGACCAACCATTATCCTAAGTCGACCACGTCAACCACTATCTCACATCGACCAAGCCTTCACACAACAATCTATATTAGCTTCTCCAAAATAATTTGGCTTTCGCGGCATTGTCCTAGAATCCCCGTAAGGGGCGTGAAAAGGACGGTTATCGCACACACACTCCAAATAAAATTTAAACTAAGTATAGCTAGTGGCTTAACCTAGATTGTTCTCTACCGGAGGACTTATAAAATTCAATTCAATCTATTTAATTATCTGTTTAATAAAAACTAATGAAAAAGAATAAATATCAAATTGGGGGGATTTTTGATTGAATGAAAACTAATTAAAGCAAAGAATTTTAACTAAGAAAATCAATTAATCAAAGATGTAACCAGTTTAACTTCACACCTGAATGCTGTTTATCACTATCCCAAAAGATTAATTAGATAAATTATGGCCCCATAATTCAAATACATCAAGACACCATGAATACAATCAAATTATGAATTTATTCTAACCAGAATAATTATGAATTAATTCTCAAAAGATTGCTCGTTCCCTACGAAACAAATCTTCTCACTCAGATAGAATAATAACGCACGATGAATTGCTAAATCAACACTCAACCGAGATATTAAATCAACAAATCAAAGAGATAGAGAGTTAAATCATAGCACATAAAATACCAAATTAAAGGTTAAAACATGGATTCAAAACAAGCATCCAAAGTGTTGCGCTAAACCGATTACAAAATACTTACTCCTCCATGGGTTTGAAAATCACAAATCTGTTTGGAAAATTAAAACAGCAGAATTAGAACAGAATTAAGAAAAATAGGCCGCAGAAAATTAAATATCCAGTCTTGAACTTGATCTGAATCTTCAATGCTTGTTGCGCTATCTCTTTTCCAATTACTGCTCGAAAAACTGCTACACTATGAAGGGCTAGGTGCACTGCATATGGGATGGAAAGGTGATGAGTTGGAGGCAGACGGGTCGGACTGATGGGTGCTGCGCTCGTGCGGGAGATGAATGGAGACCTGGCGCTGGCGTGGACTTGCTTGCGCGACGTGGGAGGAAGAGTTGATGATGCTGCAGCGCTGGGTCTTCCCCTTGCAATATGATGAAGACGGCACTAGTGTGATTGAAGAGATGGGCTGAAGATGGCTGTGGCGTCGGGTAAGATGGTGATGGGTGGAGAGATGGATGGAGAGTTGTTGGAGGCTGCGCTCATGTATATGCGTGAATGAGTGTCTTCTCTCTTAAAAGACCCAGCAAATTAAGTTGCCAATTCACGGGCCCCACTCCTTAATCCTTCTTCTTTCCAAATTTTCTTTTCTTGCTTTGCCTTCACGCCACCACCATACAATTACTTCTTTCCCCTTTTTTTTTTCACAATCTCACACATAAAATCTTCCACGTGAATTCCATGCATAGTGGGCCCAACCCTTTGATTAATTCTCATTTCTCCCACATGTAATGGCCACACCATATCCTTCCTATTTTCACAAAAGACAATACCAAGATTAAATACAGTATCAATACTATTCAATAAATTAACCCACCAAAATTAAAATTAACAATTAATTAACACTCATAATTTAATTAACCAAAATATCACTTAGTAAAATTACCAATTAAGACCAAAGAAATAATATTAAAATTGAAATAAACAATTTAACATTAAAAACCGCCAAAATTAATATTAAATCTATAAAAGTGAATAAAACATTAAATAATTGAAATTGGGGGAAACTATTATAAAATGCATTAATTTAACAAAATATTCAATTAAAGCCCATAAATTACATGTAAATTTAATGACAAATTACGCAGTTATCAAATTTCCCCACACTTGAACTTTGATCGTCCTCAAACAAATACTAAGATTAAGCACCCAACAAAGATTATCAAATCATGCAAATTCAAATATACAAAGAGAACAACTTGAATATCACGAATTGAGTTCCAGTATAGACGTGAGTGTGTGAGCTCAAAATTCATCAACTTCTTTATTCTTTCAACCTATCTCTCATTCATGACACTCAATCAAGTCACACAAATATGCAATTATCAATCAGTTGGCTAATATTAAGCATACCCAAAAATTAACCATAGTTATTCCATACTCCAAATATCATGCCATCATTCATACACATACTTGAGTGAAACAAATGAGTGAAGATTACTGGAGCTAAACAAGATATATGCAATGGATTGGCCAATCACTTTTTTAAAAAAACTTTTTTTTCACTTTTTTAAATAAGCGGCCAAACTTACTTAACAATAACCATCTATACCACCCATGTAGCAGAACCATCCGGCAGCTCCCAAATTATGGCGGATCTTAGGGTACCAGGTTTAAAAGCCCTTCAGGATAAGTGCCGAGTGATATAGCATACTTCGCAAGTCAGCTAACCTTTTTCAATAACGCTCTTTTTTTAATTAATAACCTTACAAGGTTGCATTTTATGCTCTCCCTTGATGGATTATTCACTCTTTTTTTTAACTATCTCACTTTACATCCACAAGCTTAGCTCATATAAAACCCAAATGCAAAAAAAACTCAAGTATTGGCATGAATAAAATGTAATGATATAAATAGTATTTCACAACTTATTGAATTAAAGTCCAAGCATAACTCAAAATTAGCTAAAATCATGATTCTCACATGTTTGCACTTCCCAATTAAGGCATAAAAGTCAAGATGAATTAATCAAATATTAAAGCATCAAAATTTCAGTTGTGCAAAATATATATCCATACTAGACAACTTAACTCTAACTATTCAAGATTCTCAATCATTATTCAAATATTGCACAATCAAATAAACTCAAATGAAACTAATCATAGTTCGCAAAGATTCACAAGAAATGCAAGTGTCAATCAAGTTCAAGACTAAAAACATGCAGCCTAAAAACAAAAAAACAAAAAAGAAATAAAGCACACAAAAACAAAAGAAAATCTTTTTGGTTTTTTTTTTGTTGAAAAAAAAATGAATAAATAAGCTAAGGAAAAATACAATAGCATTAAAAACAAATGTTTAACTAAACTAAACTATGTGTTCCCTCCCCCACACTTAAATGTTGCATTGTCCTCAATGTAATCCAAAAATAGAAGAGATGGACATGAAATGCAATTCTAAAAATGAACAATGAACAATAAATGAGAAGGAAGAAACAACCTGATGGGCTCAAAGAATGACAGGGTCGTACAGTTGGATAGAATCCAACGCAGGTAGAGGATAACCCTCATAGAAGTGCTTGAGCTGATGTCCGTTGACCGTGAAGTTATGTCCTGATTCTTCCTGAATGATCTCCACTGCACCATATGGAAAGACACGAACTACAGTATAGGGGCCAGTCCATCTCGTCCTCCGCTTACCAGGCATAAGCTTCAATCTCGAAGTATAAAGAAGAACACGCTCGCCTTCTTCGAACTCTCTCTTGCGAATTATCTTGTCATGGGCAGCTTTGGACTTTTCCTTGTAGAGCCTTGCATTATCATAAGAATCCAAACGAAGCTCCTCAAGTTCTTGAAGCTGAAGTTTCCTTTGCTCCCCTACTTGGGTCAAGTCCATGTTGCAAGCTTTGACCGCCTAGTATGCTCTATGCTCCACCTCCATGGGAAGATGACAAGACTTCCCATAAACTAATCGAAATGGGGACATGCCAATGGGAGTCTTGTATGCTGTTCGATAGGCCCAAAGTGCATCATCAAGGCGCTGGCTCCAATCCTTCCTATTAGGCTGAATAGTCTTCTCCAAGATTTGCTTCAACTCCTAATTGGACACCTCTGCTTGGCCATTGGTTTGGGGATGGTATGGTGTCGATGTCTTGTGTGTCACCCCATACTTCTAAAGTAGTGCTCGAAAGTGCCTGTTGCAAAAGTGAGTCCCTTGATCGCTAATGATCGCTTTAGGAATGCCAAACCTACAAAAGATGTTAGTTTTCACAAAATCCACAACAACTTTTGAATCGTCAGTCCTCATGGCTTTCGCCTCCACCCACTTACTCACATAATCCACAGCAACCAAAATATACAAATAACCAAAAGAACTAGGAAAAGGACCCATGAAATCAATACCCCAAACATCAAAAAGTTCACAAAATATCATAGGCTGTTGAGGCATCTCATGCTTCCTAGATATATTACCAGTATGTTGGCAACGATCACATGCTTTACAAAACTCATAAGCATCATGAAACAAAGTGGGCCAATACATGCTAGAGTCTAATACCTTCTTAGCTGTGCGCTGTGAACCAAAGTGTCCTCCACAAGCAAGCGTGTGGCAGAATTTTAAAATGGATGGGATCTCATGGCTGGGGACACATCGTCGAATAATCTGATCACTGCCAATCCGCCAAAGATAGGGATCGTCCCAAAAATAGTGCCTCGCTTCACTCTTCAACTTCGCTACTTGGTGCTTCCTATAATGATCAGGAATTTTAGAAGCCACCAAGTAGTTCACCAAATCAACATACCATGGGAGGGTAGAAGAGACTGCATATAGGTGCTCATCTGGAAAGGTGTCTCTCAACCCCAAGGAAGTGATGTCCTCTGAAAGGTGGGGAAGTCGGCTCATGTGATCGGCAACTAGATTTTCAGACCCCTTCTTATCTCTGATCTCTATATCGAACTCTTGAAGAAGCAACATCCATCGAATAAGTCGTGGTTTGGCATATGGCTTCTTTAATAGGTACCTCAGGGCTACATGATCAGAAAAGACAATAACTTTCGATCCTAAGAGATAGGAATGAAATTTGTCTAAAGCAAAGATGACTGTAAGGAACTCCTTCTCGGTAGTGGTGTAGTGGCACTGAGCTGCATCTAGGGTCCTCGAGGCATAGGCAATGACATGTGGAACTCCATCCACTCTTTGTGAAAGAACAGCTCCCATAGCAAAATTGGAAGCATCACACATAAGCTCAAATGGATGGTCCCACTTTGGTGGTTGAATGATCGGCGGGCTGGTCAGCTGCTTCTTCAACTCATCAAAAGCTAACCTGCAAGAATCATCAAAAACAAAAGATTTCTCTTTCTGCAACAATTGCGACAATGGGTGTGCAATCTTGCTGAAGTCCCTGATGAAGCGCCTATAAAAACCTGCATGTCCTAGGAAAGAATAAACATCTCGAACACAAGTAGGATAGGGTAAAGATGTAATAAGATCAATTTTAGATTTATCTACCTCTATACCATGCTTGGAAATTACATGTCCTAGAACTATGCCTTTTTCAACCATAAAATGACATTTTTCAAAATTTAAGCACAAGGTTTTTATCAATGCAACGACGCAAAACATTACCTAGACTAGAGAGACATTTATCAAATGAGGAGCCATAAACAGTAAAATCATCCATAAATACTTCCATGCAATTCTCAAGAAAATCAGAAAATATACTCATCATGCATCTTTGGAAAGTACCAGGAGCATTACAAAGACCGAATGACATCCTTCTCTTGGTCCTCTGGAGCAATGGGAACCTGAATAGCCAAAACAGAGATAATGTGTCTGGTGATGAAGAAAGGGGGGAACCATCCAAGAAGCAATAATGTGTCCTACTGGACTTTAACATTTGGTCAATGAAGGGGAGGGGGGGGGGGGGGGGGGGGGGACACCAATAAGTCTCCGTAAAAAAAGCCTATTGGTTTAGGAATTGGGGGGGGGGGGGGGGGGGGGTGGGTGTTTTTTTTTTTTTTTTTTTTTTTGGGGGGGGGGGGGGGGGGGGGGGGGGGGGGGGGGGGGGGGGGGGGGGGGGGGGGGGGGGGGGGGGGGGGGGGGGGGGGGGGGGGGGGGGGGGGGGGGGGGGGGGGGGGGGGGGGGTTTTTTTTTGGGGGAGGGGGGGGGGGGGGGGGGGGGGGGAGGGGGGGTTGGGGGGTATTTTTTTTTTTTTTAGAAGGCTGGTTTTTTTAGGGGAGGGTTGGGGGGGGGGGGGGGGGGGGGGGGGGGGGGGGGGGGGGGGGGGGGGGGGGGGGGGGGGGGGGGGGGGGGGGGGGGGGGGGGGGGGGGGGGGGGGGGGGGGGGGGGGGGGGGGGGGGGGGGGGGGGGGGGGGGGGGGGGGGGGGGGGGGGGGGGGGGGGGGGGGGGGGGGGGGGGGGGGGGGGGGGGGGGGGGGGGGGGGGGGGGGGGGGGGGGGGGGGGGGGTGGGGGGAGGGGGGGGGGGGGGGGGGGGGGGGGGGGGGGGGGGGGGGGGGGGGGGGGGGGGGGGGGGGGGGGGGGTTGGGGGGGGGGGGGGGGGGGGGGGGGGGGGGGGGGGGGGGGGGGGGGGGGGGGGGGGGGGGGGGGGGGGGGGGGGGGGGGTTTTTTTTTTTTTTTTTTTTTTTTGGCGGATGGGGGGGGGGGGGGGGGGGGGGGGGGGGGGGGGGGGGGGGGGGGGGGGGGGGGGGGGGGGGGGGGGGGGGGGGGGGGGGGGGGGGGGGGGGGGGGGGGGGGGGGGGGGGGGGGGGGGGGGGGGGGGGGGGGGGGGAGGGAGGAAAAAAATGTCGGGGGGGGGGGGGGGGGGGGGGGGGGGGGGGGGGGGGGGGGGGGGGGGGGGGGGGGGGGGGGGGGGGGGGGGGGGGGGGGGGGGTTTAGTTTTTTTTTTTTTTTTTGGGGGTTGAATGGAAGGGGGGGGAGAACGGGAAAAAACCCCAAAAATGCAATGATCTAAAGATTTTTAAAGGAAGTGTGTGGGGGGGGGGGTGGGGGGGGTGGGGGGGGGGGGGGGGGGGGGGGGGGGGGGGGGGGGGGGGGGGGGGGGGGGGGGGGGGGGGGGGGGGGGGGGGGGGGGGGGGGGGGGGGGGGGGGGGGGGGGGGGGGGGTGGGGGGGGGGGGGGGGGGGGGGGGGGGGGGGGGGGGGGGGGGGGGGGGGGGGGGGCGGGGGGGCGGGGCCGTGGTGCCTGCTTGAGGATTTTTTTGAGGGCGTTTGTTGATTGTTGGGGGTGGGTGTTTGTTGGATACCCTTTTGGGTTTTCCAACCCTTGGGGGGGTGTGGTTGCCTACTGCCGTCTCTAACATTTGGTCAATGAAGGGGAGTGGGAAGTGGTCCTTGCGAGTGACACCAATAAGTCTCCTATAATCAATGCATACTCACCAGCTATTCTGGACTCGCATAGGAACCAATTCCTCCCTCTCATTTTTCACCACAGTGAACCCAGTCTTTTTGGGTACCACTTGGATAGGACTAACTCACTGAGAATCAGAGATAGGATAAATAATGTCAGCTGCAAATAATTTTTCTACCTCTTTCTTAACAACTTCTAGCAAAGTGGGGTTTAGCCTCCTTTGAGGCTGCCTCACTGGTTTAGCACCATCTTCTAAGAAAATCCTATGCATGCAAGTAGATGGGCTAAGTCCAGGAATATCAGCTAATGTCCAACCTATTGCCTTAATATTATCCTTTAAGAGAGCCAGCAGTTTGGTCCCTTGGTCTGGTAGGAGATTACTAGCAATGATAACAGGCAATCTATCTCCATTCATCAAATATGCATATTTCAAATTACTAGGCAAAGGTTTCAACTCAAGTGTAGGTGGGTGTTGTGTGGAAGGAAGCATGCTAGGTGTAGACATTTGTGCACAATAAGAAATAGAGTGAACACGTGCAACATTATCAAAAAAACAAAGCATTCAATCCATTAACATAATCCACCTTATCATCAAAATTATTCACATCACTGAAATCAAGGTCAGAATCAATCTCATATGGTGGTTCAGTGTGTGAGAGGAATAAGACACTATGCTCAGAGGGATGCTTCATGGAGTCTAAAATATTAAATTTAATAATTTCATCACCAAACTCCATAGAAAGCGTACCTTGGTAAACATCAATGATGGTCTTGGTAGTTTTTAGGAATGGCCTGCCAAGAATGATTGGGGAATGAGAGTTCGCCAAGTCCTCCTCCATGTTGAGGACATAGAAATCAGCGGGAAAGATGGCATCTCTCACTCTAACTAGAACATCCTCAAGAACGCCTACTGGTCCAACTGTGGATCTATTAGCCAATTGGACTACCACTTGTGTTGGCTTAAGCTCCCCAATGTGAAGAGAAGAGTAGATAGAATAGGGCATGACATTGATAGAGGCGCCCAAGTCACACAAAGTGATGGTCCCTTGGAGCCTAGAGGGGGGTGAATAGGCTCTTATTTAAACTCTTTTTAATCTTTTAAGACACCACACTTATCTAGTTAAGTGATAGAATTACTGCTGAAGATAACCAGATAGTGGAAGTATTTTGTTTTATTATCAAGAGATAATTACAACAAAATAGAAGCAAGACTCTCTTACACTCTGTTTACAAAAGGATTCACACACTAGCCTAGATTATATCTTTGAGCTCTTGTGCATACACAGGGTTAATTTAGGCTCGTTCACACACATACACAAATGTACAATTATGAATATTTATACAAACATTCCTAAGAGACAACCTTCGAACTTGTAGTTCCGGAATGCGTTCAGCACTAACTATTCCTCGGTAATCTCTCTGCCTTGACTGCTGCGGTTTGTGGAGCTCAAGATCTTGGGTTTGAAGAGTATAAGTGCCTTTGTGAGTTCTCAAATATAATTGAGGTTGTGTCCACATATCCGGGTGATCCACGTGTAAGATTCTTCAGGTTCTCAACGAGTTTGTCTTACATCGGGACACCACGAGCTGATAACTTTAAATGCGGTAGTTTGAAGTAGCATCTTCTTGGTCCGGTATAATTTTCCTTACTCCGTTGCTAATGAAGCTCGGAACCTTACTCCGTGTCAGTGGTTGCTTACTCCGTATCTATTAGGTACTGGAATCCTTAGTCCGGTGTCGTGGCTTCCTTATTCCGCATGTAAGTTCCTTACTCCGTATGTAAGTTCCTTACTCCGTATGAGTGAGTGGCCCGGATTCCTTACTCCGCATCTAGTTTCCTTACTCCATGCGAATAAAGACTCGGGTCCTTATTCCGCATCAATACTTCCTTACTCCGTATGTATGAAAGACTCGGATGCCTTACTCCATGTCTTCTTTAGTTCGCTTGAGGGGAAGACTTAACTTTTTTTAACTCCATGTCAAACCTTTTACTTCGTGCGACCTTGTAGACCAAGACTCTTACTCCGCATCAATTTGACTTAGTCCGTTTGAGGCATTAGGAACAGATTCCATAATCCGTAGCTTTTAAGTTCTTAGTCCGCACGAATGTTCCTTATTCCATATATATTGGTGACTTGGTTATTTACCAAGTGTTTGACGACACTCACTCTTGTCCGGATTAGGATTATGTATCCTGTCCTTAGCTTTGCTCTCATGAGTGTATCTCCGGATTAATAACATATCTTCTGCAACGATCAAAGAAACACAAAAGATCTCAGATCAAATTACATAAGGCTTTATCAGCATTATCCAAATTCTAGGCTTGATCCAACACAATGCATCAGAAAAGTGAAGTGTCCCAATGGTATATGGAATAGTGAAGGTGCTAGGGTCTTCACACTTCGGAGGCATGGGAGGAGAATGTGTGATGAGTGCTGAGACTATTCTCCCAAGGTTGACCCTTTCAACTCCCTTTAGGCTTTTTCTTCTGTTGATACATAATTCCTTCAAGAATTTAGCAAATCGAGGGATTTGTTTGATGGCCTCCAAGAGTGGAATGTTGATCTCCACCCTTTTAAATATATCCAGAACCTCCTGCTGAATTGCCTCATCTGTCATCTTCTTGTTTTGAATAGCCTTATATGGGAATGGAAGAGGTCTAGAGGTGGTCTCCTTCTCCTTCTTCAGCTCTTTTTCATTGATCTCTGGTTCCTCAGTGGTTGAGGTAGGGGTGGCCCCTTGGCTAGTGGTGCAAATCCTGGTGGAGTAGATGGAACCTGTGGATCTCCAGTTTGCTTGCCACTCCTCAAAGTGATAGAACTGACATTCCCTTTAGGATTGGGAGTAGTCTGAGAGGGAAGTGTGTTCTGCTGATGACTAGTGATCTCATGTACAGCAGTGGCCATCTGACTTATTTACATCTTGAGTTCCTTCAACTCATTCTGTTGGTTAAGCACAATCTGCTGAAGGAGATTAAAGTTATCTAGTTCTGCCTTTTGTTGAGGATAAGCTTGCTATTGACCATTCGATGTTGGCCCCTCAGGCCTCTTCTGAAAATTCTGAGATATGGAGGTCTCTGAGGTTGCTCTGTCCCATAGCGAAGATTGGGATGATCTCTCCACCCTGGATTATATGTCTGTGAGAATGGATCATATTTCTGTTGAGGGGGACGTTGCTGTTGCTGCTCATATGGGCGACCTGGAAAGATGCCATTGCACTCTTCTGTCTCCTGGAGTTGTGGACATGCATCAGTAGGGTGATCAGTGGCGGTGCAAATTCCATAAACTTTCACAGGACTAGCGAGGGCTGGTAAGGCTAAGGCCATCTGCCTTATCATAGTAGAGATCTCATCAAGCTTGTGCGCCTCAAGGCTAGGCTGTGTGCTGGGGCTCACATGGTGGACTCCTCGCCGTGTAGGCAATGCTCGATCTCCGAATTGCTGCGTATTCTGTGCCATTTTGTCAATGAGAACTCTTGCATCCACTGGTATTTTATCAACTAGGGCTCCTCCTCCAGCTGCATCCACTATGCTCCTCTCCATATATGTAAGACCCTCGTAGAAGTACTGGATGAGGAGTTGGTCACTAATTTGGTGATGTGGACAACTAGCAACCAATTTCTTGAAGCGCTCCCAATACTCATACATTGTCTCGCTATGTCCCTGTTTGATGCCTGAGATCTCCTTCCGGATTGTTGTGGTCCTCGATGCTGGGAAGAATCGATTCAAGAACAATTTCTTCAACTCGTTCCAACATGTGACATCTTCTGGTTGCAAGTAATACAACCAATCTTTTGCAGCTCCATCAAGTGAGAATGGGAAAGCTCTCAACTTGATCTAATCTTCTGGGACATTGCGGGGCTTCATGGTTGAGCAGACCACATTGAACTCTTTAAGATGCTTGTGTGGGTCTTCTCCAGATAGCTCATGAAACTTGGGAAGAAGATGTATAAGACCAGATCTGAGCTCGAAGTCCGTCTCCAAAGCTGGGTAGGCAATACACGTTGGTTGATAATTGATGTCTGGTGCTGCCAACTCTCGGATGGTGCGATTGTACTCTCCGTTTGGCCCTACCATTGTTGGTGAGGGGCTTTCTTCCTTTACTTGAGTGTGTCGGAGACGAGTCCTCAAGTTTCGCTCAAACTCTGGATCCAAATCTAGTAGTTCCCCTAAAGTGGATCATGTCATAAAACTGCAAAAAGAAAATTAAGAGGAAGAGAAGAGAAAATAAAAGAAAAGAAAAAGAAAAACTTGCATAAAAAAACAAAACTATGAGAAACCTGCAAAAAAGGAAATAAAACAAAACAGGAACTTGTTAGAAAAGAAATCCTGCAAAAAAGGAAACTTCAGAAAAATGGAAACTTTTTTTTTATTTGATTTTTTTTAATAAAATAAATAAATAAATAAAATAAAATAAAAAGGAAACCTGCAAAAACAAAGACAAGAAACTACCGGGTAAGTCCGAACAAAATAATAAATAAATTAAAATAAAAAAAATAATAAAACAAACAAGAAAATAAATTGAATCAAATTTAATGCCTCCCCGGCAACGGCACCAATTTGAAAAGGGCGTTTGTCACACATGCACTCCAAATAAAATTTAAACTAAGTATAGCTAGTGGCTTAACCTAGATCGTTCTCTACCGGAGGACTTATAAAATTCAATTCAATCTATTTAATTATCTGTTTAATAAAAACTAATGAAAAAGAATAAATATCAAATTGGGGGGATTTTTGATTGAATGAAAACTAATTAAAGCAAAGAATTTTAACTAAGAAAATCAATTAATCAAAGATGTAACCGGTTTAACTTCACACCTGAATGTTGTTTATCACTATCCCAAAAGATTAATTAGATAAATTATGGATACAATCAAATTATGAATACAATCAAATTATGAATTTATTCTAACCAGAATAATTATGAATTAATTCTCAAAAGACTGCTCGTTCCCTACGAAACAAATCTTCTCACTCAGATAGAATAATAACGCACGATGAATTGCTAAATCAACACTCAACCGAGATATTAAATCAACAAATCAAAGAGATAGAGAATTAAATCATAGCACATAAAATACCAAATTAAATGTTAAAACATGGATTCAAAACAAGCATCCAAAGTGTTGCGCTAAACCGATTACAAAATACTTACTCCTCCATGGGTTTGAAAATCACAAATCTGTTTGGAAAATTAAAACAATAAAATTAGAACAGAATTAAGAAAAATAGGCCGCGAAAATTAAATATCCAGTCTTGAACTTGATCTGAATCTTCAATGCTTGTTGCGCTATCTCTTTTCCAATTACTGCTCGAAAAACTGCTACACTATGAAGGGCTAGGTGCACTGCACGTGGGATGGAAAGGTGATGAGTTGGAGGCAGACGGGTCGGGCTGATGGGTGCTGCGCTCGCGCGGGAGATGAATGGAGACCTGGCACTGGCGTGGACTTGCTTGCGCGACGCGGGAGGAAGAGTTGATGATGCTGCAGCGCTAGGTCTTCCCCTTGCAATATGATGAAGACGGCGCTAGCGTGATTGAAGAGATGGGCTGAAGATGGCTGTGGCGTCGGGTGAGATGGTGATGGGCGGAGAGATGGATGGAGAGTTGTTGGAGGCTGCGCTCATGTATATGCGTGAATGGGTCTCTTCTCTCTTAAAAGACCCAGCAAATTAAGTTGCCAATTCACGGGCCCCACTCCTTAATCCTTCTTCTTTCCAATTTTTCTTTTCTTGCTTTGCCTTCACACCACCACCATACAATTACTTCTTTCCCGTTTTTTTCACAATCTCACACATAATCTTCCACGTGAATTCCATGCATAGTGGGCCCAACCCTTTGATTAATTCTCGTTTCTCCCACACGTAATGGCCACACCATATCCTTCCTATTTTCACAAAAGACAATACCAAGATTAAATACAATATCAATACTATTCAATAAATTAACCCACCAAAATTAAAATTAACAATTAATTAACACTCATAATTTAATTAACCAAAATATCACTTAGTAAAATTACCAATTAAGCCCAAAGAAATAATATTAAAATTGAAATAAACAATTTAACATTAAATACCGCCAGAATTAATATTAAATCTATAAAAGTGAATAAAACATTAAATAATTAAAATTGGGGGAAACTATTATAAAAATGCATTAATTCAACAAAATATTCAATTAAAGCCCATAAATTACATGCAAATTTAATGACAAATTACGCAGTTATCAGGGCGTTGCCCCCTTGACCCCTGCTTGCTGACTGGGCAGCAAAACCCCCTCTGAGGTGCTGCGCCCTTGAACTTCTGCTAACCGTATGAACAAAAGTCCTTGATCATACATACAAATGACTAACTCCTCAAATTCCCTAAACATGGGTCATTATACTCCTTTGGTCGACCTCGCCACATTGACCATTCTACGTCAAACCTGTCAACGTTCTTCTTTGCTTCCAATAGGTTATTTATGTAGTTCTACACAAAACGATTCCTAATGCCCTAAATTAGGTTCCTAAGCTACAAACATCAATCCTCAACATCTCTCTCACATCCAAACAAGTTTTTATAGGGCAGGATTATAGTTTTAACACACACACCTCTTAAACCTAACCCTATGTAACCACAAACAATAATAGATGCAAGGAGACAGAACCACCTACCTCTCTTTGCCCAGATTGGATTGAAAACCTTTGTTGTTCGTGTGTTCTTGCTCCAAGGGTTCTTCTCCTTCTTCACCACTTTCTCTCTCTCTCTCTCTCTCTTCTCACGAGGTACGATACACAACAAAGGTCATACACGACTTCCCTTTTTTCCCTTTTCTTTTTTTCTTTAAAATAAAATATAAAATCCATATTCTCAATTATTATTTAAATACCCAAATTACTAAAATATCAAAATAGTCAAATAGGCCAACACCACTCCTGAAGGCCCTGAACTCCAGAATGGTCCCAAGAATAGTCAAACTTCCTCATTTTTCGAGCCTAACGTTATGCTAATATCAACTCATCCCAACTCTCACTCTATAATAGGGTCCACCCCTAGGACCAAGGATACAGGTCCTCACATCCTTCCCTCCTTAAAAACATTTCATCCTCAAAAAGATTATCTCATATCCTTAACAACTCAACCACAATAAACCATAAGCACACCAAACAGTTACTCATAAAATAACACAAGGAATGCACAACATATGATACTTCTCCACATACATGTCATGTTATGAAACACAATATGGAGCACAAGCATACTCATATAATGAAAACACAAAATACTATGCATAAAAACACAAAACAAACACATGGAGTGAAAATATTCCAGCCTCCTCCCCTCCTTTAAGATTGTTCGCTCTCGAACAATACAGGGTATTGATAGCGCATCATAGACTCTTGCTCCCAAGTTTCCTTCTTAACACCACGGTGTGTCCACAAGACACAAACTAACGAAATGGTTTTGCCATACAGAATCTTATCTCGTTTATCCAAGATCCAAACAGGAGTCTCCACAATAGTGAGATCATCCGCGATATCCAAATCTCCTCATGCTATCACATGAGCTAGGTCGGGGTGATACTTTCTCAACTATGATACATGAAACATGTTGTACACTATACTAAGACGTGGAGGAAGCACCAATTAATATGCCACATGACCAACTCTCTCCAAAATCTCAAAAGGTCCAATGTATCGTGGAGATAACTTGGGACCTTTACCAAACCGTCGATGCCCTCTTCTCGGGAAAACTTGGAGAAACACATGATCACCCACAACAAACTCCAACGGTTTTATCCTCTTATCCGCATAAGATTTTTATCTACTCTGAGTTGTTAACAAATGCTGCCAAATCACTCGAACTTTCTTTATGGCATCCTACACCAATTACGGTCCCAACAATGTTGTCTCATCGACCTCAGTCCAACACAGGGGCAAACTGCAAGGTCTACCATAAAACACCTCACATGGAATAATCCCAATAGAGGCTTGATAACTGTTGTTGTAGGCAAACTCCACCAATGGAAGGTGAGCTGCCCATGAACCTCCAAAATCTGTCACACAAGCTCTAAGCATATCCTCCAAAGTTCAAATAGTTCTTTTTAATTGACCATCAATCTCTGGATGAAAGGTCGTACTCAAACTCAACTTAATGCCTAAAGCCTCCTACAAACCATTCCAAAAATGAGAAGTAAAACAAGCATCATTGTTGGACACAATGGACAAAAGCACACCATGCAACCTCACAATCTCATCAATATAAATCCGACAAAGGCTACTCATACTACCCTTCTCTTTAATTTTCAAGAAGTGTGTTAACTTGGTCAAACGTGTAAAAACCCATATTTGGGTAGGACTGAGAGATAGCCTTTCTCCAAGGCTGAAAATATGTGGACAGTATTGTGGCCATCGTTGTGAGCATTTTGATAGTACTTAGGCTTGATTCCGAGTCAGGGCCCCGAGTGGCCCAATTATTGACTTTATCGGGGTTTGTTGGTTGACCTTGCATTTGAGAGGTCAATTGGGTTGGGAAACATCTGGATGATGATGTGCTTGTCATTTCAAGCGTTATGACTGTAATTAGGCTCAATTTGGAGTTCATGACCCCGTGAGGGTAATTTATCATTTTTGGGGATATACTACTGTAATTATAACAAAGATATAAATAAAATGTGTGTGTGTGTGTGTGTGTGTGTGTGTGTGTGTGTGTGTGTGAGAGAGAGAGAGAGAGAGAGAGAGAGAGAGAGAGAGAGAGAGAAACGCATCACATTCTTTATTTGGACAGTGTGTGTGAAGGAGAGGAGGAGAATTGGGATTATATGTTACTATGTGTTATATATTATTATGATTGTGTAATGGGGTTGGGATATATCTTGAATTTGGTGAAAATGGATATGGGTAATTAGAGCACTACACAAGCACAAGCATACACTGAACATGTAGAATCCTAAAGTTTGGTGGTATAGAATGGTAGATCACCTACTGAGCATATGTGCTCATCTCTATGTTATTAACATGTTCTGTAGGTGCCAGTAGATTAGCTATAGGCGGCCCCATGGGGTGGTTGCTAGTCAGTTCTTATTTGATGTCATGTTTTTATTATGAGCTTTATATTGTTAAAACATTTCTTATCTAGGCAATAGTCCGTGAAAGGTGTATATTGTAAACTCATTGTTATTAAATGGTTTTTATTTCTATGGATTGCATATCATGTGGGAATGTACATATGTTCCTTTGTGTATGTCGTACAAGTGATAGGTTTATTTTTAGACAGCACTTATGTTGTAGTCTCTTATAAGTACTAGTTATCAACCGCTTGATCTTTTGGGTGCGGGTAAAGAAAAGTCATGTTTCTGGTTCTAGGTCTCTTGGAGTTTGGAGACGTGACATTCTGACAAGGACTAATGCCTCCAACTAGGACAGTAGCGGCCAAAACAAAAAACTTGGTTTGATTTCTAGTTTTTTTTATTAGGAATCAGTGATGGTTTTTTTGGCATCTTTGGATAAAGCCAAAGATGATATAGGTTTAGACAACATTGAAAGGCTATAACATAGAATTGGCTATGACATTAGTGGAGATGTGATGGAATTGTAGACAATGACATTGACCTGGATAAGGGAAGCGTGATGGCTAGACATAAAATGATGTATTTTTTTCTTTTATAATTTACCTTTTTCCATTTTTGGATATAACTCAATAATGAATGGTGATAATTTGGTGGGACTTATAATAAAGAGTCGGTATTGGTATATTGAAGTGGATCGCAAGTGTGATCATTTTGGGCATAAAGGTAGAGTTTGAGCCATGAAAGGGGCTAGAATCATGATGGTTTGGAATGTCTAATGGTGTGTGATATGTGTCTAGAGGGATGTTGGAATCAACCATTAGTTGTGTTAATATTTTGAAGATAGGGACGACACAGGTTTTGAGTGATTGAAATTTTAAAAAATTTTAAGGCAGAGGAATTTTACAGTTATGATACCATGTGATAATAAAATGATATGTATGTATCAATTGTATTGAAAAATGTATATCGAATCTGTATAAAATGTAAAACTATTTATTGGCACAACTAGATAACTTATGAAAATATAAATGACCTTAATTTATTTTATACAATATTTGATTGATCATGAAATTTTCTCTAATTGATTGTAATTTCTAATTGATCGCATACAATCAAATTATTATTATTGTTGTTGTTGTTGTTGCTATTATTATTATTATTATTATTATTATTATTATTATTATTATTATTTATGTGTATGTAAATTATAATAGAATTATGGGTTTTAAGAATTCTCTCCACCTTGTAATTTTAAAGGACATTAAGCATTAACATTATTTGTTCTTATGTAATTATGAATGTTGTTGGGTACAATCTTCATCATATATGTTGGGTCAGTTTGGTAATGTTTTTGAAAGACTGTTTCTATTATTTTATAAGTAAAAATAATAAAATTTGTTTAATAAACTACAAAAAAAGTACATATAATAAAGGTTTATGTTTTTTTGGTAAAAAGTAAAAGTAATTAAAGAGTTACTTTTAAAAGTTGCTTTATCGAGTAACAACTTTAAAAAAAGTCAATATTAACCTCATTTATGCTAAGTAGAATTCTCTTCTGTCATCTCTATGCTTGCTCTTTCCTCCTAGGGTTTAATGGTATTAAAGTGTATTCTTTCCCTACTGTTCAAAAATAAAATAGGGTAAGGGATGGAGAGGGAGAGCTGTGTACTAAATTAATGATAAGAGCATTTATGATAATTGCTTCAAAATCTATGAGCCCACCATGCTCAATAATTCCTACTCCAAATAATTTTCATCATCCCTCACAATTATCATCTACTCAATAGTCTTTGAGATGAACTTAATGACTTACAAGAAAGTGAAGTAAGCCATTACTCAATAATTCCTACTCCTATCCTTTGTCCTACGACAAAGTGACGTGTGCTTGATTTTGAGATTATTTCTAATCCATTACTCTATTTTAATATAACTTTTGTACTAAAATAAAATAATTTTTAACTGTCATTTTTAATTCATTACTTTATATCTTGCTTTATAAAGCATATTTTTTTATTAAAAATAACATATATCTTTATTGAGTAATAATAGCCTTTGAGATGAACTTAATGACTTACAACAAAGTGAAGTAAGGCATTACTCAATAATTCCTACTCCTATCCTTTGTCCTAGGACAAAATGACGTGTGATTAATTTTGAGATTATTTCCAACCCATTACTCTATTTTAATATAACTTTTATACTAAAATAAAATAATTTTTAACTGTCATTTTTAATTCATTACTTTATATCTTGCTTTATAAAGCATATTTTTCATTAAAAATAACATATATCTTTATTTTATTTAATTAATTAAACAAATTTAAAAATAAATACCTATTAATTAAGTTAATATATTTATTATTTAAATTAAATATTATAATAATAGTAGTAGTAGTACACAACTCTGTTTACTGTTTACCGTATCAAAATTACCTCAATTTTTACGGCGTGCGTTGGAGATGGTCAGAGAAGGATACGGCAACCCCCGGAGCACTGTAGCCCAAACGTCAGGAAAAAGTAAAACAAAAGTGTCACATCTCTGATGTATAATAAATTATATAGTAAGCATGAAACTTGAATGTGCGTATGTATGTTGCCAGTAAAGCATCCACTTGGCCACAGACAAGGACACCAGATATCCAAGAATTATTAATATCACACATATTTCAAACATATTTGGTAAGCTAACCAACCAGCTTTCCTGGACACACGTTGGAAATGCTACAAGACAGCAAAGCCCAAATGAAGGATAAGTATTATGAAGAGATTGCGCGGTAAAGATATGGGATCTGTGGTTGTTTCTGCAATGATGCAAGTTGGGCGTGCCGTGGCTAAGGTATAACTATAGAGATCATCATTGAGGATAAATAAGCGAAAAAGGAAGAGCATTCGTACAATCTTGCACATATGAATCATTCATTTAAAAAAGAAAATGACATTTATAATGTTGACAATTTTTTTTTTACGAACTCATTTTTATCAAAAATATATTAACCCTTATTTCATCACTGCAAATTAAATAAAAAAACCACTTGGTTTACGTGATTAACGAGTTCATATATGCTGGCATTTAGAGTTATACATTTTTCAAGTGTCATTTAGTTACATAGTTTACTTTTTTTTCATATATTATTGTAACTCATATGTGAGTCAAATGTAATATTTATAAACTAAATGCAATTAATAATACTTGGTTTTTAATATAATAATTAATAATTCAATTCGACTTTATTAGTTTCCTTACCTAGAGTAAATGTTAGCCAAAGGGTATGAAAGAAGTATCAAGAATGCAATATCATCTACACCCCTCATATTGTTCTGTGTGATAATTTTATTATAAATTTTAATTCATGATTAGATCATGAATAGGTCACCCATTGGAGAATTAATGGTAAAGAACAATCAATTATATATATATCACCCATTGGAGGAAAGGAGAGATAAGATAAGAAAAGAACAAATTAAATTAAATTAATTAACTAACGCCTGTGTGATATATATATATATATATATATAATTATAATGTCTTATATATAATTATATATATATTTATATAATTAAATTAAATTAATGTCTTTTATATATATATATCACCCATTGGAGAATAGGTCACCCATTAGATCATGAAATAAGTCGTTTCTCCATTGGTATCAGAGCCTGTCGATCGCAGGTGTGGTATGGAAAGCAGCAGATCCAAGGAGGTAAGTCCCTGTTGAAGCCGACGGACAGGCGTGTTTGGGCAGTAAAACCTTGAGTTAAGCCAACAGTTACCGGCCTGACTTCGATCCCTATTCCATCGACGCTCGCCATCTCGAAGTATCTACCCCTTCGATTTCATCCCCTCCGTGACTATTCTTATCCGATCAGTTACTGTAGTTTTTACCTTTCTATTATTAGTTCTTATTTCCGTTTAATATGGAGTCCTTTTCTTCTCAACCGTCCTCTTCCTCCTCTCCCGTTAATTCTGAAGAAATAATAATTGAAAACTTTGAAAAATATATTGACAATTGGAAGATCCCCAAGGTACATGAAGACCAAATTTACAAACAATATCTCTTTTCTCGTTTCAAATCCGATTTTATAATTAAAACTGAGGAACATGATATTCAAATAACGAAGCCCTTTGAATCAATTCAAATTCTTTCCCCTAAATCTATTCATCACCATCTTTTAAAAAACTTCAAATACATTCATATCGGTCTAGTCCAAATAGGTATCAAACCCCTCACCAAAGAAGGTCTAAATACATCCATCCTTTGTGTTCTTCGAGACACACGTTTTACAAATTTTGATGATTCCCTTTTAAGCTCGGTCGAGTCTAGCTTATGTAGTGGACCACTCTCTTTCGATTGTTATCCAAACCTCACTCTTTCTTTAAATGATAAACATATATTAAAATCTTTAACTCTTCAAATTAAAACTCATAATTATAAAATGCTTGAAGGATCTATACCCATTGCTTTAATATTTAAAATCCATTATAAAGCTATGATTTCCGCTTTTGCAACTAAACATAAAATACAAAGTAAAAAAGGCAAAACTGTAACGCCCCCAAATTTGAAACCTCCAAACCGGGTGCGTTAGCGGAAAATAAATATACAAATTTTATATCAATTTCAAACTATTGCTTATTTAATCAAACAAACCATTTATTATTACAAATTTCAATCCAAGATCTTTAAGGTTTAGGGGTTTAGAGACTAAGTGTCCATAACCCATTATTACATAACAAAGCATACGAGCAAACAACTTAATAAATCTTTAAAATTTCACACAACTTTATTTCCAAGCACTTCTCGACTCCTTATCCTAGTTTCTCCATCCCTTAGTTACCTGAGGTTAGAAAAGAAATCATAAAAAAAGGGTGAGCTCAAATAGCCCAGTAAGGGTAAAATAAGCGGGTAAGGAAAATCATGAAGATATCGAACATAGGAAATACCATATAACATTTGCATACATGATCAACATTTCACAAGGAAATCATAACATGGAAGATTATGTTTAAACATCATATCATAACATCATGACCTAGGTTAACCACCCAGTATCCGTATCATAACATAACATATTATCAATTGGATTGACACTCTCCAGGTGATGTTCTTTACCCAATGCATTGGAGGTCTTTCTGGAACCACCCATCATAAACTTACTTTGTCCAAACATAAGAGGTTATAACAACTTTAACATACATAACATGAGACATCACACAGAATTTCAATAAAACATTTAAAGTTAACAAGGATAACCACGAATATCAAAATGGTTATCTACCCCAATCAATAGCATAGATTACCAAGAGAGATTAAAAAGAGACTAATCTAATCTTCTCAACAATAAAATGGAATTAGAAGAATAAGAAACATAAAACTCTTACAATAATAATTCCAAACAAGATAAAGAGGAAGAGAAAGGTCCCTTACAATAATAATGAAATATAAATTATAATGAAAAAGAAAAAGGGGATGAGAAAAACCCTTACGAAATATAGACTATAATGAAAAAGAAAAGGGGATAAGAAAAACCCTTACGAAATATAAACTATAATGAAAAAGAAAAGGGAATAAGAAAAACCCTTACAATCGCTTGTCGTTCTCCGCGTTCTAAACCTTAAAAATATCAAAACACTAAATTAGTATTAATGCTTGAAAAGTTCAATATCACACATATCTCCTTATATATATATATATATATATATATATATATATATATATATATCATACTTTAACTTATATCTTTTAATAGGCATATCGTGCTTGTGGGGTTGAATATTAATTTGGGTTCCCACTTCTATTGCTGTTCCATATCCTATTTCGATCCCATGCATCATAAGCCTTGAGTTGTGCACTAACTAGGTTATATGCCTTGAGAGTTTTTGAATAAGATTTACTTCTTGTATTGGGTGAACGGAAAAGACGTTCGATAAGCTTATTTTTCCTACGTGTCTTCCACCTTAACCATGAGGGGATATTAGACACGGGTCTAAAGGGACGATCAGGAGGAGATAAGGATGGGGATAGCTGTGAGGTTGAAGCATTAACAATTGGGGTTGTAGAAGAAGAAGGGCGATTGTCGGGGGAATTCATTTTGGAAGTCGTTCCTTACGATCTTTCGCTATCTAGAACCTTAAAAATAAAAATAAAAAACATAAGTTAATATTCTCATCTTTTCACTTGAATTATAGAATGACAATATATGCTATGATAAAATACTATAATTTAAAATCATTACACATGTATATATAAATATATATGAGGTGGCAAGGCCAACCATGTATGTATATAGACGAGGTGGTACAACCAATCATATAAATAACATATGTAAGGTGGTAAAACCAACCATGAATATAGTATATATGAGGTGGTAAAACCAACCATATAGATCTACATAATAAATAAGAAGTAACTTCAAAATTTCAAAATCTTAAGTATTACCTTTCGTAGAACTTCGACGCTTGGTAAGTACCAAAAGCAAAAGAGGATTTGAGTAGAGTATTTGGGGTGTTAAGAGGGCTTAAGGGAGTGTTTTGAGAGAGAATTTCGTGGTGTGGCTTGAGGGATTTGTGCTTTAAGAGGAGAGGCAAGACACTCCTTATATAGGCAAGGATGGTAGGTGTAATAGTGTGAAAAATAGTGTACAAATTTGACTTTGGCATTAAATTAAATTATTTAAAATATATATAATACTTTATTTTCTTCATATTATCTCTTATTAAAAACGTGGTTATCTTCTCCTACCATTAAAAAATGTTTTAAGACTTTTAAACCTAGAAGGTTCCTTTGGCATCAAAAGTCCACATTGGTGTACTCCCTACTAATTCAATTATAATGTTTTTAATTTTGTAGTTTTTGACAAATGGCCAATTGTATTGCATTACTAACTCAAATATCTACAAATGGGTATCAATTTTATAATTTTTAAATATGTATAACAAAAGTTATTGAATTTTAAAGTCATACTAAAATGTTTACCCGTTCATACTAAACCTATATGTAGTATTTTAAATTCTAGAATTGATTGGCTTCATATTAAATTCTAAAATTTCTACACGTTTTAGCTAAGTCATAAATGAACAAATGGGCTTTGGTTTCATGTCAATTGGATCTGTATAATTCAAGTTATGGTTTTTTGAATGGGACCTCCAGAATCTGCCTCATTCAAATTTTTGGGCCTTACCTATGTTTTATACTTTTGGTAAAGTTAAGGCTTGTAATACTTACTTACACATAGTAATTTGGCTTAAGAAACTAAATGACATAATATATAGCATCTAAACTTTTTATGACATATAAGAAATTATTTTATTATTTTTTTTAACGTATTTAATATTTACGCGGATAAAATAATATAATTGCATAATCAATAAACAATAAAGTAAGATAACATTATAGCATAAAATATTATAATCCTAAACATAAACATTAATATCATATTCTATGGCCTTCGTAAAATTTCTTGAATTATATTAGCGTATGTGCGTAGGACGTGTTGTGCTTCGGCAGTAGAGCTGCACAACCCTTCAGCTAACATTGTCGTGGTTGTCGCACGAATAACCTCAAACTTCTCTCTGTGTCTCGTCGCATTATATTGCAGCCATTGGACACAAGCATTTAGCTCATCTATAGCAAAGCATAGCTTTGTAACTTCAAGTCGTATTGCTCGCCGATCTTCATCGCGTACACTATTCTCGGATGGCAGTACTTGAGAACTTGATGCCATAACTCTTATTATTCTTCTTCTTACTTCTATACTCTCTTATAAATAAAATCTCATACTCATACCTATTTATGGAAGTCCAAACGGATACTATTCATAACGGACGAATACTATTCATAACGGCTACTTATCACATGCTATTTGAATGACTATATTGGGTGCTTATTTTTATCGTGATAATATCTAAAATATCCTTTCTGACTATTGTTAACAATAACATTATTATTATTTTTTTATTATTACTCTTTAAGTAAGAACTTAAATAGCTAAAAATTTTGCGGGTCTTACAAAAACCCTTTTCCTCCAAACAAATTTTTCAAAATCAAACACTATTATTCCAAAAACAATCCAATGGAAAGATGTCAACCTTCCACAAGAATGGTTACTAGAAGGCGTTGTCCCCCCACTACCACCTCCAACTCCAACTCCCAATTCTGACCTTCGTCAAATTACCCAATACAATGATGGTACTGTCAAACTTCAATTCAAACGATCCTCTTCTTCAAGATTCTTTGATGTCGGTTCCACATCCACCTCTACAACTTTCCATATGTCTTCCATTAAATTATCCCCCCCCCCCCCCTCGATTCTCTACATCTAATCTTCCCCCTAGGCCTAGGTTATCCACCTCCTTCCAAAACGTCGAATATAGATCCCAAATACAGAGACCACTTTACCAACCAGAACTACCTAAACCAAAAAGTCCACAATCACATTCTTCTCCAAATAACTCAAATCATTCTTCTCCACCTTCTCCATCTTTCTCTGCTTTTACTGAAAACATCCAAAATGAATTAAATGTTTTATAAATCCCAGTTAAAATTAACAAACAACAACTTCATGATGACTTTTACTCCCAACATAATGAACAAAAACGAAATTGGTTTTTTAAACATTTTAATAATACGCGTCAGGAAATTCAAACTAAGTTTTATTCTTTTCTCCAAAATTATAATATCCAAATCCCATTTTTTGATTGGTTTGAAATTTATACTTCAGAAAATTTTATTAATTATCCTTTTAAAACTATTACACCCATATTTCATCCTCAAATACCCGAATGCGAACTCAACAACTCCAAACTCCATGAACCATTACATCCAACTTGGGAATTCTCTGATAATAACACCACAATTAAATCTATCCATCCTCCTTTTAGATCCATTAAGATTCCTTATTACAATCAAAAGGTAGACGCTACTCCCTACAAACATCTTAGTCATGATACTAGTACAAATCTCCGTAATATAGTCCAACAAAATAATTTTACCAATGCTCATTTACAAACAATTGTAACACAATTAACAAAAATTACACCACAAAATAATATCCCTTCACACTCAAACATTCGAACTCCCATTTTTAAACCATTTCAAATATCCAAAGATAGTCAACAAGAGTTTGACCAGTCAAAATCTGAGTTATTATTTCATCTTAAAACAAAATTAAATAACCTTGAACAATGTTTTACTTCCTCGAATATTCCCAAAACTCCAAAACAGGAACAACCATCCTCTTCAAAGATTGTCTCTGAAACACCTCAAAGCTGTGCTGTTCTTACAAAGTCAGAAGACCATTCTCCCCCATATCCTATTCCTCAAATTAATAATTTTAATTACCCAACTCCAAAACCAATCCCTATGACAGCAGCTCCTGATATTGGTTTTGAACATAGAGGTCTCTCTACCCAATCTCGATTCAATGCCTCCACTGTCTACGAATGGAACATAGATGGTCTTTCCGAATATAATATTCTCAATCTCCTTCACCAAATGACCATGGCCTCTAATGCATACAAAACCCAAACCAACCTCTCTGACAGAGCTATTGCAGAACTCCTCATTTCAGGTTTCTCTGGCCAACTCAAAGGATGGTGGGATTTCTATCTTTCTTCTACACAAAAGGAAATGATTCTCAATAGTGTTAAAACAGATGAAAGTAATACCCCTCTTATTGATCAACAAAATGAAACAATTCCTGATGCTGTTTCAACTTTAATTCTCTCAATAAGTATCCATTTCATTAGTGATTCCTCTCATCTAAAAAACAAAAATGCTGAACTCCTTTCTAATCTTCGTTGTAGAAAGCTGTCAAATTTTCAATATTATAAAAACACTTTCCTTACTCGAGTCATGCTCAGAGAAGATTCAAACCAACCATTCTGGAAAGAAAAGTTTTTAGCTGGTTTACCTAACCTTTTAGGAGAACGAGTTAGAAATAATATTAAAGAAACCATAGGCAATCCTATCCCCTATAATAAACTTACTTATGGTGAATTAATTAGTTTTACCCAGAAAGCCGGTCTTCAAATATGTCATGATCTAAAAATTCAAAAACATTTAAAATGGGAAATGAAACAAACAAAACAAGAATTAGGTTCTTTTTGTCAACAATTCGAGTTCTCCCCTTCCCTTTCACCATAACACTGTGATGGAAGCTGTTCTAAAACCACAAAACAATCTCCACATAAAACTTCTCATAAAAAATCATTCAAACATTTCCCATCTACATCCCATAAATTCCCCACAAATGAATTTTATACAAAACCAACTCCAAAAAATCCTTCCAATTCCAAATCCAAAACCATTACTTGTTGGAAATGCAGAAAAATCGGTCATTATGCTAAAAATTGTCGTGTTTCCCAAAAACTTCATGAATTAAGTTTAGATAAAGATCTAGTTAACAAAATTGAAAGTCTTCTCCTTGAGAACTCCAGTGACTCGGATTTTTTTAGTTGCTCTGAGGATAATCAGGCTCTCCAAATTGATGAACTTGCCAACCCAAATTCCTCTGATAATTCTTCTAACAGTTTAAATGTACTCTCCAAAGACCATCAGTCCATTCTTGATGTTATCCAACAAGTTGATAATCCACAAATCCAAAAACAATTAATTGAGAAACTCATCCCTTCACTAGAGCAAAATTCCACCAAACCACCTTCTATTCCTCCCACTCATTATGATTTAACTACCATCCTCAAAAGACAAAATTTTTCTTAATCTCCTACTCTGTCTCTTGAAAGTCTTCAAAAACAAATTCTACAATTACACAACCAAGTTGAACAACTCGAAAATTGGAAAAATGAAGTTACTCACCATTTTCAAAGTATTGACATTTCTACTAATAATTTTACTAACCAAAATGATCCTCCCGAGAACCCTTCAAATGAATATCTTTTCCTTCTTAGAGAAATTACTACACAAAAATATTTTATTCATATTACCATTAAATTTAATGCTCATTTCATCCTCGACACAATTGCTCTTTTTGATACGAGTGCAGACCTAAACTGTATTCAAAGCGGGTTAGTTCCTCCAAACCTCTATACTCCTTCTCATCAAAGTCTCATTGCCGCTAACAACCAAGACCTTCCTATCTCTTCTCAGGCCGAAGGTATTATAATTAATAATAATGTCCAAATTAAAACAAATTTTGTTTTATTACAAAATATAAATTATGCTGTTATTCTTGGTACCCCTTTCATTCATTTAATTACACCTTATACGGTTCATTATGATCATATTTCTGGTAGTCCAAATCTTATTTTCCATTTTTTACAAAAACCACATATTCAAAATTTCGAAATTTTAAAATCACATGCTATCACTGCTCCTCCGACTAACCCTCTGCAGGAAGAAGACTCCCAGGAGGACTTCCCTGACACCATCACCTCCACCCATGAAGGTATCCAACCGTGTGTAGTCGGTCAGAATGACTACACCTCATTAGATGCAAACGGCTTCTAATGGGCCGTCATCAAATCCGTTGATCGCTGTGGGTTTGCGAAAAATCCAAAAAAGCACTCTGTGCAAATCCGTGTGTAGTCGGTCAGAATGACTACACCTCATTAGGTGCAAACGGCGCCTAATGGGCCTTTATCAAATCCGTTGATCGTTGTGGATTTGCGAATTGCAGGTCCAAATTTATCCGGCCCAATCCCAGCGGCCCAGTAAAGCTCTTATAGCAAATTCCGTGTCCAGGACAGGCCCAATCCCAACGGCTCATCCAAGACACAGCCCAAAGTCCATCTACAGTATTTGGCTCCAGGCCCAACGCCCATGCCAAAGTGAAGCCCAAGACTATACGGTCCAAATTGCAGTCACAAGCCCAGGAAAGTCTATTCCCGAAGGTCCATGATGCTGAAGCCCAAGTCAAAGGTTTCATTTTACTGTTCATAGTCCACGTGGCAATTTTAAAAAAAAAGAAAAAAAAAAAAGAAAGTCAAATCCCTAAGTTACCCTTCCTTCTTATGGAAGCCTCCTCCCGTGCCTATATAAGGAGACCCCCTCATCCTTCTTTCATAAGCTTTTCATTCCCCAAGCATACATACAAACACTCTCCCTCTCCCCCGAAGAGCTTCTCTCTCCTCTCTCCTTCTCCGGCGAACCTCTCCTCTTCCGGCGGACTTCTCCGGCAACGTTCTTCCTTCTTTTTCCCCCTTCTTCTTAATTAAGTTTGTTTTACAGGATGCTTGGTTGAAGCTCCGAAGTTGTATTTTCCTTTTTTATTTCCAAAGGTATGTATATGTATTTCAAAGTTTATTAAGTTTATTAATGAAATAATTGTTCTTTTCTTATCTTATCTCTCCTTTCCCCCAATCCTCTTTTATATTTGGGCAGTAATATAATTTAATTGATTGTTAAATTAATTTAATTAATGTCCTAACGCCTGTGTGATATATATATATATATATATATATATATATATATATATATATATATATATATCTAATTATGAATATCATAGTGAAAGATTATATCACATAGCAATCAATTATAATGATGGACAAATCCTTTGTTGTAAATTTTTATAATTATATCTACTTAATCTTAGAATGCAATTTTAGTCCAAGATCATGGCTCAGACTAAAACTAATAAATAATAACTTAATTGATTAATGAGATTAATTAAATAAATATTATTTATTATAGCTTCAATTAAGTAGGTCCATTTGGTCATTTTAGCTAGCATTGTTTATTCTTATATGGAGTACTAGATTATTGTGAGATAATTCTATGGATGTGTTTAAGAGTTGATATATTAATGTGTGTTTATATATATTTAAGAGATATATATAAAAAATATCTTTATTTATTTAATTAGATTAAATATTTTTAACCATTTAATATGATTAAATATATAATTATAATATTTATTTATTTCATAAATAAATAATTTTGAATATTTATTTAATTAGTCCTAATGTACAATAATCCTATTATTTAAATAATTATAAATATTGTGTATTATTATTATTATTATTTAACCGAAGTTATATGTGTAATAATATAGGGGCAAACTTAAGTCTATAAATAGATGCATAGTCATAGCCTCCAAGGTTAAGTATGTGTGACATTGTAGACAGCCAAGAGAGAGAAAGAGGCATGTAACGGCTAACTCTAGCAGAGGTGGTTTTATTGTTCTTTGATCTAAGGGTGTCATAGCTATTGGAAAAAACATGATTTATTGAAGCTATCATGAATTTTTCTAAGTTTGGTGACTCGAAGAGCTAAAAGTTCATAGGGTCAAAGAGTCGAAGTTTGAAGAACAAAAAACTATCAATGTGTTATTATGTTAGCCGACTTGAAAAATCAAAGGCTCAAAGAGTCAAAGTTAGTTAATCAGAGAAACTGACAGTACAATAAATGAATCTAAAACTCGAAGACCCAGAGGTTATAGAGTCGAAGGGTCGAAGACAATAGAACAATGAAAACTGATAGAACATAAAATGAAACTGAGACTTGAAGACACGAAGAGTCAAAGATAGTTGATTAGAAGAAATTGTCAACATATAAAATAAAGCTGAGACTCGTAGACTTGAAAGTCGAAGACTCGAAGACTCGAAGAGTCAAAGACTCAAAGAGTCGAAGACTCAGCTCGTAACATACCATAATCAGCTAAGCAAAATACACAAAGAGTTGAAGGCTCAAAGAGTCAAGGACTCATCTTACGTTTATAGACCAGAAGAACTAAAGCGTTGTAGAACGACAGTCTCAGCTACACTAAGCGAATTGAGCAACTCGAAGACTTGAAGGCTCGAAGGCTTGAAATAACAAAGTCAAAGACTCATAGCACGAGAGACCTAGTAAAGGCTAAATAAGCCCTTCACGAAAACATAAAGATCTAAAGACTCGAAGAGTCAAAGACTCAAATATCAAAGAGTGCATTGTATGGCTTAACCTAAACAAACACACACTACAATTTAGACTCAAAGAACCGAAGAGTTAAGACTCACAGGATCAAACACTGTCAAAGCCAAAAGTATCTCTGCACCAAACTATAGGGCTCGACCCAAATCTTTGAGTCACCTACCTTCGAGGCAAACAATCTTTGAGGCAAACCCACAACACAGAACAAACACTTAGCAAAATCATTAACTAGGGTTTATGTGGTTTGATCGTGTCATTCTCAATAGTCAAAGCACATTTATTATTGCATTGAATGTCGCATTAATGATTGCCAACCACCATCAATGGATGAACGGTGAAGATCAAAAGATCCAATATGGGCATGCAACATACAGCATGGGCAGTGGATCTGCAGGATATGAGCAGATCCACTCATCTCCTGTACTTCCCATAATTTAATGGTGGGAAGTCAGTATGTCGGAATAAAAAGGCGCACACACATGCACTTAAACATAAAATTAATAAAGCTCACGAAAAACTAGGACTTGGAAAACAAATAATCAATTCTCACCTGAAAAACAATATAACTTTTGGAGAATTAAACTGTAAGTTCCAATAGTTAAGAGATAATGTGAGCTAATACTTTTTAATTCATGTGCCCGTGAAAAACAAAGAACAAGATCACACTTTGAAGAATCATTCAACAAACCTTGTGCAAAGATTCAGCACAACCATCTTGTTTGTCTCTGTGTTGATCATCCAAAATCAACAACACCTCGAAAGAATATTCCCCAAACTATGTTTGTCTTTCTGTTTTAACTTCAGTTGGAATATTCTTGTATGATCTGAGACCTTTCATGTTAAGATCATTAACTCATCTCAGATCTGTTTATTAGCTCATTTCGCTTATATACTCTTTTGTCTGCTTCTCATTTATTATCGAACCATAGTCATTCTCTATAAAGTTCTTTCAGTAATCCTAAGCTTCCACGAAAAACGTCTATTCACCCCCACCCCCTCTAAACTCACTTTAGGACCTATAATAGCCTTATACTCTTTGAGAAGATGAATAACACAGAAGCCTAAGTGGTGATTGTAATAACCCATGTTTTGGGGTTCTAGGATATAGTCATGTGATGAAATACATATCGAGGGGTGTGGATATCAGCACGATGATGTATGTATCGAATGAAGACTTTTGCCTGTGAATGGGCCCAATTTGGAGTTGAAGTCCCGAAAGGCTAATTTTGGGATTTTTGATGTATAGTCGGGTGACCTTGCATTTGAGGTACCATTTGATGATGAAAATATTTGGATAAGAATGTACTTGTTAAATGGAGTGTTTTGACAGTAATTGGGCTCACATTGGAGTCGAGGCCCTTTGAGGGTAAATGAACAATTACACCATGAAAATCAAATGAGTATATGATTTAAATGATTCCACAAGTACATAATGAAGGTGAAATGAACATTTACACCATAAAAATCAACTAAAATAGGATTTAAATTATAACACAAGTATAATGATGCTGATTGGATTACCTGCAAGAACGGTGCCTGAGAGGCAATGTTTGGGATTACCTGGGAGGTAATATTGTGCCTGGGGGCAAGACTGTGCCTGAGAGGCAATAATGTTTTGGGTTACTTTGGAGGATTGCTTTATATTTTAATGCATGAGTACATGATTGAGTTGGTGATGTATGTGTAGCACTACACGAGCACATGCCTACACTAGTTTATGAATTGGGATGGGTCGGGGAGACATGATCCCTACTGAGCTGTGGTTGCTCACCCATTTTGTTGTATTTGTCTTTGTTTGTTTCAGGTGCCTACAAAAGCTAGGAGGTTCACCCAAGGTGGAAACTCTGTTTGTGTGTGTTTATTTTATTGGATTGTAATGATATGATGTAATCCCATGCAGGAAGTAACATGTATGTATGTGTGTTTGCCCTTTGATTTGAAATAAGATTTTCTGTATGTGTGTGATATATGTGTGGTATGTGTTAGGGAGGGCACCTGTGCTAAGGTCCCTTTCTTGGTATTATCACCAACCCCTTGTCCCTTCGGGTGCAGGCATGAGGATTCACTAATCGGTTTCTGTGGGTCGGAAATTCGGGGCGTGACACCTACGGCCTATGAAATACTTTTACTAATAGGGATGACAAAGAGTGAAAACAAAAAGTTTTGACATGGGGGGTTGAGTGTCGATCTGTCCAATTACGAAGGCTACATTGTTGGGAATGATTACAAGCTGGGTGTGCCTTGCGTTGAGGGTACTGCCTAACTAAGCATCATCAAGGACAAAGATCACATTTTCGAGAGAGTCTTCGATAGTGAAGGACATATTGACTTCGAATTGGGCATCGTCCACCATGGTCGATCGAGTAGAGGAAGTCAGAGCAATCGAGAACATTGAATTTGGAGTTGGGTGTCCGACCCCTTTAGATGAGTCACTAGATGGGAATTCATCACATCGTGATCCAAGTGAGCTATAATAACATGGTTATCTTCAATGCTAGAAGTATATTCACCCACCTGCGAAATTCGTTGTGACCTATGGTTATCGCCTTGAGTTCGTCTACCTCTAACATGATCTTTTCCCTTGTGTGTGGATAATTGTTCAATTTTTTTATTAATCCTATCTTGGAATTGAACCATCTTTGCTATAGTTGTCGAAAGCTCTGTAACAAAATTTTCTAGCGCTTCGAACCTTTGTTTATCTTGGTTGCCTCCTTCGTCATTATTGATGAAGAATTCACTGTGGGTCGGAAATCCGGGGCGTGACACCTACGGCCTATGAAATACTTTTACTAATAGGGATGACAAAGAGTGAAAACAAAAAGTTTTGACATGGGGGGTTGAGTGTCGATTTGTCCAATTACGAAGGCTACATTGTTGGGAATGATTACAAGCTGGGTATGCCTTGCGTTGAGGGTACTGCCTAACTGGGCATCATCAAGGACAAAGATCACATTTTTGAGAGAGTCTTCGACGGTGAAGGACATATTGACTTCGAATTGGGCATCGTCCACCATGGTCGATCGAGTAGAGGAAGTCAGAGCAATCGGGAACGTTGAATTTAGAGTTGGGTGTCTGATCCCTTTATATGAGTCACTAGATGGAAATTCATCACGCCGTGATCCAAGTGAGCTCTGATAACATGGTTATCTTCAATGCTAGAAGTATATTCACCCACCTGCAAAATTCGTTGTGTCCTATGGTTATCGCCTTGAGTTCGTCTACCTCTAACAGGATCTTTTCCCTTGTGTGTGGATAATCGATCAATTTTTTGATTAATCCTATCTTGGAATTGAACCATCTTTGCCATAGTTGTTGAAAGCTCTGTAACAAAATTTTCCAGGCTTCGAACCGTTGTTTGCTTATCCAATACTCATCACTGTGAAGAACTGTCTAGCACAATATGCTCCTACGTGTTCAGTCGTTTGCACTGCTTGACCTTCAGCCACTCCTTTGCCAAACTCACAATCTGTTCGTAAATGTATGAGGAATGAAGATAGATTAACTCATTGTTATCTCACTTACAATCTTTCTCTCTCTCTCTCTCTCTCTCTATGTATACTATACAAACTACTTTGCGTCATCTTTTGTATTGCACAAGATACCTTTCTTATGTTCTCTGAAAGTTCTGACACTTCTTGAAGTAAGGCATATGCTTGACTTATATAGGTTGGCCGAAGTACGAAACCTTTATGCTAAGGTTAAGCATGTACCATCTTTTGATCTCCTCGTTGAACCATGTTAACCCAGCCTCAGATATGTCCACGTGTTTTCCAATCCTTAGTGTGCTAAAGGAAACATTGTCCGAGCAGTAACTTACTTAAACGGCGGCCTTTAGTGCGTTTCACTTCTTCAACTAGCCACTGCCTCAAAGATGTAATGTCTCATAACTTCGTTGTTACCTCTCTAGGTACATATGCTACTACTTCCGAGTCTTCACCTTTGAATCTAGGTTAGAACAAGTAATCAACTGACTTTCACTTTACGAGTCTTCGAGTCTCCATATCTTCGAGCCAGCGACAACCTCATTCTACCTTGGCTAATCATATGTCCACATCACGGATCTCTGTTCTCGGAAATGGGTCTCCCAATCTTCGACCCTACGAGTTTCAACCCTACGGGCTTCGACTCTACAACGTTGCCACTCTACACCTAACGGGTCTTCGAGCCTGCAAGTCTTTGAGTCTTTGAGACATTGCTCTTCACCTAATTACACCTTGGGTCTTCGAATCTTCAACCCTGTGGATCTACAACTCTGCGACCCTGTGTTTTTTTGGTGATGCTTCAAGCCTGGTGGTCTGATGATCTTCGACCCTACAAATTTTCGAGTCATCTGATCTTCGACCTTGTAGATCTTCAAGTCTGGATCTCCGAGTCTCCAACACTAAGTTTCGACCTTGTAAGTACATGGTTAGACTCACTCTACGAGCTCACTCTACGAAGTTATCCAACTCAATACGGATCTTTGACCCTACATCCCCCCGCTTTCGCATTCTATTGACAACAATGACAACCAAAGACCATATGAACAACAATCTCACCCTTTGGAATTGTTAGCAACATATGTGAACTTTGGGGCTCCCAAACTCCCCTTGAACTCCTCCCACTGTATTCCCCTAGACACAATATCTTCTTCTCCCCCTTTGCCAACCAATTGCAAGAAGGAAGGGGGGAACCCTATGAACACCTTAGGTGTGAGGAGGAAGCTATACAGACAACCCGCACCGGTGTCTATCAAACAGCTCAATGGATAAAGGTTTTGTAAGGATATCAGCAGTTTGTTCCTGAATGGGAACATACACTAGTTGCACATTTCCCTCTTTCACTTGTTCTTCAATATAGTGGTAGCAATAATCAATATGTTTGGTCTTCGAATGTTGAACAGGATTGTGGGAACAACATAATGAGATATTAGGGTTTATTGTGTGAAAATAGAAATTACGGTTTATACAAATTACGTGGTGGGTGTGTTAATCTATTCTTTTTTTAAGGGTTTCTTAGTTAATTCACAAATAGGTGTAGTCATTTCACGCAAGTGGGTGTGTTAATTATTTGGGTGTGTGAGTATCTTTCCCCTTTGTCAATTGATGATATAATTTATTGGTTAAATATTATTTTATTATTATTTTCTACAAATTCAAATGGCTAGTCGAAGAAACAATGGTGGATATGTTGTTTGACCATTTCGATCGCCTTCATGGTCTTCGTCACTACTTAGGTTTGTGGGAGGATAAGAGCTTTGGCTGGCCAAATGGAACAACACATACGTCGTGATCTTGTAGGTCCTCAGCTTCTTTGTCGTTCCTCACAGCATCCTATATCGGTTGATACCTGATTTACATCCAAGAAACTAATAATGTTATTTACATGCTTTATTACTTTTAATTTAAATATGAAATACATACTATCAAATGTCAAAAGACTCAAAACTCACTCTCACCGTGCATGACTCATATCACACATAAAATAATTTATGAATATTAGTCATATTAATTTGATTCAAATTTAGTTTTAAATTTATTAATATGTTGATTTAAAACTAAATGATCAAATTAGATATTATTTGATCCATAAATGCATTTATATTTAAACTAGTAATATCATTTACATGATTTATTACTTAAACTTTTAACTCAAATATGAAATACATACTATGAAAAGTCAAAACTCATTCTCAACATGTATTCTTTAGTATATCAAACTAGTTAGTATTGTTTAATTAACTAATAACTTTAGTTATAGTTATAAAAGTTTATATATACTTATCATACCAAAGAATATATATATATATATATATATATATATATATATATATATATATATATATATACACTGACACTTAATTACTAATCTTATATAGAAATAATCATATTATTGATCGTTTTAATTATATTAAGAGAAATACGTTTGAGAAACAAAACTTATTGGACTAATGTATTACTTATAAATAAAGTAATATGGTAATCATGTTATATAATTATATTAGTTATATTTTTACTACTTGTGTTATCATTTATTATCAATGATAATTATATTATTTAGATTATCACTACTCACTACTCAAGTTATTACTTATTAATTATAATTTATAAGTGCATATATATAGTGACAATTATATAACTATATATATATATATATCATATATAACATAAGTAATATGATAATTGTAGAGTATCTGAAGTCTAATAACCGATGTCAAAGAATTTGTTGATAATTATATATGTCATAAATGATTATTATTTACTATGTTTACATAATTAATATATATACTTTAAATCTAACATATAATAATAATAATAATAATAATAATAAAATTACTATTAGTATTAACGATAATAATAATGAGTAAATATTTTACTTCAAAAAGAATATCAATTACAAAGTATATATATATATATACACTTATATTTTAATAAAAATAATATTGAAAAGTAGAAGTAATGTTTTAATATAAAATATAAACATATAAAATACAAGTGATATAATTATATAGTATATTAATATAGATTAATATGGGACGTATAACATAATAAGTAATAGTATAATTATTTGATCAAATAATATTTGATTAGATTATTTAGTCTTAAATAAACTTATTAATATTTTCAAAACTAAATTTAAATCTAATTAATGTTCATCTACAATTTATTTTATTAATGATATGAGTCATGCATTGTGAGAGTCACTTTGACTTTTGATAATATGCATTTTATATTTGAGTTAAAAGTAGTAAATCATTTAATGATATTATTAATTTAAATAATAATACATTTATTGATTAAATAATATTTATTTGGATCATTTAGTTTAAAATTTTAACATATTAATAAATTTAAACTAAATTTAAATCTAATTAATTTATATTTTATAATAAAATAATAATATTATATTTACTTTTTATAATGCATATATATAATTTATAATTACTTTTACTTTTAAAATAAAACATGCATTTTTTATTAATATTAATATTAATATTAATATTATTATTTATATGTTATACTTATATAAGTATATAAATTATTTATAGGAAATAAAACATATTTAGCTCAATGATTAAATAGTTATACTAGTAGGAGGAGACATTGGGTTCAAATCTTTCTATTAATATTTATTTTATCCGAATTTATTACCAGGCACACGGGCGGAGGCCTTAGAGCAGGCTTTCTATTAATGGAGACGGGGCAATCCACATTGCCTCCGGTACAAGGGTTGGGCCGTTAGAATTTTTTTTTTTTTTTTTTGAAAAAAGAATGTAATCCTTTAACATCACCGTTCTCCCCTCAAAAACAAAATGAGAACGCCATCACATCTAATTTCACTTTATTTTATTGATGTGAATGTAAAGCGCATATTGTCAAAAAGGTTTCAATTTTCAATTAAGTCAAAAACTGCAGAATTAGGATACGGTTTGATACCTGAATGCCCATCAGCTCAACTAAGAACCATTACCCGTTTGTGCACACATCTTGTTCGTGGAATGAGTAGTACGTGTATGAACCCATAACCCGTTTGTGCGTTGGCGTCCTCACCTCCCGTCACTGTATAATAATACGACACTACACTACGCATCCTTACCGGAGCCTGCGGCTGGCTGAACGGATTGTTGGTTTGAGTTGATTATTTAATTAATTTCGGATGCATTAAATGTATAAGTTTCTAGAATCAAGACTGATACTCTCCCGAATGCATTTTTCTAAATCTTCAAAAATGTCTGTCGCCGTTCCTAGAAAAAGAAAACAATTGGATGGAAAATTAAAAAACAAATGTTCTTACGTAGAGGAAAGTACTATAAACTTTCTGTTTGATGGTACTATTTCTTACAAAAGTTATTCCATTTGAGTGAGTTATGGTATTTGGGTTTAATATATTTTCTTAGGCCCATTATACCATTCTTCTATTTTAAGAAGAAATAAAAAATTTTAATTGAATAAATTAATAAAAAAATTCAATTTTATTTACGATTGGCATGTCGGCACATCTCTATTTCCAATCCGATTAGCCCATCTAATTAAAACTGAAAATTGTTTAAAAAGTGCTAAAATGGTTACACTTATTGCCATTTTAGGGAAAAAAATACTTGTTTATTATTATTATTGAACGGCGTATATTTTGTTGTTATCCTCTCTTCAAATTATTGTGTATGATTTCGTCCTTTATGAAAAAGATGTTCTAATTCTAACCGGTGATCTCATAGCGAGGATAAATTAATGTACACGTGAAATTTTATGCAATAATAACAAATATCTGGACAGAATTAGACGTAGCCGGGACCAAAGTGTTGCGCTGATGAAATTCATATCTCATACAAAGTATTATATATATAATATTTAATTTAGACTATTGAATTATATTTTTAACAGCCCAAATTATAGACTTTTGCTACTATTTCATTGGTACGTGCGTTCTGATTTGTTTGCATCAACTGGAAGAGTGGCTCGCTAGGACGTCTATTCACCTGTGCTGCTGTTTGCAGTGGAGAAATGGTTGCGCAGAAGGTTTCGTTTGGTTGGAGATGCAAAGGCTTTCATTGCCTTTCAAGTGACGTGAAACAGAATAAGAATATATGGATAGATTTGTTGAGGCGACGTTCAAGAAAAAGGAAAAGAAAGAAGATATTATGTGATTTTGATTTTGATATCGTTGTTTTGATTGAACTTTTGGGTTGCATAATTTTGTAGCCGTTAAAGTTCAACCCATTAATTATTTGATAGATTTTTTTATTATGTCAAATCACAATTTGCAATTATTAGTTCAATAGGTGTTGATGACAGTATAGACAGAGGCCACTAAACTTTTTGGGATGTTTTGTTGGATTTAAGATTCATTTCCAATAAAAACCAATAATCTTTATGTCAAATCATTTGTTCATGTGATTTATTCTTTGAAAACATAATCATGACATTTTTGCGGAGAAAACCTGGCAAAGGAGCAACGTTTAAATTTTTAACATAAGCGACAAACAAGGCAGAATTTTAATAAAAGGAATTTTTCTTGAGCTTTAAATATACTTGCCAAAGTATTTTTTTTATATTTTTTTTAAGATAATGCACTAACAAATCAAGACTCAATTTTACATTAAAAAAAATAATTAACCCATAAATTTTAATATAGAACGAAGGATAATCTTTCCGATAAATAAATTATTTTTAGAATATTGACCCTTTGATTCTAATATAGTAGTTATATTTTTAATCACAATGTTCATTCCATAAGAAGTTTGTTTCCAATATTTTGCTTTACCTATAATTTCCGGTCATGTGTATCATTCATGTCGCCACGTAAGCGAGGGTGTGTTAGAGTCTCACATTGGAGAAAGTAACCAACTCATAAATCTTAATATAGAACAAGGGTAGTCTTTCCTATAAGCTAATTGGTTTTAGGATTTTGACCCTTGAATTCTAATAACCCGAAATCACAAATTTTCCTTGTTTAGGATCTTGAAAACTACATATTTCAACCTTAAAACCCGCTTTGGTCCAAATTGATTCGGGACATTACACAAGATTTTAGCTTTTGGATTATTGAAATGAACTTTCCATTCATCATATCACATGTAATCAACACCAATAAAAAAGACAATCATAATCGCATCTCTTTTTTATGCAAACAAACAAAATAACCTTAATTTCCAATTTTGAAAGAGAAAAAAACACCATGAACACATAATGTAGAGAGATAAACCCACATACCAAAAAAAAAAGTATGCAGCAAGCAGAGGTCCGAGTGACCTTTATTTGGGCATGGGGTTATGTCATCCTTTCAATTGTAAAGAGCAAATTTGGTGGCCAAGAAGCCCACCAACAAGCACAACCTAAACAGCACAACCCTAATCAACATAATGGGCAAACATACAACAACCTTAGCCCACTCGTAGAGCCCCTCGATCCTCGATGTGTGGTTTTGGAACAGAACAATGGTAGACACTACAAAAACAACGACCTTTATGGCACCGAGGATCGACAAGGGGTTTTAGGGGTCGAAGTGGGTCTAAGTGGTCGAGTCGACGCTGTTGATGTGGTCATCCTCGATGGCAACAACGACATGGTGGCGATCGAAGGAGGGCACCAAGTAAAAAAAACATGAGGTCACCATCATCCTAGGAGAGGGAGGGCAGTAGAGAAGAGATGCACCGTTTGGGATAGAAATTAATCTTATCTAAAAAATATATGATTTTTAATTTATTTTATAAATAAAAATTATATTTTTATTGATTTGGGAAGGTTGTTAGATTTATAAATCTTGAGATATTTTGATATGGTAAATTTTGTCCCAAATTTGAAACAATTAATAATTTGTCCCTAATTTGGTTTCAATAGCTCATCTTTTTAGTGAATGGAGTGATTTGAAATTAAAAGTTCATTATTTAATTATTTTTTTATATATTTACTTATACTATCAGTAAACTAAAAATCACTAACTGGTCTAAATAATATTTAAGTTTAATATTAATTCAATTTAATTAAATTATTTAAATATAATAATTTTATTTAATGAATAATACTATACATATTTGCTTATTTAGGCTAAAAAACCTAACATGTTTACCTTTTAAAATAAAAAAATTATCTTAAAATAAAATTATATTCACCAAAGATGAATGATGGTTTCAATTTGCAAGGTCATATAAATGAGTTTGAAAAAGTATGGTCGAAATTGAGTTCGTGGAGAAAAAACATGTAGTCATCATATCATTTTAGTGGTACAATCTCATCAAATGAGCATATTGTTGAACCATGTGTTTCTTATTCTTTCTTAGTCAGATTGCCATAGTTGTGAGATCGTGCTAATTATGGAATGATTAGGCGTGCTTCTTTCTATGGTTATAAATATGGGTGATTGAATAGCATAATTGAGGGTGTTCAAATCTCTATATTGATTATATGATAATATAAACAAGTATGAATGAAAGAAAAGTTGTTTTCATCATTATGTTCACCTCTATGTATTGTTTAGAGTTGGAGAAGGAAAAAAGGGGTTTTTTTTTTTTTTGGGGGGGGGGGGGGGATGGAGTGTTTTCCTTTTGAAAAAAAGAATGAAAAAAATGAGTCATTCCTGTTATTGAAAATGTTTTCAATGCAAAAACTTAGAATCCGTATATTATATGTTGCATCACAATTGATAGGTATACATCAAAAATGAAATTTAGTCGGGTCATTTTATTTGGATTGATAGTTGGATACTAATGTATCACAATCCCACCCGCCTATAATTGGTATGCAAAAAGCTTAAAATATCATCGATGATCTACACATCGAGAATATATATATATACATACATACATACATACATACAAATATTTGTTTGTGTATTACAACTATTATTACGTTGACAACTTATCTTTCCTTTTTAGTTCAGGCTTTAACCCATCAAAGCCTAACCCCCCCAATATATACGTTTAGGGGTCTTAGAGCATTGATATTAGACTCATCAAATATTTTTTAAAATTGTACATATGTGGCTAAATATTAATCACATATAATTATAAAGTGTTATCGAAGTATGTATTTTAGTTAAAAACTTTTGTAAATTATGAATTTTACTTTGAGAACACTCTATACTCATGTAGTTAATATTTGGCGAGTCCAATGCTAGTGCTCTTAGTCACTTGTCAATATTCATTCATCCATTTCCACAACTCGGAGGCTTCAATCACCTTGTCCAAACCAACCTTTCTCACTCATGCTACCATATAGACCCAATGGCCTCATAGCTAACATCACATATACAAGTACAACCAACTATATACATAAAATCCAAATGAGACTCCAAAGCAGTATCAACAAACAGATCACAACAGTTAAAGTCCCATCACACTTAATTACCATGTAGCATTAGGTTTCCTGCGGGAATTCCCATTAACATAGGCCAAACATGGTATCAACCATCATATCACAATTTAACATTCGATAACATATTATTATCCACTGACATTGGGTTTCTTATTAGGATTCCCATTAACCCAAGCCAAGCATGTCATTAGCAGTACACATCTACACAACTATGGATCATAATCCCAAACATGGCATCATGTCGTATATACTAAGTCAAATAATCGCTATAACATCATAATAAAGACCCAACCAGGGTTAAAACATCATCATACAAGCCTTAGATACCTCAAATAGGGTCTTCATAGCACAAACGATCAAACTAGGAGAAAAATAACACATAGAATAGGGCCAACCATGACACTCAAGCACGACTGTAGCCCTAAAGCCAAATGTGGCCAGACCACCAAACTAAAATACACACCCCTCAATGGCTGCAGTGGCATGCTGCGGCCACCCAAACCTCCCTCTTAAAAACCAACCGATGATCATGGCTAGCCTGCCACGGTCACGCAATAACATCTCCTTTTTGTTTTATTTTGCAATATATGTTCTGTAATGCCATATACCCATTCCGTATCCATTTTTTGTATCAAAAACAACCAACTATACCATCCAACAACATAATAATAATTAAGCTAGGCACAAACATAATTTATTTTGAAGTATAACACATTTAAAATCAAAACATTGCAATTTCAAGGGTTTTTGGCCAAGAACACACCCAAATTTATAATATTCCATTTTTCAATCATTTAAATTCATTCTTTAACCTTTAACCTAAAATTAAGGCAGACAACATAGAACCATCATTCTAAATATGTTATAATCATTAATTTGATCAAACAATAAAGAAATCTCAATTTCCTTAATTTCTAAGATTCAACCTAATATCTCAATTTCCCAACAATCCATGCAAGATTAACCTAATAGGTTAGTGCAGAATCATAGAACCACGGATTGAACAACTAAAATCCAACATGCTTTATCCAATTCCTCTCTTCTCCCTTGCTTAAGCATATGAGTGTAAGAATATAGTACATTGCCTCTCTTGCCCTATTTTATTTTAATTTGATAATTAATAATTTATTTACTTTAATTCTCTAAAAAGTCCATAGTTTTATAAAATTATCTTCCAAAGTCTTGAACTCCAAATTTGGCCCAAGTATAGTCAAAACACTTGTATCAACAACCATATCACTGTTTAGATTTTTTCATCATTAAATAATAGCTATCTTAAAAGGTTACCCAAAACATGGATCTTTATAGTGATCAAAATTATCTAGTGTTCTTCTTGTGAATGTCTATCTAGATTGACAGTTGATTGATATCACTTGATCCATTCTCATTGAACATTTGAGGTAGATATCAAAGATGACTATATATAATATATTTGGGTTAGAGTAGGTTTATCAAAAACATCACGAATGGCTATAAAGACCCATATTTGAGAAGGCTCATGAGATAGTCATAAATTTCTTTTGATAATATTTTTATGTTAATGTGATTGATGATATAGTAGTTTGGATTATAATTGGGCTTAGTTTGGAGTTTAGAAGCATGATGGATTGTTTGATACTTTTTGTGGATTATTTGGAGTTAATGGAATAATATAATAAAGGAATAAATAATAAAAAAGGGCAAGAACGGTTATACAACCATTCACACATGTTAAAAGAAAGACAAAAAGGAGGAAAGATAGATATGTGGGAGAGGGAGAAAGCAAGAAGGATCTTGATTCTTTAAGGTTTTGGATTTCTAATTTATTCTAGCTTATTCTAGGTAAGGTATTCTACCATAGAGAGAAAAGAGGTGTAGTTAGAGAATGATATTGAGCAAGTTAAAGCAGACGATTATAACGTGCAAGGGTCAAACGAGTTAGAAGAGAATCATCACAATGAGTGAGTTCTTGTATTGATATTGGTTTTTTTGTTAATATATAATTGAAAGAAAAAGGGAGTACATCCATTATAATTGAGGTTGTATCCTTGTATATTGAATATTGAAAGTAGTGGATTTGACTCAATATAGGTAACACCTCACCAAGAGTAGGTTATGTTGATCGAACTGCGTATATTATATGTCATTTTATCTTTCGTGTCTATTACTTTTTGTTGTTAATTGATTTATTTAAAGCATCACGAGTTATCTAAACAATGAACTTAATTATAAATAAGACCTTAAAGAGAACTTGACATTCAAAGAGAATAGATAAGATGTTTGAAAAGTGACATTGGGTAAAGCCATGATTAGTAGGTAACAATTGTTATACCTTTGTCGTATGGGAATATTATTGAATTGAATTGGACCCTAGATATACTTGGAGGATATATCTAGTATTGAATGGAATTTTTATTGATGTAAGAAATTCACCCCGCCTCCTCTTTATTTTACGTAAAGAGCTATACCTATGAGGCTTAGCTTGGATCTTGTGAAAATCAGGTTGAAAGTGAAGTAACCTATTGCAAATCACGTAGAGACAAGACAAGTTAGAAGGAGATTTGACACGGTGAGTGTCTTCGCCTATTGCCACATTATAATTGAAAAGAATAAAAAGAAAAATAAAGAGATAAAGAGTGATCCATTATAAAAGAGAATGAATCTTATTATATGGTAACTCAAAGAGATACTATACTGATGATCTCAAATATAATGGATTGACTTAATGTAGGTAATATTCTAACTACTCGTGAAGTAGGTCATGTTAACTAAACTAAGTAATTCTTGTGTTGTTTTCATTCTTGCATAATATTTTCTGTTGTTTGGTAGATCTATCCACATAGCACTCATAATCAAAAAAACCTGTAACTTGTTAATTAATAAAAGACTTAAACATGACCTCCTAAATTGAATATAGGTACAACATCTGTAGTACCCCATTGACTGGGCTAGATATACGCCTACATATTTTATTTTCAAAATAGTTTTTCCTATAAAAAAGAAAAAATTGTTTTTCTCATAATACCCCTCCAACAGTCACAACATTATTCCAATGACCACTTTTTTATTTTTCCAACGACTATATTATTCACCAACGGTCATAGCTTTACCTTATAAATACATACTTATTTCTCTCATTTACTTCTACTACTTTTCAAACTCTCTTTTCAAACTCTCCATGTTTTTTTCAACCACCTCACTTGTAGAAATGACCGACTGGATGAAGTGTGTACTGATGGTGTTAGTGTTGGTTTACACTGTCATGTATCTCATGAATGGCAGTATTTTCATACCAATCCTTCTAATAATACTTTCTTTGTATGTTTTAACAATGGTAATGTAATATTACAGATTGCATCATGTAATATCTCCATTACAAAGTCCTAAATAAAGTGTATTTCACATGTTTGTGTATTATATTGCATGTAAGTGTATATGTGTGTGTGTGTGTGTGTGTGTGTGTGTGTGTGTTAAATGAAAAAAGGAAATAAAAGAAAAAAATTGGGTGCGGTGACCGATCGTGGTCAACATGGCATTACTGTCATGCATTGGATTTCTAACCCGTGAAAATCGGTTAGTGAACCCCCATGCTCACACCCATAGGGACAAGGATTGGTGATAATATCTAGAAATAGACCTTAGCATGGGTGTCGTTCCTACCTGCTTATCATAGCAATCATACATGCGCATACATAATAATAGAAATCTCATTTCAATCCTCAATAATCCATACATAAATCCCTCCCTCTTTGGGGTTACAACATGTTCACAACAAGAAAAGCCAAAAGCAAACAAAAGCATAAATTACAATCAAATCTCTACCTTGGGCGAACCACCTAGCTCCCATAGGGCCCTGTAACCAGAAAAGATAAACACAACAGGAGGGGTGAGCAACCACAACTCAGTAGGGATCATGTCTCACCAACCTATCCTAACTCATGTACTAGTATAGGCATGTGCTCGTGTAATGCTACATGTGTGAGGACCCATGTTCTTGGTCCTAGGAGTGGACCTTGTTTTAGAGTGAGAGTAAAGATAAATAGATGTGTACATGTGGTTGGAATAAAAAAATGATGAACATGTTTAATCATTAAAGTGGATTAATATATATAAAAGAAATTATTTAAAGAAAATAAAAAAGAGAGGAGAGAACATGTTTTCTTCGTGCGCAGTGTGCCTAGCACTAGAGAGAGAGAGAGAGAGAGAGAGAGAGAGAGAGAGAGAGAGAGAGAGAGAGAGAGATGCTGGGAGAGAAGAGGGAGGAGGATCCGCAGAGTAAGAACGTATGGACCAAGGGTCTTTCAATCCAATTTACGATAAGAGGTAGGTGGTTCTATTTCCTTGTACCCATCCTTGTTTGAAAATGCTACGAATTTGGTTGGGGAGCTTTAGGGTTCGAACCCCATTAGACATAGTGTTGTGTGAATGATTGGATTTTGATTCATATAAACTTGTTTAGGTGCAAAAGATATGTGGAATGATGATGTTTGTGGCTTATAAACCTTATTTAGGGTGTTAGGAATTGAGTTTGGGTCAAAACTAAGTAAAAAGGCATGCTGGAATGATACAGTCGTTCATCGTGGTCTACCTATACGGATCAACATGTATGGATTGATCTGGTGGTAGAGAGACCTGGTCGAGTCGACCTGGACGGTTCCACCTAGGTGGGTTTTCTTTTGTTTTCTACCCGTTTCTTCACGGTTGAATTCCTAGTGTTTGTGGGGTATTTGTGGTGTTTTGAATTGTGTTATGAGTATCTATTGTTTCTTAAATTGTGATATATATATATATATATATATATATATATATGAGAGATTTATGTTATATATGATCTTGTCTTTTATATGTATATTGAAGTTTCATTGAGGGAATAGTCTTATAGTGGACATGAGTATTGAGGTCTCATTAAGGGGATAGTCCTAGAGTGGACAGGAGTATTGAGGTCCCATTGAGGGGACAGTCCTAAAGTGGACATGAGTATTGAGGTTCCATTGAGGGGACAACCTAAGTGTAGGCATGAAAACGTCCATGAATGGATAAAAACCTATATGTTGCTTTAATAATCTGAATTGTGATTGTGTCATTATTAGTTGTGTGAATTTTAATTGAGAATTGATGCATTGATACACTACACTGACTTTTGTGTCACTGAGCATATAATGGTAAACACTTTGGGTTGGTCCAAGGAGACTTGATCACTACTGAGCTATGGTTTGCTCTTTCCATTTAGTTTTTCCTTCTTTGACATGTTGTGTTGTTTGAGACATTGTAAATTTTTGAGATGGAGGTTGATGTATACATTGAGTTTATGTATTGAGACATTATGTTTCGGGACTAGTGATCCTATTTATTATGTGATGTATTATTATGTATGTGGAGTGCTTATTGTATAGTTTGTGCATGACATGGAGTATGATTGTGACAGGTTTTGGGACAGAACCTGATAACGTGCATTTATGCCGTTATTCTAGTGTATATTTAGGGCATTAAAGAGCATGACTAGAGCTTAATTTACCCATATTTCATAGATATTTGCTCTAACCCCTTAAAAAGACACTGCTTGTTCTAGATGTGTGTTTTTGAGTTATTTTGGCAGGTTTTTAGGTGATTCCTTTTCAAACAAATAAGCTAGATTATCTTGTCTACTAAAGAGGAAGCTTGTGGCAAAATATGAGCTCAAAAGGAGGCATTTTTCAGGCTACAAGTGACAAGGCTGCAACAGGCATCTTCACACATTGTCAGTGCTGAGCAAGCACGTTTTGATTTTTTTGGACCATGAAGATGGCCTTACCAATATCACGTGAAGAAAGGAAAGTTGCTCCAAATGATGCTCTCTACCTCCCACAAAAGTTTCAGAGCAAAAGGACAAAAAATGATTTTGCACGTGATATTGGGATTTGATTTTTTTGACCTAGTAGGAGGCTTCATATGATATCACATGCAAAACAAACGTTTCTCCAAATGATGCCATCTACCTCTCATAAAACTTTCATAGCATTTGGAGGTACACGAGATATGGCCATTGTCACGTGCATTATCACGTGCAGCCATATTTTTACACAGTGGCCTTTGTTTTGTTATGCTGATGACTTTTCCCTAAAGACCCTTGTCCAAATTCTGCTTGCTTGAGTGTTATTAAGGTTGGAAGGAAAAATGGATGTCACTTACCAAAACTACGCCGTTTTGATAAGTAATAACAGCTAGCACTTAGGGCACACCTTATGCATGACCTGCAGCCCTATATAAAGGGGAAACACATCTTTTCTAGAGGATTGAACATATGGGAGGAGCTAGGGTTCTTCCTCCACCTTGCAGTATAGGAGAGTAAGACTAGCGGCTAGAGAAGGGATTTGAGGGGCAGAACGTGTTCTGCAAGAGTTGGACTTGAAGAGATCAAGCATTGCTGCATACTTTAGAGATTAGGGCTGGAGACGGTGACCATCTATCTCTTCCCCCCTTTTGTTCATGGGTTTGTAGATTATTATTGAGATTATTTTGATTATTATGAGTGTGTAATTCTCTTTTCTAGGGGAGCAATGTAGCCCTCTTATGCTGTTGTGACGATTTTATGAATTCTAGGTTTGTTAATTGATAATTTCATGTTTTTATGAATCTGTTCTTCATCTTTTAATATCTGGGCTGTGCACCTGGGTTTTCTTAGCCCTAGTCTGGGGTAGACATGAGAGTCATGACATGCTTATGATTGGTGTGACCATTTTCCTCTTGTATGTGTGATATATTAGCTGTGTATGTTGCTGTTGTGATGACTATTCAAGCAGCCAGCACTTAGAAGGTCTTGCAATGACCATTTGTAGTTCCTTGGTTAATATATAACATGCTGTCATCAAAACAACCCCAAAGAACCATAAAATCAGTAGCAGCAGCATAGGGAGGTGAACTTGTGACTCTAGAACCTCAACCCCTTGGTATCAATTCTGAATTTCTACTATATGAAAATTACAGAAAACAAAATAAAAATTAGTTCTTAGTTTAAAAGTTAACTGGTTTACCAAAATAATTTAGAAAGCATTAGTAAATCAGTGGTTTGATCAGACTTTTATCCAAGCAATCTCTGTGGGTTCGACCCCGTACTTGCTACTACACTGTAGAAAGCATCTAGGGATTAAAAATATTATTTGGCATGGATTTAAATGACATTAGCTAAACTCTATTAGAGAGAGGTTAAAAATCTGTCTGTCAAAATGGCGCCGTTGCCGGGGATTCATCGGTTAATAGTCTGTTTAAAATCAACATTGATTGAATTTGTTGTAATATTGATTTTGGGTGTATTTTTACTTCAATAAATCTATTTTCAGTATTGTTTGGAGTTGCTTGTGTGTTTGCTATTGTGTTTTAAAGGAGTGTTCACAAGGTGTTTGAGGAAATTCTTCAGTGGTGTTTAGCTTTATATTTGGTTTTTGCAGTTTTTATTTTGTAGGTTTTTTTTATTTGCAGCTTCTTATCTATATTTCTAAAAGAAAAAAAAAAGGGTTCAAACACTCCAATGGACAGACAGTTTGGAGATGAGGAGGAGCTAACCATGGAAGAATGTTTGGAAAGGATGATCCGATCCAACAAATATTTGTGGGAAAACCAAGGGAGAGATGAGGAGGATTTAATGATGGCAAACCAACATGTTTATTTTCCAGGCCATGCAGCGGATCAATTTTCATATAATGCTTGGGATTGCACTGTCTATGATCCTCCCACAAGCAGTTATTCATACCAGGAGCCTCCTTATTATGGTGGAAGTATTAATGGAGATGGTAGAGAAGTATGGCCAACTTACACCCAACCTGAGGGTGACCACTATCCACAAGAGCCACCACCTGAGGAGTTTAATGGTTTCTTCAATGGATATTCTGAGAACAGATGGGTTGGGCATTATCAAGATGAAGCTTACTATGAAGCCCCACTCTATGGCAATTATTGTCCATATCAACAACAAGAGTGGTAGCCCCAAGTTGAAGATGAAGAAACCAGAAGAGAGGTAGGGGATTTGAATGAAAGGCTAGGAAGTATGGAGATTACCATAAAAAATATGGAGCAATTATTGATGAGTATGGCTTAAAATGCAAATAAAGGAGTCTCATCTAACTCCTTTGCTGGTGACATAGAGATAAAAACTGAAGAGAATTACAAAGCCATCACTCCAACTTCCATGAATCAATCTTTGACGTCTGCCTCACAAGAATGAGAGTTTTCTGCTAATAATGATTCTGAAGATGAAGCTCGCATTCTAGCTGGTCAAACCAATAATGCTACTATAGAACAAGAAGTTGATAAAAGGGCAATGTTTCATTATGATGAGGTGGTCCCTCCACCACAATTTAATAGCCCATGTGATGTATCCACTTCAACTCTTCCCATGGTTGGAGCTTATGAGAACAATTCGAAGTTTTTTCCAATCCAAGAAGAGGAGGAAGACTTGAATTGTTCTAGGGTGTTAGAAGAACATAAGAAACCAATAAATGACAACCCAAGGATGCAACAACAAATCTTGGATGATGATGATATAATTCTCATATTTGAAGGCACATCAAACCAAGGTACTCTTTATGAAGACAAGCTACATGAGCCCACCACTACTATGTTTGCTTTGGAATCATCTTCCCTTACACAAGAGAAAGAAGTGCTTGACAAGGGAGGTAACCATGTGTACATCATGACTACTCCAATTGTGGAGTATGTTGAATTTGTGTTACCTCCTCGATGGAATGAGAGGAAGGAGAACCATAAGTTTATGGAGGTGTCTCCCTATCAACACTAAAATCAGGACTTCAAGTGGCTCCCACAGCGGTTCATTCATCCGATTGCTGTGGTCTACGAGACTGCTAGAGGTTTAAAATGTAAGGATGAAAGCCTTTCATACATTGGTTGAGCTTAGTATGACAAGGTTTAGCTACAGACCTTAACTAAAGCGCTATCGGGAGGCAGCTCGGGCTAGTTTTGTTTTGTTTGTTGGAGTATGTGCAGGGAATTTTGAGATGGTCTTCGCACCTACTCTTCTTCTACAGCCTTGCCACTTTGAGGTAAGTATCTTCTTACTCCCTATTCCATGCCATGAGGACATACTTTAAGTGTGGTGTGGGGAGTGCCTTGAGCCACTTGTTTGTCCTTTATGTTGTATGATTGCATGTTTTGTTTTTGGTTTATTTGTTAGTGTCATTTTTATTTTGTGTGATTGTTTGAGTTGCTTGATTATGTGATTTGCATGTGGAGAGGCATGGATACTAGGTATGCAATTTTTGCTTAAATTTTAAAATTTTTATGCCACATTCGTATCATGTTGTGATTAGGGTGTTAAGGTAGTTAAGGTGTGTTATGATTTGGTTTAATCATGTCTTTACTTTTTGAATGATATCACCATGTTTTTGGAGTTGGAATTTGAATAATAGCTGAGCATAATATGCTAGGATACTACTTAGTGACCCTTAGAGTTGAGTGAAAAAGAAAATTCGAAAGAAAAATGAGAAAAACCACTTTCAAGCCCTTAAGTGACATTCATGGTTTATGGGGTAATAGTTTTCTTTGATCCTCTTGACTTTCAACATTAGTTATTTAATGGTAGGAGTTAAGTATGCATGATGACTACTTATTTGTGCTTAGTGCTTGGTGTTAGTGTTAATAATGCAAAAGCTTCAAGGTCACCTAGACCTTCCTAGCATCTTTTGTTTCTTTATTGTGCAATAAAAGGCAAATGAGCCTTATGTTTCATGTAATAAAGGGATTGAGATACATTTTTCTCTCTATACGAAAAAGGCAAATAACAACAAAATATATAAAAAAAAGTGAGCATAACAAAAATAAAAGAGTAAATAATCCATCAAGGGAGAGCATTAAATGCAACCTTGTAAGGTTATTATTTAAAAGAAGTGTGAAAAAAAGCCAAAAATAATATAAAAACAAAAAGAGAAAATTATTTTCAGAATAAAAGCCACAATGGCTTGATGATTATTTGTGTGATGGTGTTGTTTTGCAGCCACATTGGCTGAAAATTTTATTTTTGTGTTTGTTCAGAGAGTTGAGCTTAACTCTTAGGCTGAAGGTGTGGTTATTATAGTAGAGTGTGAGTTCATTGAGTTAGAATAGCATGTAATTTTCCAAATAAAGTAGAATAGAGGGTGTGTTTTCTTTGATGAGCACAGTAGGGAGCTCTCATGTTTGCTTGACAAGTACTTAATTAATAACTAGTGGAGAATGTAGTGAGGAGTTTACCAACCCTTTATCTTCTGTTAAATGCTGTATTTGGGCTTGTGAGGAGAGAAATGAGAATTTATATTTGAGTGATTTAGCTTTATCCTTGGTGAGAACTTTAAGGGAAACTAGGTGTTGTGTTATCATGGAATGCTTGTTGATATTTAAATTTTCAGTGATGAGATTGCATGGTTGTTGGACTTAGGGGTATGGACATGAATGAGCTAAATTATAATTCATTTTGGTTACTTGAATGGCCACTTCATCATGATAGAGTTGCATGCTTAGGAAACCATGACCCTCCTCGATTTTTATTTTTATTTTCATTCTAGTGTAACAGTGTGTTTATTTTATTTTTGCATGCTTGTATGTTTTCCCTTGAGGACAAGTAATGGTTCAAGTGTGGTGTATTTGATAACGTACATTTATGCCGTTATTCTAGTGTATATTTAGGGCATTAAAGAGCATGACAAGAGCTTAATTTACCCATATTTCATAGATATTTGCTCTAACCCCTTAGGAAGACACTGCTTGTTCTAGATGTGTATTTTTAAGTTATTTCGGCAGGTTTTTAGGTGATTCCTTCTCAAACAAGTCAACTAGATCATCTTGTCTACTAAAGAGGAAGCTTGTGGCAAAATATGAGCTCAAAAGGAGGCATTTTTTAGGCTACAAGTGACAAGGCTGCAAGAGGCTTCTTCACACACTTTCAGTGCTAAGCAAGCACGTCTTGATTTTTTGAACCATGAAGATGGCCTTACCAATATCACGTGCAGAAGGGAAAGTTGCACCCAATGATGCCCTCTACCTCTCACAAAAATTTCAGAGCAAAAGGACAAAAAACTAATTTTGCACGTGATATTGGGATTTGATTTTTTTGACCTAGTAGGAGGCTTCATATGATATCACATGCAAAACAAACATTTCTCCAAATGATGCCATCTACCTCTCATAAAACTTTCAGAGCATTTGGAGGTACATGAGATATGGCCATTGTCACGTGCATTATCACGTGCAGCCATATTTTTGGTGGCCTTTGTTTTGTTATGCTAATGACTTTTCCCTAAAAACCCTTGTCCAAATTCTTCTTGGTTTGAGTGCTATTAAGTTTGGAAGGAAGAATGGATGTCACTTACCAAAACTACACCGTTTTGATAAGTGACAACAGCTAGCACTTTGGGCACACCTTATACATGACCTGCAGCCCTCTATAAAGGGGGAAACACATCTTTTCTAGAGGATTAAACATCTGGGAGGAGCAAGGGTTCTTCCTCCACCTTGGAGGAGAGCAAGACTGGCGGCTAACGAAGGGATTTGAAGGGCAGAACATGTTCTACAAGAGTTGGACTTGAAGAGATTAAGCACTGCTGCGTACTTTAGAGATTAGGGCTGGAGACGGTGACCATCTATCTCTTCCCCCCTTCTGTTCATGGGTTTGTAGATTATTATTGAGATTATTTTGATTATTATGAGTGTGTAATTCTCTTTTCTAGGGGAGCAATATAGCCCCCTTATGATGTTATGACGATTTTATGAATTCTGGGTTTGTTAATTGATAATTTCATGTTTTTATGAATCTGTCCTTCATCTTTTAATATCTGAGCTGTACACCTGGGTTTTCTTAGCCCTAGTCTGGAGTAAACATGAGAGTTATGACATGCTTATGATTGGTGTGACTATTATCCTCTTGTATGTGTGATATATTGGTAGTATATGTTGCTGCTGTGATGACCATTCAAGCAGCCAGCACTTAGAAGGTTTTGCAATGACCATTTGTAGTTCCATGGTTAATATATAGCATGCTATCATCAAAACAACCCCAAAGAACCATAAAATCAGTAGCAACAACATAGGGAGGTGAACTTGTGACTCTAGAACCTCAATCCCTTGGTATCAATTCTAAATTTCTGCTGTCTTAAAATTACAAAAAACAAAATAAAAATTAGTTCTTAGTTTAAAAGTTAACTGGTTTACCAAAACAATTTAGAAAGCATTAGTAAATCAATGGTTTGATCAGACTTTTGTCCAAGCAATCTCTGTAGGTTCGACCCCTTACTTGTTACTATACTGTGGAAAGCATCTAGGGATTAAAAATATTATTTGGCATGGATTTAAATGATATTAGCTAAACTCTATTAGAGAAAGGTTAAAAATCTATCTGTCAGTACCCTAGAAGGAGCCCTATTTAGGTAGCTATCTACCGACCCCTTATCCTCCTGGGTGCGAGGCATAGAACATTACTAACCGATTTCCCAGTATTAAGAAATCTGGAGTGTGATAACATGTAAATTACTAACCTAATCATATACTATATATCAAATGTAAAATAAGTCTCCCAAGTAATCTCAAACAATGCCCTTTAGGCACAGTAGCCTCATAGGCTCTAAGCAAATCTCATCTCTCAGGCACTACAATAGTAGCCTCTCAAGCTTATAAGCTAGCCTCATAGGCACAAGTCATTACTAGGTACCATAGTACAATCAAACATGGCATCCCATGTAGTTACCGCATATAAGTAAATAGATGATATACAACAATCACGACATCTCATACATATTTCAAACACGTAACACCAAAACAAAACAATAAGGCAAACTAAACTTCTCAAGTCTCCTCAAATGCATAGGCTTATAGCCCTAAATCCCCCTACTTGACTATCTGTGTAATGACTCGTGTTTGGGGTTCTAGAAGATAGCCATGTGATGAAATACATATCGAGGGATGTGAAAATTAATACGATGACGTATGTGTCGCATAGAGAATTTTGACTGTGAGTGAGCCTGATTTAGAGTTAGTGCCCCGAAAGGCTAATTTTGGGATTTTTTGGTGTGGTCGGGTGACTTTGTATTTGGGGTATTATTTGGGAAAACAAATATCAGTATAGTGATATACTCGTTAAATGGAGTGTTTTAATAGTAATTGGACTCGATTCGAAGAAGAGGCCCTATGAGGGTAATTATAATATTTTAATGAATTAAATATGGAAAAGTATAAAAAGGGTAGTGAAGAACCCTAATCCCTAATTACATTATGTGCTTGCCTTTCTAGAGAGAGAGAAAAAGGAGAGGGGAGAGAAAGAGAAGGGGGAAAGCGAAATTGATAATCCGAAGTTCAAATCAACTGTAATTGAGGTAAGGATTCGTTCTTCTTACTCTTATGTCTTCAATTTGTGTTGCTAAAGTAGCTAAAACATTGAATTTAACCCCAAATTTGTGGAATTTGGCTCATGAACCCTAAGTGTGAAATTACGTATTTTTGCATTTAAATGTTCCTAGAGTTAGGAAATTGCGATTAAAATATGATGTCTGGTGTTTTGGGTATGAGCTTGTGCGATTCGGGGGCTTAAAGAGGTAAATTCTAGGCCAAATGGCTAAAATGGCAAATTCCAGCCGGTTGGGTCTACTAAGAGTCAACCCATGTGCAGAGAGGGGGGTCGACTGTGTAACAGCCCAAGTCCCCCGTAACACGATATTGTCCGGTTCAGGGCCCAAGCCCAATCCCCGGTTATGTTCTTGGCAGTGCCACATAGGCACCCCAAAAGGCCTCGTGCCAGGAGAGGTATGCGCGCCCTCTTATGAGGCACGCTTCGTTCTCCTCACTAGCCGATGTGGGACTTGTAAAGTCTTCAGACTCCACAATCCACCCCCCTTAGGAGGCCCACGTCTCTGTGGGACTATGGCACACCGACCCGGTCCCCAACTTTGATACCATTTTTAACAGTCCAAGTCCTCTGTAGCACGATATTGTCCGATTCAGGGCCCAAGCCCAATCCCTGGCTTTGTTCTTTGCAGTACCACACAGGCACCCCAAAAGGTCTCATGCCAGAAGAGGTATGCACACCCTCCTATGAGGCACGCTTCGTTCTCCTCACCAGCCAATGTGGGACTTGCAAAGTCTTCGGACTCCACAATCCACCCCCCTTAGGAGGCCCACGTCCCCGTGGGACTATACTACACCGACCCGGTACCCAGCTCTGATACCATTTGTAACAGCCCAAGTCCCACATAGCACAATATTGTCCGATTCAGAGCCCAAGTCCAATCCCGGTTTTGTTCTTGGCAGTGCCACACATGCACCCCAAAGGGCCTCGTGCCAGGAGAGGTATGCACGACCTCTGTTGTTCCCGCGAGGTTGAGTTGTCATTATTGTCAACATGTTGCAGGAAATGGAATCCGCAAGCTCGAAGGTCTAGGTCGAAGATCCGTACTTGGTTGGATAACTTCGTAGAGTGATCTTTTAGAGTGAGCACGTAAAGGGAGTCTACCTATGTACGTTCTAACTCGAAGGTCATAGATCAAAAGACTCGAAGGTCGTAGATCAAAAGACTCGAAGGTCGAAGACTCGCAGGACATAGACTGACAAACCATGAGGCTCGTAGCACCCTCAAAGGACCACAGGGTCGAAGCCTCGTAGAGGTATAGGGTCGAAGCCTTGAAGGGACATAGGGTCATAGGGTCGTAGACTCAAGGTGCAGACAGATGCAGAGCCGCGTCTCGCAGATTCGAAGCTAAGACTCATAGAGTCGTAGCTCGTAGGGTCGTAGACTGAAGCTCGCAGGGTCGTAGGACCTGTTGCACAGACCCGGAAGTATCTACTAGCCAAGGCAGAATGTAGTTTTCTGACTCAAAGACTCATAGAGCTTAAAAGCTCGTAGCACTGATTCTGACCTAGCTTCGAAGCCAGAGAGCAGAAGTATTGGAAGATGAATGCCCTTGGTTCGAAGACTCAGACTCGAAGAATCGAAAAGGAAGACTCGTAGAAAGGCTACGAGGCAATATCTTGAGGCTTTGGCTTGTGAAAGGAACGGAGCGCGCTACGAAGGAGTGAAACGCGTGGACGCTCACCGTTTCGGTAAGTCGTTACCCGGGCAGTGGTTTTAAGTACACTAAGTACTGCAAAACATGTGGACGTCATCCGAGAGGGGTTTAATTTGTTTCTACGGTGAAGATCACAGGCTGAAACATGCTTAACCCTAGATGAAGGGTTTCGGACTTCGGCCGGCCTATAAAAAGCAAGGAATGTGCCTGACGTAAATAGAGCACCGAAAATATACTTTGTGCAGACAAGAAACGTATAAGAGGAGATACAAGAGGCGACGCAGAGTAGTTCAAAAAGAGAGAGAGAGAGAGAGAGAGAGAGAGAGAGAGAGAGAGAGAGAGAGAGAGAGAGAGAGAGAGGAAAATCGAAGAAGAGATAACAGTGAGTTAATCTGTTCTACTTCCTCAAACATTCAAAGAACAGATCGTGAGTCTAGCATAAAAATGATTGAAGGTCGAGCATAGCAAACGGTCATCAACACAGGAGCAGATTGCGTTAGGCAGATTCTTATAGTGAGTAAATTCTGGAGCAATACTGTTTTTGTATTTATATTGAAAAGAAGAGAGAGTTGATCCTATTTGTAAAAAGGGCTAGACCCTACTATACTACAAGATATATAGTGGATTGGACTTGGTGTAGGTACATCCTCACCACCGTGGAGTAAATCACATTGATCGAACCAAGTATATTGTGTGTCTCTATATTTCTTTCCCATACATGCTTGCTTGTGACTGGTTTTGCATGAGACACTAATACATCACCCAAACAAAGACCACATCAGTGAAAGAACTCTCCTAAGTATCCTACTCATAAAACTTAAGAAAAAGTTTTATAGTATACAGATTCACCCCCCTCTCTGTATACAAACATATACATCAAGATAACTGTGCTTGGAACCTGAGAATATCAATTGGTATCAGAGCCAAGTTCTCACTAGAGGCAGATCTATCACTCTGTGGAGAAGTGATCTCACAGCTTGATAAGTTAGTGTTGTTTGATATATGTGGCTTAACAGCTTAGTGACCAAGCAAGAGTCTTTAAATGGAGATTCCAATCAGTGGACCGAGTACCAGCTCCAACTATGCTAAGAGAGTGCCTATTTTTGATGGCACAAATTATAAGATGTGGAGAGCGAGGATGGAGACTGTGTTTATGTCCTTGGGTATGGACGTTGAGTGGGTAATCAGAGACGGATACATAGAACCAGACAACGACAGAGAACCCACAGAAGCTGAAAAGAAGAACCTATGAGCTAAACGGCAGAGCTCTGAGTGTCATTACATCAGCACTCACAGACTCTGAATATACAAAGGTGATGGACTGTAGGGTTGCGAAGGATTTATGGGATAGACTTGAAAGTGTCTATCAAGGTGATGGCAGACTAAAGGAAACCAGGCTGCAACTGTATACTCAGAGATTTGAAGCTCTCAAGATGGAGGAGCAAGAGAGTATACATGAGTTCTTTGTACGATTAACAGAAATTGTCAATGATATGCGAAGTCATGGAAAAAATAAAAAGAACTTTTCCATAGTAAAAAAGGTATTGAGAGTTCTACCCAAAAGATTCATTCCACGGGTGGAAGTTTTGGAAAACAACAAAGACCTGGAGACAATGTCATTGCAGGAGTTGTAATGCAGTCTGACTGCATTCGAGATGAAGATGCACTCTTATGAAGAGCCATCTACATCTACATCCCAGCCCACAGCCAAGGAATAAAAAGAAGTAGCCTTCAAGGCTATGAGAAAATTAAAATTAAAGAAGGAAGCTGAGTCCTTAGACGAACAAAAGGACAGTGACAGTGAAGATGGTGAAAATGAGGTGGTAGCCTACTTCACCAGAAAATTCAGAAAGAGTGAAGCAGGAAAGCAAGCTAGAGGAAAAGGGAAAGGAGGGCTTTCCCTCAGATGTTTTAAATGTGGAAAGCGGGGGCACTTTGCATCTCAATGCAAAGTAAGAGCTAATGACTCAGATGATGAAGTCTCGGATGAAGAGGATACAAAGTGGAAGAAGTTATCATACCGAAGAAGCTATTCCACAAGAAGACCAGCAGCTCCACAGAAGAAGAAGGGCTCACACAAGAACTACATGAGCCGGATTACTGAATCTGATGATGAAGAGGAATGTTCATCAGATTGTGCCTTTCTCGCCAAGATAGAGGTAGACAATGGCAGCACTGCCTCTAAGGAGGATGAGGCAATAGAAAAAGAAGTAAATCTGGAGGAGGAGCTAGAGCTTGCTACTGAGGAGATCCGCAAGAGAGGTTGCAGGATAAAGCAGCTCAAGGGAGAGCTCAAGCTAGCTAAAGGAGAGCTTGGTGAAATCAGAGGTGAGAAGGATAGGGTGTTGGTGGACTCCAAGGCGTTCTGCGAAGAGATTGTCAATCTAAAGCTCAAGTTAGAGGAGCAGATCAAGATTTGTGATGATATCACCAGAGAACTTACCACCAGAGACACCACAATCCAATTGCTTGAAGAAGAACTGGTAAGCCTTCAATAGAAGATCTCAAAAGACGGAGCCAGTCAAGCCTCAACCTCTGGCAGCTCCCAGATCAGATCACTCATCACAGCACCAGACGCTCAGAAGAATAGGGCGACACCGTATGTTATGAGAATGGCTGTCAATTCAGATAATCCTACGAAGGTAGTAAATCCTTTTTCCCATGACAATCCACTGAATGAAATGGAGAGAGTGAATGACGTGATCCCGAGCAACATGAAAGGGAAGGGTGGCATAAATGATGAGAAGATGGAGAGACATCTGAAGGAGTCCAAGCTCAATGGAGTGGCCAAATGCGTTCAGAAATCTGAGTATTCCAAGAATGTAAAGAAATCTAATGTAATTGTCATTTCTTCAAATGTTCGGGTGCCCCTCAAGAAAGAAGGTAAACCTGTGAAACCAACCGTCAAGGCCAGGCCTATTTTGAAGAAGATCCCAGTTGTTCAAAGGGTAAACAACACCAGCTTTCAGGGTCACTGTTAGTACTGTGCAGTGTGGGGACACATGGCCAGACACTGTTGGTGGAGGTATCCGGTGCAAAGTCCTAGAACTGTGATGAAGACATCCACAAGGAACTTGCATCAGAAGGAAAGAAAGAAACCGGTTAGAAGTTTCTGCACTAACTGTCAGAAACAAGGTCATGAAGAAACTTCATGCTAGTGGAAGCCAAAGCCCATTACCACAAGCAACAAGTTTGTTGTATTTTCGGACTTGGATGTTTGTGATAATTGCGGGAGTGAATGACACAGTGCAAGAAGAGTACTTATTCCTGAGCAGAATAAGAAAAAGGATACTGTGAAAGTTCAAGAGAAAAGGAAAGTGATAGCATCTCAAAAGACTATGAAGCCTACATCTCAGGGGGAGTGCTTCAAGTCTAAAGTAAAACAAGGAGAGCGTTTCAAGTCTAAAGTAAAACAAGTCTACATGGCTAAAGGGAAAGAAGTGGCTCACATTGCTGAGATTGCATTGAAACCAGATATCAAGGACAGACAGTGGATCCTTGATAGTGGCTGCTCAGGTCACATGACTGGTGACCTGAAGAAACTGTTAGATGTAAACAAAGACAAATCTGGTAAAGTAAGGTTTGGCAATGATAGCTCACTGAAGATCAAGGGGCTAGGATCAGCCAAATGGGGAAATGTCATCACTGAATTTCGTCCGGGGAGAAACCCGCTTTTGAGGATGCAATTCTCCCACCCTTCACTCGAATGGTGATGAAAAATAAATAGAGTCGCCACCAACTGTTTTTGGGTGCAATTGGTCACCTAAAATGATCTACGTCGCCGGAGCTGAGTTCGGGGGTTTGTTACATGCGGAGAAGGATTAGCACCCCCACAACGCCCTTTCGGTACCTATCTTAGGAGGAAGGAGGTTTCTAATTTATTTCAACTATTTGCCTAAAGTTGATCAGTCTAAGTTGTTTTTGAATTTAACAAGGTCTGAAATTCTTTTTATTTTTCTAAATCATTTGTTAAAGTTACAATTAAGTCTAATTTACCCTAAGCCTCTAAAGGGGATCCTATGGTTTTATTTTTAAAATTCAATAAGTTATCTAAAGTCTAAAAAAGATTTGAACCATTTCATTTAAGTCCTACGTTAACATTCTAAATGTTACAGCTATGCTAAGGGTAAAAACCCAAGTGTTTAAAAGTGTTTTTTTTTTGTCCTTTTTTTTTTGGAAAACTAAAAAACGCTTTGTTTTGTTTGTTTGTTGTTTTCTTTTTTCTTTTTTTATTTTAGAAAACACATTTGTTAAGATTAAAAAAAACAAATTAAAAACAAACATTAAAAGTAAAAGTGCATGTGTGATCGTGACATCACAAAGTAAAACTCACCTCTTTTTTTTTCTTTTTTTTATTCTCTCTCTTCTTTTTTTTTTGCTTTCTTTTTGTTTCACTATTGTTTGCTGTATTTACAAGGTACAATGAAGAGGTCACATATGACCTTTAAAAACAGGAACTACAAAATAAATAATAAAAATAAAAATAAAAATTTAAAAAAAAAACTAAGAAAAGGAGAACTGCTTGACGCCCTGCAAGACCAACGTTAGAAAAAACACAAAAGCCTAAACTAAAAACATTCCTCAAATATGGGCGACAAAGAGAACTGGTACACACGAAAATATACATACACAAAAGACTTGTCATCATGGACATAGACGCACAAGCGTGCAAGGAGGTGATCCCAAATTGAAGCCGACTCATGGGACAGGGAAAAGGAGGGATTCAAGGCCAAAACAGAACATTACTCAACCAGACAGCAGTATAAGAACATACCAGAAAACATGATGAAATCCCTAAACTAATCCTAATCAACCATTAAACGTGTATGGTGGAGTGTGCAAGAACATCTCTAAAAAAAATGTGCTGGACAAAGTCCATTGGGTCTATGGATAAATATTCATGTGCTAATCAAAATATAAGGAGAGTGCAAAGAAAACACAGGTTTCGGTCCAACACCAAACCTGCATCAAATTGTGGCGTAAAGCATAGAGAAGACATCAACCATGAGCAAATCCAGCCTATACCATGAACACACAGGTCTCACCATAAAACAATCACTAAAGCAATCACGAAGTAGTCACTAAACCAATAACTAGCCAATGTTATGAAGATCAGTCACGTGAAGAAACAAACATGTGAAAAACCAGTCCTCAAGAGAACCAATTGTGGAAACAAACAACGATAAAAAATTAAAAAAACAAAAAAAAACAAGGCAAAATAACAACTAAAAACAAACAAGGCAAAGCAATGACGAAATGACCACAGGCAGAACAAAAGCCAACCGTGCAAGGACCAAAGCCACTCAAAGGCAAGGCAACTCCTTTCTTCACATCCACGAAAGAGTCGCCTCCTTGTAGCTCCCTCGGGTGGCAAGTGGATGGTGGTGCTGAGGGTTATAGGGCGTTGAAGGCGTAGTAGGACAATGGGACCGTGGCATCAACGGCGGCGTCGGTGGGGAGTGGCAACTCTAGCCGTGGTTGGGGACATCGTCGAGGAGGACAGATTGGGGGCTAGTGCTACGTTCGTCGTTGGAGGGTTGAGGCACGTCACGGCTGGTCGGCGTAGGCTGCATGTGACGGCGTCACGAGGAGTGTGTGCCGCGGTTTGGTTCGCCAGCGCCGAGGCCTGGTGCTCAGCGCCCTACCGGCTACCACAGGGTAAAACGGACCGCGTGGGATGGACGGGGAGGCCGACCGTCATGATAGTTGAAGCGACCGCAGTTGGTGTAGTCGGCGTCGACTGGCTGGGGGAGCAAAGGCGGCGGCCGGTGGCATGATTTCCGGCCGGGAGACTCTCTTATGATGAGGGAGATGATGAAGATTGAAGAATGAATTTTGATTTCTTTTTTGATTGTGAAGAGAGCCCCCCTTGTGATCATTCGATCCATTGAATTTATAGAGGATGGATTTTAGGGTTTGGGGTTAATTTGAGGCGGCGAGGTGGAGGTTTGGAGATGGGCTTGGCGTGGCCGATCATTCGGCTTGGGTGGGGCGCCTTGGCTCGGGTAGAACAGGTCATGGGCAAGGCGTGGGCTGTGGCTGACAGGCATGGCCGGGCGTGGGCTGTGGTTGACAGGCGTGGTGGTCCACGGCAGCCATGGCGTGGGGTGGTGGCCTGGCGCGGTGGAGAAGACGATGAAAGGGAGAAAGGGGGAAGACGACGCGAGTTGGTGAGAAGCGATAAGATTAAACGATTTTGAATGGCTATTGTTTTTTTGATTTTGTTTTATTTTGATTTTGTTTTGTTTTATTATTATCAAGCCAATGAGGCACTGACACGTGGCTAAGAGTAGGCGAGAAAAGAAAAGAAAAAAGAAAAAGAAATTTTTATGGTTCCATTTTGTAGTTTTTTACCTGACGTTTTGGGTTTTTGGGATCGGCAGAGTAACTCAATTTTTCATAAAATGTGAAAAAATAATTTTTGGACTCGGGACGTCATAACGAGCGACCTCGTATCTGTTTTTCTTGAAAATGAGTTTATTTTTGTGCCAAATTTGTACTGCGTGTCCCTAAACCACTTTATTACCGAAAAAAATATTTTTTATTTTTTGAAAATAAGCTTTGTGAGCGAATATATGCAATATGTATGTCAAAATTCTCAGAATGACGAGAGGATTAAGAAAATGAGGTTCGTGACCTGATCCGGAGTGTTGCTTTGAATGTTGGCCTCTAGTTCATCGCCGTTAGCGGTTCGAATACGGTTTTGATCATAACATCTTTGTTTGACCTCAGAATTGAGCACGGTCGATGGCGTTGATCCTCAAATTTGATTATTTATCACCTAGAACAAGATTTTTGGCATTTGAAAACCTTTTTAAAGAAGTTGTTGAAATTGCACCTTTTGAATCAATGGTCACGTCTCTTTAATTGTACAAAATGGTTAACGAACAGAAAAGAAGTCTAAAGCGGAAAATGAATGTGTATGTCCAACCCGGACAAAATGGGGTCCAACAGGAAAGAATAAGCTGAAGGATGTTCTGCATGTTGAAGGATTGAAATACAATTTAGCATCCGTTAGTTAGCTGTGTGATGCAGGTCATGAAGTGACCTTTACTAAAACTGGTTGTCTGGTGAAAAGAGAAAATGGCAATACAGTAGCAGCTGGAAGAAGAACAGATGGGGACTTATATGTCATTGATGAAAACAAGACTCATAGCTGTCATATTACAAAGGTAGAAGAAAATGAACTCTGGCACCGAAGATTGGGACATCTGAATCAGAAGAACATGAGAAGACTTGTAAATTGCAAGGCCATTAGAGATCTCCCAAATATTAAAAGAGAAAGAGAGCATGTTTGCTCAGCATGCTTATATGGAAAACAAACCAGATTTCACTACCATGTGAAGGAGTATAGTTCAGAAGTAGCTCTAGACATTGTACATACAGACCTGTGTGGACCAATCAGGAACAAGGGACTCAATGGTGAAAGGTATTTCATTCTATTTATGGATGATTTCACTAGAAGAACCTGCATTATGTACTTGAAGCACAAGACAGAAGCTCTGGACTATTTCAAGAAGTATAAGAGAATGGCTGAAAATGACTGTGGTCGAAAGATAAAGATTCTGAGATCTGATCAGGGTACTAAGTTTACAAATGAAGCCTTTGAGAGATATCTGAATAAAAATGGGATTAAGTATCAACTGTCAGCAGCAAGAACTCCACAACAAAATGGGGTCATTGAAAGGAAGAATAGGGTTGTCATTGAAATGGGCAGAACTCTTCTGCTGGAAGCTAATCTTCATGCAAGGTTTTGGACAGATGCAACAAGAACAGCAGTATATCTTCTGAACAGAGTAACATTAAGACCAAGAGCAGACTGCACACCCTATGAATTATGGTATGGGAAGAAGTCAACAGCCAAATACTTTAGAATATTTGGAAGTCCTTGCTTCGTGAAGATAAAGGAGCAAGGAAGAGGAAAGTTTCATGCCAGATCTGAGGAAGGAACATTCGTTGGATACTCATATCAGACAAAGGGATATAGAGTCTTTCTTCCAAGACTTGGAAAAGTTATAACTTCAAGTGAAGTTAAAGTGGATGAAAATTGGAAGAAGGATGTAATTGAGGATGAGAATCCAGATTTTGAAGTAGCAGAACCTCATATGGAAGAAGAGACTGAGCATGAAAAGGAAAAGAAAGATGTGGACACAGACTCAGAGAAGTCTGATGAAGAAGAGAAGGAAGAGTCCAACCCCGGAGAAAATTTAACCAAAAAGACCATGAGGACATGGTCCAATGTGCATGACAAGGATCAGATCCTTGGTGATCCCCAAGCAGGTGTAACTACCAGAAGAAAGTTTATAAGGGCTACTACCCTGCTCTCTCAGATAGAGCCCAAAATAGTTAGAGAAGCAGTAGAGGATGAATCTTGGGTCACAACAATGAATGATGAACTGGACCAAATTGAAAAGAACAAGACATGGGAGCCGGTTCCTAGACCAAAGAGTAAAAATGTCATCAGAACAAAATGGGTGTTCAGAAATAAACTGATTGAAGATAGCAAGGTTATTAGGAACAAGGCTAGACTGGTATGCAAAGGATACTCTTAGATTGAGGGTATAGATGTTGATGAAACATTTGCACCAGTAGCAAGGTTAGAAACGATTAGGATGTTTCTTGCATTGGCAGCACACAAGAGGTTCAAAGTCTATCAAATGGATGTGAAGTCTGCATTTCTGAATAGATTGCTAAAAGAGGAAGTTTATATTGAGCAACCAGATGGAGTACAGATTGCTGATGATGAGACACATGTATGTAGGTTAAAGAAAGCCTTATATGGCCTGAAGCAGGCTCCTAGGGCATGGTACAACCAACTGGATGGGTATCTACAGAAAATGAACTTCAGTGGAGGAACAGTGGATCATAATTTATATATACTGAATTCAGATAGAGGTCAGCTAGCTACCATAATCTATGTAGATGACATCATATTCGGAGGCAGTCACTCAGGGCTATGTGAAGAATTTGCCAAGAAAATGAGTGATGAATTTGAAATGTCTCTCATAGGTGAGTTAATATACTTCTTGGGATTACAGATCAGGCAGACTGCTTGAAGGAATCTTTATATCACAGCGTAAGTATGCCAGAGAACTGTTACAGAAGTATGGGATGAATGATAGCAGGCCTGTTAGAACACCAATGCCTATAGGCTATAAATTACACAAAGATCAGGAAGGCAAGAGTGTAAATCGAAAAGAGTATCGAGGCATGATTGGAAGCCTCCTATACATTACAGCCTCCCGACCTGATCTCATGCAAGCTGTGTGTCAAGCAAGTCGATATCAAGTCGATCCGAAGGAGTCTCACTTGCTGGCAGTCAAGAGAATCCTTAGATACCTAAATGGTACATTAGAGATGGGTTATGGTATCCCTCTAAGGATTCAATTGAGTTACAGGCTTACAGTGATGCAGACTGGGTTGGAAACATAGATGACAGACGATCTACTAGTGGCTGCAGTTTTTATCTGGGTTCAAAGTGTGTTGCATGGTTGAGCCGTAAACAGAATAGTGTGGCCTGCAGCATAGTCGAAGCTAAATATGTGGCGGCACATGCTGCATGTACTCAAGTGGTATGGATGAATACTCAACTGTCAAACTTGGGAGTGAATGTGGAGTTACCTGTCAAAATTTGGTGTGACAACTAGAGTGCAATCAGTATTAGTAGGAATCCCGTTCAACATTCAAAGACCAAGCATATCGACTACCGATACCACTACATCAAAAAACAAGTGGAAAAGGGAACTGTACAATTGGTGTATGTTCCCATGCAGGAACAAACTGTAGATATTCTCACCAAACCTCTTTCCATTGATGTCACGCCCCGGATTTCCCAACACCGAGAAACCGGTTAGTGATGCCCCATGCCTCGCACCCAGGAGGACAAGGGGTTGGTGAATGGTCACCTAATAGGGCTCCCTCTTGGGGTGCTGCCCAAAACCTGTCACAATCTCACACATGATGTGCACAAACCACACAATATAATACTCCATGTAATGAAACTGTGTCACAAAATAAATAGGGTCACCAGCCCCAAAACACGGTGTCTCAAATAAGTACACCAATCTCAAGCAAATACAAGAGTCTCAGTCTCCTCAATTATAATATACCAAAGAGAACAATAAAACAACACTCATGCATCCACGGTGTGACAATCTCCTAACGCCTGCTAGGTCCTGCAGAAAAAGACATTAAAGGTGGGTGAGCAAACCACAGCTCAGTAGGGGTTATGTCTCCCTGGACCAACCCAACATCTTTTCCACAAAATGCTCTGTGCAGATATGTGCAGTTTGGTGTAATTAAAGTACAATGAAATACACACAAAAAATTCACAGGAGGTTCCCTCAACGGAACCTCAATGTCTCATGTCCATCCCATGGAGTGTCCCCTCACTGGGACCTCATATCTCATGTCCAATCCAGGACTGTCCCCTCACTAGGACCTCATATCTCATGTCTAACCCAGGACTGTCCCCTCACTGGGACCTAATATCTCAAACACAAGCATGATAACGAAATACACAATTTTAACTCATGGAACATCTCTATTTAAGCATAACAAATCACACACATATGCTCAAACTCACATTACACCTCAACACAGCTCAAGGACATCTTTATCACATGTTTCTCAACGCAAAACATATATATATATACACACATATTCACGCATGTCTCACAATCACACATTACAATACAATCTCCCCGCAATCGTCATCTCAAACAATTACAACTCATGAAACGGGTTCCAGGAGATAGAACCGCCTACCTCAAACTCCTTTGCGTTAGGGTTTGGAAAACAGGGAATTGGTTGATCCTCCTTCCTCCTTGCTCCTCTTCAATGGAGCCTCCCACTACCAAGAACGTGCATGCAACAATTGCACAGACGACAATCTCTCTCTCTCTCTCTCTCTCTCTCTCTCTCTCTCTCTCTCTCTCTCTCTCTGCGTCGGCGGCTCCCGAAGAAAAAGAACCCTAAAATCAAAATACAGAAAAACATATCGATTTACGTTGTCGCAAGGGCGAAATCGACCAAAAACAGGCAAAATCGACCCACATCGACCACCCTTCTCGCATCAACCAAACATCCACGTCAACCAAAACTCACATGGAAAAGCTCTCGGGAATTTGCTCTTGGTCGGCCTCAATCACACATCGACCCCACATCAATCTTCATCTCGTATCGACCAACACACCCATGACGCACGTCGACCACGTCGACCGCTCACTCTGCCATGTCGACCACGTCGACCCTAGCCACACCGACCAAAGCCACATCGACTAGGTCTTCATGCGAAATTCCAACTTAGCTTCCTCCAAAATAATTTGGCTTCCGGGGCGCTGCCCCAGAATCCCCGCAAGGAGCGCTGCCCCCTTGACCCCTGCTCACTGACCAAGCAGCGAGACCCACGTCGAGGCGCTGCGCCCTCGAACTCCCGCTGGCCGTCGGGTCAAACACAAAAATGACTAACTCATCTAAGCCCGAACACGTGTCGATACAAAAGAAGGCACCTAACTCCCTCTAACTTCCAGGACTAGGACAGGGGTCCTCACAATTGAGCTTTTTGATAGACACCGAAGCAAGGCTATCTATACAGCTACCTCCTCACGCATAAGGCGTCCGTGGAGTTCCCCTCTCTTTCTTTGTAATTGGTTGGCAAAGTGGGAGAAGAGAAGAGAGTACTGTGTCCAGGGGGAGCACACAGTGGTAGAGTTTAGGGGGAGTGATTCGAAAGGTTTGCGCATCCCGTATGTTGCCAACAATTCCAAAGGGGGAGATTATTGTTCCCACGAGGTAGAGTTGTTATTGTTGTCAACATGTTGTAGGAAATGGAATCCGCAAGCTCGAAGGTCTAGGTCGAAGATCCATACTTGGTTGGATAACTTCGTAGAGTGATCTCTTAGAGTGAGCTCGTAAAGGGAGTCTACCTATGTACATTCTGACTCGAAGGTCGTAGATCAGAAGACTCGAAGGTTGTAAATCAAAAGACTCGAAGGTTGAAGACTCGCAAGACGTAGACTGACAGACCATGAGGCTCGTAACACCCTCAAAGGACCACAGGGTCGAAGCCTCGTAGAGGTACAAGGTCGAAGCCTCGAAGGGACATAGGGTCGTAGGGTCGTAGACTCAAGGTGCAGACAGATGCAAAGCCACGTCTCGCAGATTCGAAGCTAAGACTCGTAGAGTCGTAGCTCGTAGGGTCGTAGACTGAAGCTCGCAGGGTCGTAGGACCTGTTACATAAACCCGGAATTATCTACTAGCCAAGGCAGAATACAGTTGTTCGACTCAAAGACTCGTAGAGCGTAAAAGCTCGTAGCACTGATTCTGGCCTAGCTTTGAAGCCAGAGAGCAGAAGTATTGGAAGATGAATGCCCTTGGTTCGAAGACTTAGACTCGAAGAATCAAAGAGGAAGACTCGTAGACTCGTAGAAAGGCGACGAGGTAATATCTCGAGGTTCTAGCTTGTGAAAGGAACGGAGCGCGCTACGAAGGAGTGAAACGCGTGGACGCTCACCGTTTTAGTAAGTCATTACCCGGACAGTGGTTTTAAGTACACTAAGTACTGCAAAACACTTAGACGTCATCCGAGAGGGGTTTAACTTGTTTTTATGGTGAAAATCACAGGCTGAAACATGCTTAACCCTAGCTGGAGGGTTTCGGACTTCGGCCGGCCTATAAAAAGCAAGGAATATGCCTGACGTAAACAGAGCGCTGAAAATTTACTTTGTGCAGACAAGAAACGTATCAGAGGAGATACAAGAGGCAACGCAGAGTAGTTCAAAAATACAGAGAGAGAGAGAGAGAGAGGGGAAAATCGAAGAAGAGATAACAGTGAGTTAATCTGTTCTACTTCCTCATACATTCAAAAAATAGATCGTGAGTCTAGCATAGAAGTGATTGAAGGTCGAGCATAGCAAACGGTCATCAACGTAGGAGCATATTGCATTAGACAGATTCTTACAGTGAGTAAATTCTGGAGCAATACTATTTTTGTATTTGTATTGAAAAGAAGAGAGAGTTGATCTTATTTGTAAAAAGGGCTGGACCCTACTATACTACAAGATATATAGTGGATTGGACTTGGTGTAGGTACACCCTCACCACCGTGGAGTAGATCACATTGATCGAACCACGTATATTGTGTGTCTTTGTCTTTCTTTCCCATACATGCTTGCTTGTGACTGGTTTTGCATGAGACACTAATACATCACCCAAACAAAGACCACATCAGTGAAAGAACTCTCCTAAGTATCCTACTCATAAAACTTAAAGAAAAGTTTTATAGTATACAGATTCACCCCCCTCTCTATATACAAACACATACATCAAGATAACTATGCTTGGAACCTGGGAATATCACCCTCTTATGAGGCACGCTTCGTTCTCCTCCCCAACCGATGTGGGACTTGCAAAGTCTTCGAATTCCCTAGACTGGGGCAGGTTGACCCGTGTGTATGGGGAGCTAGTTGACCCATGTAGGTCGACCTGTGTGGGTCGACCCAAGGTGCCCTGTGTCAACTGGGGCGTCGACCTGGGGATTTTTGGGTTATTTTCTGCCCGTTTCTTTGTGGTGAGATACCGGACGGTTGTGGGTGGTTGAGAACTTGTTTTGGGGCATTTATTGGCCAAGTAAAACTTGGTGTGAGCCTTTTTTATGTGTTTTTCTTCGGGGTTTGATCTCTACGTGTCATGGACAATCCTGTGGAGGATTTTAGGGCTATGAGCCAATGAGTTAAGGTGACTTGGGAAGTCTAGCTTATTTTATTGTGTTGCATGTGTGTATGGTTTGACGGGCGTGGTGCTGGCAGGCGTCTCCCAAGTGGTGCAGGTGCATGCTACTTGCAAAGAGGCAAAGCAGAAAACATAGCTGGTGCAGATGGGATAGGCTCCACGGCAGTTCATGCGGGAGATCAATGGAGCCCCTTCGAAGTTCAAATGTACGGCCCCGATTAAATGTGAGGAGTACATCGCTAGTCTCGGACCTGACGATGAAGAGGGGACTTGGCCATCCCTACACAAACTGGTCGGGAACTGGAGCCGTTCTCCTGATGAGCCCAAGGCAGAGTGAAACCAGTCTACATGTGTCCCGATCGGTATGGCTTACTCAGAGCATCCATCAAGGTGACCGAGTGCCGTACAGGTGAAAATCCTGACCCCGTGACAAAGACGATGTCACGCCCCAAACAGCATGGTGCTAGCGGGCGTCTCTCAAGTGGCGCAGGTGCGTGCTACTTGTGGAGGGGCAAGGCAAAAAGCGTAGCTGGTGCTCGGTCAAGTTCCTGTTCGATAATAATAAAAGAACTTGGTTTTACTGATTCATTTTTGCATTCTATTTTTGCAATTTAGCAATTATGGAGTTATGGAAAAAGTGTGAAAGAATAAACTTGATTTAAATAAAGAACTTCTTTTGCCAAACGTGATTTAGCAATTGTAAGGCATAACCCATGAATTTTATTTTGTCAAAAAAGGTAATAATTAAATATCATTCAATTGCTATTATTCAAAAAAGTAACAATCTCGGTATTAATTAAGCATGATAACTTGATGCATATTATTCAATTATTAATACATGAAACAATAAGTTTTTTTTATTGTTTCATGAAGGAAAAGGACATGACATTATTAAATTTAAATGGTGCATGCATTAAGTTATGTGTGTTTTGGGTTGTCAATTATTATATGATATATAATAATTAGATATCGGCCAACTCTAAATATTGTTATTGTATAATTGTTTGAATTTAAAGTTTGCATTTATGTTATGAATTTAACATATTTGGCTAATTATGATTGATTAAGGATTATTATTGTGCAAAATTAAATTGTATTATGTTGCTATAAATTTAATTTACTAAAATAGCAATGTAAAGACTCGTATTTGGGTAGTGTTGAGAGATAGCCATTTTATGGGCATACAGCTATATAGACTGTAGTGTAGTCGTTGATGTGAGCATTTTGACTGTACCTGGGCCCGATTCCGAGCTGGGCTCCCATTTGACCTGATTGTTGACTTTTCGGGGTTTATTGGTTGACTTTGAATTTGAGCGGTCATTTGAGTGTGGTAATATCTGCTTAGTGTTGTGCTCGTTATTTCGAGCGTTTTGACAGTAATTAGGCTCAATTTGGAGTTCGTGACCTCGGGAGGTCAATTATTGCGTTCGGGAGGTCAATTATTGCTGGGAAGCCAATTATTGGCAGCAGTATAAATAATTAAGAAACTGCCTTATCCCTTTAATTTGCTTGGTGCGTGCGTGTTTGAGCAAGAGAGAGAGAGAGAGAGAGAGAGAGAGAGAGAGAGAGAGAGAGGAGAGGAAGGTGAAGAGCTTCCTTTGGTGATTTTGGGGCGATTGGAACTCATGGATCACAAATAATCTTCCCAGGTAGGTGTCCTTGAACCTCTTATCTCGATTCTGTCTTTGAATATGCATGAGTTTATCATGATTTATGAAATTGAGTTTGAACCCTAGGTTTTGGGGAAAACCTAATTTTTGGGTTAGATCTAATGGTTTAGCATAAGATCTATGGGTAAGAACTAATTTATATCAGTTTGGGTATGTAATTTTGTACTCTATTTAGTAAAATGCATGTTTGTTAGTGCCTGGGGGTTGCTGGGTTGATTCCAGACGAAAAATAGGCCAAAAACGATGATGAAACAAGACTACAAGCGAACCGTAGGGTCGAAGTTCGTAGTCGCAGTGGAGTCGCAGCTATGGAGTCAGCAGCCTTGTAGTCGCTAGCTAGGAGTCGCAGTATTGGAGTCAGCACTATGGAGTCAGCAGCCTTAGTAGTCGCAGTATGGAGTCAAGAAGTATGGAGTCAGCAGCTTCGTAGTCAGCAGTTGTGGAATCAGCAACTTCGTTAGTCCGGATCAGTAGTCCAGATCAGTTAGTCCGGATCAGTAGTATGGATCAGTAGTCCAGATCAGCAGCAGTGATCCGTAGCATCCATTCTGCAGCATCAATCCGCAGTAGTGATCCACAACTTCAATCCATAGCATTGTTCCACAGCAGTGCAACTGCACTGCACTGGACATTTACATTGTAAACCATTATGCCTAAGTGTTATACTTAAGTTACAATGTAAATAAGGAAATACCCCCCATTTGGATTCAAAGAAAAATACTAGAAAAATAAATTCTCACTCCTTTAAAATGTGAAAATTAGGATTTAGTGTAAAATCTCGAAAAAATCCTGTTTTTCGTAGAGGTGAATTTTTGGAAAGTGGGGTTAGACATCTCAGAAAAATCCCCAAAAATCAGATTATCTTAGTTATGATATGGAGACCCAATGTCGGGACTTTTTATTGCAAGCAAATAGCTACTATGGGTATCTCCTTCTTTAGTCAAGGAATGAAGATCGACTGGTGAAGACTGACTACAGTTCTAAAGGGAGTGTTGTATACCTTAAGACCATATTGGTGTTGGTATGTTGGTTTGAGGGATTGGGGCTTAGGCTCTATGACTTGTTGGGTTCTCACTGTGGAGCACAGCTGATGCTATGTGGTTGATAGGGCGGGCATATGCGCTGATGGCAGGCCTATGTGGCACTGTGGCCGGGCATATTGCACTGTGGCCGTGGGCGAGCATATGGCGATGGAAGGCCTGTGTGGCACCGTGTCCGGGCATATAAGCGCCGTGGTAGGCCGAGTGCCCTGAGCTGGGATCCTGTTGAGGATCGTGGACAAGCCTCTGTGTGGGCAGGCTAGGTCCTGATGTTTGTTTGCAGGCTGAGTCCTGATAATTGTGCACACTACACAGTGCACGAGTACACAGAGCATGTAGTATAGACTTGTATGTTTACATGATGTGGAGTGTTGGGGGTCACCTACTGAGCTTGTCGCTCACCCCTACTTGCTGTTTACCTTTTTCAAGTGTGACCCGAGACTAGTGGAGGACTTTCTTCCAGGAGGACGCCCACTACTCTGATGTATGATACAGTATTATATTCTGTATTGTTTTGTGTGATATCCTGGACATGGGTCTGTGGACAGTTATATTTGCATACTGTTTGTGATGTGATGTCTGTATAACTGTTTGACTCATTGTATGTATGATGATGTATGGGAAAGTATAGGATTACCCTTGATGTATGACTGTATAGGGTTGCATATTTGAGACAGCACCTGCGGTGTAGTCTCTATTGGTGCTAGTCACTAACCCCTTGACCTTTCGGGTGCGGGCAAGGGGAAGTCATGTACCCTATTCCGAGTTCCCTGGAATTCGGGGGCATGACAAGCAAGCATGACATAAAAGAAATTTTCAATATGTTATCCATTTGTTTGAGATTGTAAAGTATATATCATATAATATTATGTATAATTAAATTTCTATAGCATAAAAGTTTATTAATCACCAAAGTGACCTAGCTTATTAAGATATTTAGACATTTAGTTATATATTTATATGTATTTGATATTTTAGGTATATCTTATTAAATATTTGTATAATTAAATGTGCATTATATAGAAAACTTGTTAGTCACCAAAGTGGTCTAACTCATTAAGGTATTAGACATTTAATTATACGTATCAATTATTCGTGTTTATATGATACAATTAAAGGGGTGGATGATTGAGTTCATTAATTATTTTGCTAGGAGGTGACCCAAAGGTAGGTCATTACTTATAATTAATGACATTACAGTGACTTATCAATATATTAAGTTAATATAATTGTATATCCAAAGATGACATGAGTATTGACTTTAGTATAATTGATACTTTATTAGAGTGTATTATTATTTGCATCATTATTGGTTAACGTTATGTATTTTGGGATCACCCAAAGGTGAACTTGAATATGTAATTAAGGTTTATTATTTTTCTGAATCTGATTAAGTTTTTTTAAGCATTAATGTGTGAACATATATAATAATTTACAGTTTCTACCAATATGTTTGTGATGGGCGACAGGATGATCAAGTTCAATGGGTTAAACTATGTGGATTGGTCTGAGCAAATCCAGTTTCAAGTAGGTGTTCTGGATTTGGATTATGTAATAATTTTTGATAAAGCTGAAACCATTACTAAGATTAGTACATGAGCTTAAAGATTTGAATATGAGATTTGGGAGAGGTCTAATAGGCTAAGTTTGAACTTGATGAGGATGTCAATGGTTGAAAATGTGAAGCCATCAATGCCCAAAACTAACAATGTAAAGGAGTTCATGTTAAAGATTAAAAAAATACTCCCAATCAAACATAACCGACAAGTCTATTGTGGGAACCATAATGAGTAAGCTAACGACTAAAAGGCTTGATTAGTCACAGGTCATTCATGATTATGTGACTCACATGATAAATATGTTAGCAAAGTTAAAATCAAAAGAGATGAATGTGAATGAATCTTTCTTAGTATAGTTTATTATTAACTCACTTCCTCATGAGTTTGGCTAGTTCCAGGTGAATTATAATACCATTATGGAAAAATAAAACCTTCAAGAAATTAAAGCCATGTTTATTCAAGAGGAAAGGAGATTAAAGACAATGAAGGATCATTTTGTCCATTTCATATTTCATAATAGAGCTAGTAATAACAAAGGAAAGAAGGATAAAATGAAGGATAAAGCCCCAATGAAGGTTAAAGAGGACCATATCCATAAGGAGGTGAAATGCTACTTCTATAAGAAGGATGATCATATAAATAAAGATTGTCTAAAAAGAAAAATTTGGTTTGAAAAGAAAGGTAAGTATTATATTTTAGTATGTTTTGAATCAAATCTTATTGAGGTGCCTAATAATATTTGATGGTTAGATTCTGGTGCAACTACTCGTGTATCATATGTTACAAAGGGATTCGTTACGATCCAACCCATAAACGAAATTGAAAAGTTTTTCTATATGGGTAACAAAATGAAGGCACGGATAGAGGGAATCGTAACATATAGATTGATCTAGGATATTGGATACCACCTGGATCTAGAAAAGTGTTTTTATGTTCTTGATTCTACTAGAAATTTGGTTTCTATTGGAAAGTTGGATCATGAGAGTTTTAATTTTAAGATTGTAAATAATGGTTTTTTTGTATAAACAAAAGTACTATTATGGTTCTGGTTCTTTAATTGATAGTTTATATTATTTAAATATTGATGTTAATTTTGTTAAATCTCTATTTCATGTTAATTATAGTATAGGAAATAAATGTAGTATACATAATAAAAATTCAGCCTTTCCATGGCATCAAAGGTTAGGTCACATATCCAAGGAAAGTGTCTTGAGGTTAGTGAAAAATAAAATCTTACCTCAATTGGATTTTATTGATTGAGATGTATGTATAGATTTCATTAAAGGTAAGCAAATTAGATATATATTAAAGAATATAACCACAAGAAGTAATGTACCTCTAGAGTTAATACACACCGATATTTGTGGAACTTTTGATATTTCGTCTTGGGGCGATAAAAAGTATTTTATCCTTTTCATTAATGACTAATCACAATATGATTATTTGTATTTACTGCATGAAAAGTCTGAGTCAGTGTATATCATAGAGGTATTCATTAACGAAGTTGAAAGACAACTATACAAAAAGGTAAAAGTTGTGAGGTCTGATAGAGTGGGTGAATATTATGGTAAGTTTAATGAAAAGGGACAATGTCCAGGTCCATTTGCAAAGTTCCTTGAAAGTCAAGGAATATGTGCACAGTATACAATGTCTGGTGCACCTCAACAAAGGTGTAACAGAAAGGTAAAATCATATTCTCATAGACATGGTTATGAGCATGTTAAATTATAGTATTATACCTTTAACTTTGTAAATGTATGCATTAAAGATTATTGCATATCTGCTTAATAGGGTTCATAATAAAATCATTCCTGAAACATTTTATGAATTGTGGATAGGAAGGAAACTCAGTTTAAGGCACCTACATATATTGGGGATGCCCAACAGAAGTAAGGATATATAATTTACATGAAAAGAAGCTTAATGCAAGAACCATTAGTGATTATTTCATCGGCTACCTTGAAAAGTCAAAGTGTTACAAACTTTACTGTCCTAACCATAGTATGAGAATAGTTGAGTTTGGCAATGCTAAGTCCATTGAGTATGGTCAATTATAGGAATATTGTTAATGATGTACTTTAGCATGTTTTTGGATATTGTTTTGTTGGAATCCCTAAAGATCAATGTTAAAGATCCTGAATTGTAAAGACTCGTATTTGAGTAGTAGTGAGAGATAGCCATTTTATGGGAATGCAACTATCTGAACGGTAGTGTAGCCATCGATGTGAGCATTTTGACAGTACTTGGGCCCGATGTCGAGTCGGGGCCCCGAGTGGCACAATTGTTGACTTTCTTAGGGTTAATTGGTTGACTTTGCATTTACGCGGACATTTGAGTGTGATAATATCTGAATAGTATTATGCTCGTCATTTCGAGCGTTTTGACAGTAATTGGATTCATTTTGGAGTTCGTGACCTCGGGAGGTCAATTATTATTGGGAGGCCAATTATTGGCAACAATATAAATAATTAAGAAACTGCCTTATCTCTTTAATTGCTTGGTGCGTGCGTGTTTGAGCAAGAGAGAGAGAGAGAGAGAGTGAAGAGCTTCCTTTGGTGCTTTGGGGCGATTGGAGCTCGTGGGTCGCAAATAATCTTTCCAGGTAGGTGTCCTTGAACGTCTTATCTTGATTCTGTTCTTGGATATGCATGAATTTGTTATGATTTATGACATTGAGCATGAACCCTAGGTTTGGGGGAAAATCCAATTTTGGGTTAGATCTAATGGTTTAGCATACGATATGTGGTTAAGAACTGATTTATATCATTGTGGGTATGTGTTTCTGTGATATGGGATTGTATAACTGTGTATTTCATGAGGGTTGAGAAGTCAACCATGGAAATCTAGAGTTAGCTCTAGATGAATATAATCTGCAATTATATGTGTATTTTTATTGTTACCGTACAATTTAGAGGCGTTCAGGATACGTTTTAAGGTAGATATTGTAGTCTGTTGCGTAAAACGTGTGTTTGTGAGCATCTGGGGGTCACTAGGTTGATTCCAGATGAAGAACAGGCAAAAACGACGATGAACAGTACCCTGGGCGTAGTCAGCAGTTGCATAGTCCGGATTAGTTAGTCTGGATCAATGGAAAGTAGTTCGAATTAGTTAGCCTGGATCAGTGAGAAGTTAGTCCAGATTAGTTAGTCCGGATCAGTGAGAAGTAGTCCGGATTAGTTAGTCCAGATAAGTGGGAAGTTAGTCCGGATTAGTTAGTCCGGATCAGTGGGAAGCTAATCCGGATTAGTTAGTCCGGATCAGTGGGGAGTTAGTCCGAATCAATGGGAAGCAAATCTGGACCAGTGGTAGTGGCAGCTGTAGTCAGCAGCTTCGGAGTCAATAGCATTGCTCCGCAGCTTTATTCCACAGCTTCGCTCCGCAGCAGTATTCCGCAGCAGTGCAAGCGCTAGACCACTAGACCATTTACATTGTAACCTTTAAGTCAAGTATTATAATTAAGTTACAATGTAAATAGTGAAATACTCCCCTTTCGAATTCAAAGAAAAATACTAGAAAATTTAATTCTCACTCCTTCAAAATGTGAAAATTTGGATTTAGTGTAAAATCTCGGAAAAATTCAATTTTTCGTAGAGGTGAATTTTTGGAAAGTGAGGTTAGACATCTCAGAAAAATCCCCAAAAATCAGATTATCTTAGTTATGATATGGAGATTCAATACCGGGACTTTTTATTGCAAGAAAACAATTGCTATGAGTATCTTCTTCCTTGGTCAAGGTATGAGGATCGATTTGTGAAGACTGGCCTCAGTTATAAAGGAAGGTTTGTAGATCTACATGTCATACTAGTGTTAGTATGTTGGTTTGAGGATTTGGAGCCTTGGGCTCTATGACTTGTTAGTGTTCTCACCATGATGATAGGGTGTGGCCTGAGTTGAGCCGTTGAGCTAGGGCTGAGTGCCCTAAGTTAGAGCCATTGAGCTCATGGAGCTAGGGCTGAGTGCCCTAAGCTAGGATCCTATTGAGGATCGTGGACAAGCTGTCCTGTGTGAGCAGGTTGGGTCCTGATATTTGTTTGCAGGCTGAGTCCTAATAATTGTGCACACTACACGATGCACGAGTACACTGAGCATATAATATAAACTTGTATGTTTACATAATGTGGAGTTTTAGGGTCACCTATTGAGCTTATCGCTCACCCCTACTTATTATTTTCCCTTTTCAGGTGTGACCCGAGACTAGTGGAGGACTTTCTTCCAGAAGGACGTGCCCACTACTCTGATGTATGATTTTATGACTTATGTATTGTATCCCAGACATGGGTTCGTTGACAGTTGTATTACGTACTGTTTGTCACGTACTGTTTGTCATATGATGTTTATATGACTGTTTGACATATTGTATGTATATTGATGTATGGGAAAGTATGGGATTACCCTTGATGTATGACTGTACAGGGTTGTATATTTGAGACAGCACCCGCGGTGTAGTCTCTATTGGTGCTAGTCACCTACCCCTTGACCTTTCGGGTGCAGGCAAGGGGAAGTCATGTTCCTGGTTCTGGGTACCCTGAAATTCGGGGGCGTGACATGAATTATACCAATATTTGCACCTGTTTGGTTCATTGTTTTCAAGTAGTGTTTTTGCTTTCGAAAACAAAAAAATATTAGTTCCCACACATGCAAATGTTGTTTGGTATTCCTACAAAATGATTATGTATCGTATTGTAAAACCAGATTTTAAGACTATTTTTGGATTGAGTGTCGAATTCAAAACCATATCTCATTGCTATATTTGTCGTAATAGGTCAAATTGTGATGGTTCAACTTTGTCGGTTCGACTTCAATGCTTTTAAAATTCTATCATTATTAAATTTTCAGTCAAACTGTAAATGTCGACTTATATACGGATCGACTCCTTATTCCATGCACCCATATCTGCCTAATTCATTTTCTTATAAGTTATAAGTTAGTGTCATTTATGATAGTGTCACATGATTAGTTGGAATTTATACTGAAACCGACATGGAAGGTGTAACAATTCCATCATTGTTATTTTTTAACAGGAATTGCACAAGGAAAGGCGCAACAATTGCAATAATAATTGTAGCTCAACCCCCCTCTATAGATCGGGGTCTATCTCTCTAGATCGGGGTTCTTTGGTTAATTAATTAATGATCTCTCAATTGGGATGGTTTGCATGTGAATGTTGCGTCCAGTTCGACTTTAATATCATGAAATTCCATCATTGTTATTTTTTAGTCGTATTATAGAATTCGATTTATACAGATCAACTCCTTGTTTTTTTACAGATCGATCCTCACAAATTTTTTATATCGTTTTGAATTAAGTATGCCAAACATATATTTAAAAAAGAATTATATTGTCTACATTTCAAAACAACATATCAAATACATTTTTCATATTAATCATGAATTCAAATTAGAATTCGAATCAAATTTAAATTCAAATTCAAGATTAGATTTCAAAACAAATATTTGAAAACATGTATGGACCCTTAATACTCGTTTGATAAAATAATATTATTTTTTAAAAATATGATTATTTTTAAAAATAATAAATTCGATAAATTTAAAATTATTTATAAGTAATAAAAATATTTTTTTAAAATAATTTTAATTTAAAAATAAATTTCTCAAAACACCCCTTACTCCAAAGTTGTCTGAAAAGTCACTACTTCCAAAAACCCTAAAAACCCTAAACAACCTGACTTTCCAAGATCCAAGCCCCCAACTAATCCTCATTTTCTAAGGTTTTGATCAACGATGTTGGCGTCGAAGCGAAACGAAAACGTTCGATTCACATCCTCGTCCATCAAAATCCCCGCCGCCACCACCCCACTTTACCGCCGCCACACCCTCCTCCCCTTCTCGTCCCAGACCTTACCCCTAGCCCTCTCCAGAACTCGCGACTCGCTGAGTCGACTCATTTCGTCTCTCGGGAAGGCCCCCTGCACCACGCCCTTCCCATTACGGCTTGGACTTGGACCCTCCCTCCCCGGATCGCCCCTTCTCTGCTCTGCGTCGCTGGCCCTGGCTGCTCGGCCTGGCGAGCAGAGCCAGGGGCTGGAAGGCGGCGGGACGAGTCAGAAGGGGCAGTTGTCGGCGAGTAGACTCGGTCGGGAGGCGGCAGAGGAGAGGGTCCTGATCAGCGAGGTGCTGGTTCGGGACAAGGATGGCGAGGAGTTGGAGAGGAAGGACTTGGAATTGGAGGCGTTGGCCGCCCTCAAAGCGTCTCGCCCCAATTCGGCGCTCACTGTCCGAGAGGTTCAGGACGATGTTCATAGAATTATAGACAGTGGGTACTTCTGTTCTTGCATGCCCGTTGCCGTCGACACGCGAGATGGCATTCGATTGGTCTTTCAGGCATAAGTTAATTACTATGAATTGAAGTCTCCCCTAAGCATTTTGTGCCCATCTTTAATCCTAGTGCAGTTACTTTACTTACATGGATGACAAAATAGTTTAGTGTGTTTGATCTGAGGGGCTTATTTTGACTTATAAACAAACATTTTGTGATTTATGAGTAGTTTAGTTTTTCCACGCAACAATTTAGTGTGCTGAGAAATAACTGATGAGCTGAAATACCCAGAAAGAACATCTCTCCCTCTTTAGCACCTACGTGATAAAATGAAAAAACGTAAGACATTGAGTGTACTTTTTTCAGTTGCCAGGTACATTTAAATTCAATACCTATCTATGAATAGCTTATTTTGGTTTTTGAATAGAAAAATGTATAATGTATCGTGAGTATGTCCCATGTGATGGCATCCTATGCAGTCCAATTACAGCCCTTGTGAGAGAAAATTTTACTGTGTTGTATTGCTCTTTTGAATAACTAAACACCTTTTTAAAAATTTTTAATTTTCTTTTTAACATTATTTTTATAAACATAAACATGCTTGTAAACTGTTCCAAAATGACAAAAATAAACTGGCCGAACCAGTTTATAGTTTTTAACATGTATTTATAAACTAAAATGTAAACCCCTCACTAAAATTCTAATACGTGAGCATAGCATGATCAGTGTTGTTGATTTTCTGTGGCATAAGGTAGAGGCAAACCAGGAGTTTCAAGGATTAGTTTGTGAAGGCGCCAATGTTCTTCCATCCAAATTTCTCGAGAATGCTTTTCGTGGTGGACATGGTAGGCTTTCTTATCTGCTCACATCCAAAGTAGTTGTACTTGGTTTTATGTATACTTCAATTATTTGCTCCTCTAAACTGGAAACTCTGAAATGTGCTTCAATCATTGTTTATGAATTTTGTGGTCAAGTTATGCAGGCAAAGTGGTTAATATTAGGCGTTTGGATGAAATAATTAAATCCATTGATGGTTGGTACTTGGAGCGAGGCCTTTTTGGCATGGTTGGTGTTTCTTTATAATGAGTTCATTACACATAGCTTTTTTATTTGAGTCCTAGTTTATCTCACAATGAAAACGTGTTCATCTTAATAGATTATTGCTTCATTATCTTTATGACAGGTTTCAGATGTTGAGATACTTTCTGGGGGTATTCTTAAGTTACAGGTGTCGGAAGCTGAGGTTAATAACATCTCCATTCGTTTCCTTGATAGGAAGACGTGAGAACCTACCTATCCAGTATAGCAATGCACACACATATCATGGGCAGTATAGTTCATGTTAGGTGTCATTACAATTTACATACTCTAAAAATTATTGTCCGATATATATAATTCAGGGGTGAACCAACTGTCGGAAAGACAAAGCCTGAAACAATACTTCGTCAACTTACAACCAAGAAGGGACAGGTATCTCTATAGATGTAACATTTTTGTAATTTTAAACAATATAGTACTGATTAATATTTCAGTAAATATTTTACTTCAACTTGTAGTTAAGGCATTTCTGAGTTGATTTTTTACTCTAGCAGTCCAGGTTAAAAGAAAGGAATCACCATACTTTATTATTATATTAATGCGTTTTTTTTGTTTTATGTTTTTTTTGTTATGTTTCATTTGAAGCATATCATTTGTCTAGGAAAGTAACCCTTTCTTGTTTTCGAGCAATATATTATCATTACTTCATTACTTTCTCGAAGCTCCATTGTATTCATTTCCTTGTGTGTTTTGCTTGATCAGACCACATTAAGTGGATGCATAAAATGGGTCTTGTTTGTTATTGAGCATGGTAATAGTATGTGGACAAAGGGTAGAAAAAGAGTTAAGGTTATTAGCATCTTTGATTAATTAATGGGGGGGCAAGGTATGAAGGGTCAGGGGAAGGGGCAAATCAATCAAATTTAGATTAGTTATTTGTGCTTCACAAAAGCACTTGGTTGGCAAAGTAAATCTGGATGTCATCATGGGTCACAAAGCCAAATTAAAGGTTAGAAATGATAATTGTATTGGGGGCATTTGGGAGCCTGGGCTTGAGTGTAAGTGAGTATATTCTGTTATGCTGAGGTGGAATTCTCATTATCAGGGATGAGAGGCATGCTAGGATGGTGCCATGGTGGGTAGTGAGATGGGCCTTTCACACTGTTCTCTTGTTCCTAAAGCATTGGTGCATGACCAATGATGAATTTCTATAATGGTGTACAAACCATACTATAAAATAAGAGTTGATGCTTCATCATGTTGCGTTTACATAAGTTCTTTATAACTGTCTCACAGAAAGATGTTAATGGGTGTCAAAGGTTTAAGGTGCACAAAGAGTGCCTAGGGCTTTGATGCATGTGGCTCAAATTTCTTCTTTCAAATTTATGGCTATCTCTATTTAGAATTTTAAAATTTTCCCATTTTCATACATTTACGTTTTTCATTCCAAAGAGAAGTTGTGTCTTCTAGATTGCATGTGAACTTTCAGTTTCATATATATAAAGATTAAGATGAAGTTACTAAAGTGATTTCTAAAAGTATATTAGCAGTGAAAACTTGAGCTGCGCACAATTTGCATTACCACACTTCTTCCAGTCACAACCAGGAATCTATTTTCCTAATGCCTACCTTTAACAAACCTGTAATAAGAAATGCACAGCAGTCAGCTTCATTGCTTAAGTTTCTTCTTCGTGGACTTATATATGCTACTTTTTGTGATTGACTATTGAACCAATGTGGGTATATTTTTGGGACTACTCCATATTAGGTTTATAGCATGCTTCAAGGGAAAAGAGATGTGGAAACTGTTCTAACTATGGGAATCATGGAAGATGTCAGCATTATCCCACAGCCTTCGGAAGGTATGAAGTTATAAAGCTTTTATTTTTTGCAATTATTTTTTAAATGATTTTAATCTCATGGTCTTGTTCAATGAGTAATCAATCCATGCGAATCATCATCAAACTTCAAATTTTACAATCTCATTTGGAAGTATATTTACATTGACCTGTAATAAAAGTGTATCAGGGAAATCTTTTCCGAAAGAGGCCCTAAAAAGGCCCAACACTGATTTAAATTGAACTTTTCCAGAGACATGCCAGTAACTAGAACTTAACTTAATGCAACAAAAATTGACTGGAACCAACCTGACTCTAGCCATGTCAGCATTGGTTCTTCAAGGTAGAAAATTGACCATTGGGCTCAGGTATAAATTTCCCCTTAAACCGACCTGACTCATTTATATGCCTAACACTGCTAGCTACTGTGTGAAAAACCGTTGTACTTAAATGTTTACTCTTCAGGCTGTGGTCTCACAAACATGTTGCCTATATATATATATTTTGCACAATTGCGTGTTCAAAAAATTAGCAGAGATTTTTCTATGGATGCAAGTATTTGGATGCAAATATTTGGTAGATTATATTTTTCTAACATCTTTTATTTGTTTTCCCTTTTTATTTTCCAACTGTAGACACGGGCAAGGTTGATTTGGTCATGAATGTAGTAGAGCGAGTAAGTGGAGGCTTTTCTGCTGGTGGTGGCATTTCAACTGGGTATGCGACCTTTTCAAGAAATTTAGAATCATTATTCTTTTGATCCCAATGATGTAAATATTGCTATATTCCCACTTAATGTGGCATCCTTGAAACCATATTTAGTTGGTGATTGTTCTATTTGTAGGATAACAAGTGGCCCTCTATCGGGACTTATTGGCAGGTAAGATTTCTGATTGTTTTATCAGTTTTCTTGGCTTGTAATCGGATGTTTGTGTTGTATTTATCATAGTTGTTAAAAGCATGCTTAGGTGCAAGGTGAGGTGAGATGCAGCATGATCCTCGACTTGGAAAATCCCAGCACACATGAACAGGAGCACACCCAGTTGCGCTTTGGGTGTGCTTCAGGTCAATAGCTGGTGTAAAGAAGCTTGCATTTGTGTGATTTGGGTTTTTTTTCTTTTTTAATGTAATAAAACCATAAAAAATGGCAGTGTTTTGGATTTTCAGAATGGGAAAAAAAAATACGAAGAAATCCCCGATCAATAGAAAACCCCTAATTGCAATTTCATCACACCTCTGCATCACTCATGAAGTTGCATCTTCTCATTGCTTGACAGCATCAGTCCCGATCCCCTGTCTGCTAACATTACTTACAACACAGCATCCATTGTCCACCTTGTCTCCATCTTTCTATCTTCCAGAATCAGTTGTAATTTGTGAGCTAGTGTCCATCTCACCTCTATCTCCATCCTAGGTCCCTGTCTGCTGCTGTTGGTTGCTACAGTCTCATCCTCACAGCAATAACTTCTTTTGTTCCATGCTGGCCATGCATCTTTCTCCAATCCCACACAAGTTGATGATGGGTGAATGCTTTTAATATGTGATAATATCTTTTTCACTCTTTTTTTTTGAATCTCTTTATTGATTTTTCTTTAAACTAGCCCATAGGCAGTCCACACATGGTCCTTCGAGCCATGCATTCCAATTTTATTTGAACAGGGTAGATGCCAAATTTTATCGGATAAAACATGGTAGAAAAGAAAGAGAATTAATGAGATTATGTCGTTTGAAAATGAATCCCAAGGAGGATGTTAACGAGATTATATAAGACCTTTTTACTTAGTATGAGTTTGGTGAGTGAACTACTACTTTTAGAATGTCTAATATTAGTGATTATATTGATAAGAATGTTTGATTTTTAATATGAATAAATTGCAAAGTATGTGTAGTATATATAATTTGTTTTACATCATATGTTTTCACTTTGCACTTTGTGATTAAACCACAGGGTCCCTTGCGGCTTCAAGTTCATACATGTGCTTGTAATAATTTTGAAAACCTTTACATGTGGTAAAGGAAAAGAATAGAAGGATTATGATACAATGGGTACATATATATGTGTGTGTATCGTGCTAGGGCTAGACTAAGCCTTAATGACATATTTGTTACGCCAGAAAGGAAATCAAAGGAATCAGATTGCATTTTTTTCTCGCGTTTAGTATGAAAATAGAAAAGGTAATCAAATACGTGTGAGAATCTTATACCCCCACATAGGGGGAAAATTGATTCCCCTATCCCCCGGTCTAAAGGTTCCCTTGCTTAAGGAAACTTTTTTTCTTTTTTTACCCTTGTTCTCTTCCCCCTCTCTCCCTCACAAGCCTTTTGCCGTTGCACCCCCAACCAACACTCCTCTCCCGTCAGGGTGTAGACCAACTTACTTCTCAAGTTGAAACATGAAAAATATTGAAACTGCATCTCATACTCATACTATCATGATATCTCTGGTTCAAAAGTCTGATGGGACATATAACACTTCAAAAGAAGAGACAAAACCTATTGATATCAAACTCGTCCATGTCAATAATCATATCAACATACACGTGCACACATACACCACCAACACCATATACTCCCCCAAGTTGATACACAAATGACATCAACATGATGGAGTGATCAACTTGAAGAGGAATAAGGATCAAAAGAGAGCCCCAAATTACTATAGAATGATGCAATACTAATCCTGCAACTTTAGGTTCATAGAAATAAACTTGGACAGGGGCAGTGGTGAGTTAGGTGGCTACACGTTGCTAAGGTCAGGAATTTAGGACCAATTGATAATATTCTAATTTTTTCACTTGAACTGAGGATTCAATTACAGATTGCAACAGCCACACCACATGCACCTCAATATGGAAACCTCATTTTGGCAGCCACAACAGATCCATCCATTAGAAAGGGTAGCAAGCACACTAACAAATGAACAGCCAAAACCGTATCAACCAAGTAACCATCCAAAACCAGATCTCAGAAGATAAATGGCCAAAGCAACATTACGAGCCAAATCTTACCAAAAATCACATAATGCATCTCCCAGGCCAAGTCAGTTGGTGGAAAAATGGTTGTCGGTGGTGGAAGCGTTGCTCAAATGTTGTGGTTCTGATATCGTGTTAAAGGAAAATAATAGAAATATTATGATAAGTTCTTAAGATGTAATGGGTACATATATATGTACTATTGTTAGACAATGCATTATGGGCCTGGACCCAACCTACTAAGTACTAACATTTAACATGTTTCCGAGAAGCATTTGTGGTGCTGCTTGTGTCATAAGTCATTCAAAAAATCTTATTATGACTATATTAAAGCCTTTCCCTCTTTTGATTGGCAGATTCATGCCTTTAATGTCTTATCATGATATCATCTTCCAGTAGATTTCTGGCTTGCTAAAACATGCTTGCGTTTTGTGGAAACTATAGGTTACTCAATTTATAAAAAGTTGAATAAATTGTCTGCACTTGTGCAGCTTGCTTTGTTCATTTCATTTGTACATTCACTTATGTTGTTGTACAGTCCACCTGGAGCTATTTTGTTGATTCAGGGTTTTAAATTATACCAGTTTTTTTTTAGCATTTTCAAAGTTTGGTTATTGCATTAGAACTCGTAATGGCATCTTTATATGGTATGAGTAGCCAGTCCTGTTTTGTTGTGTATTTTAGTGTAATTAAGTTCTATATTGATCCAAGGTGATGTTCTTAGGGAAGTTAATTTTTGGATCTCCTCCTGATGCATACTTGATTACTTCAAAGCTTGTATTGTCCATTGCAGTTTTGCATATTCCCATAGGAATGTTTTTGGAAGAAACCAAAAACTAAATATTTCACTAGAAAGAGGGCAAGTTGATTCAATATTCCGCATAAACTGCACAGATCCATGGATTGAAGGAGATGATAAGCGAACCTCTAGATCAATTATGGTTCAGGTATGATATTCTGATGCCAACTCTTCTGGTTTTACTATTGATTGACAAATAATTAATTATAGGGATTCCCTCGGGCCCAATTGCTGTTTTTGTGTGACTAGAATTCCAGAACCCCTGGAACACTTGTTCACAGCAATCAACCTGACAACAGCAACTTGACCATTGCCCGTGTTACAGCTGGCATTGAATTTAGTCGACCTTTCAGGCCTAAGTGGAGTGGAACAGCTGGACTTGTCTTTCAGGTATTCTAATTGAATACTCCACAATTTTCCATATTCATTCATTAAAATGGTAGGATTTGACTACACCAGTCAAAGATATGGGTTTTCCTTCCTCCCTTATATTTTATGGTGCTTATTATCTGTTAAGTAAAGTAGTTTCATCGTCCATCATAGGAATGGCACTGGAGCAGGTTTGGCAAGGGGCATCTTTATCTCGATCTCGTCATGTCTAAAAAAAACTCATCTCAAATTAGTTTCAAACCCATCCCGTGAGGGTTATGGTAGGAAATTCCATTCTCGTTCCAATTCAAAAGTCCCATCTCATTATCGTCTTGCCCCATCCTGTTTAATATGCGAGGCAGGTGGGAAGGAATAGGGCAAACGGATCAGAAAGGTATTCTGGTTAAACCTTCTTAATTTAAAATAATTTATCCAAAAATAAAGTAACAAGCAAACATAATCCCAACATAAAGTCTTAAGCAAACATAATCTCAACATAAAGTTCTAAGCAAACATAATCCCAACATAAAGTCCTAAGCAAACATAATCCCAACATAAAGTAATGAGCAAACATAATCCCAACATCAAGTAATGCAAATACATCTAACAAAGTTTAATAGTTTTGAAAATAGTAGTAGTCTTCCACTAAACTACTCCCACCTCCAAAACTAGGACTCTACTTTCCAATCACCATCCTCCAAAATTGAATAAATGCAAGATAAGTTCATTGCTGAACAAGTTGCTACACACTAAAAAAATGAGTGTTTAAATATGATATCTTTAAATGATAGTATAATGAGGAGGATTTTCACACTCACTAAATATTTTTAATCTCATGTAAATTACAAAAATATTTTTTAATATTGTTCGAATATTAATATAAGAACATAAATTGAATGTTTAAATATCATTATTCGAATATTATATTTATGTTCTAATAATGTTTCTCAAACATTAGTTTAAATTTCTTATCATATTTGTTTGAAAATAATTATTTTAATATAAATATAGTATTCAAATAATGATATTTAAACATTTAATTTATGTTTAAATACTGATATAAAATATTTATGTTCAAATAACGTTTTCTAAACATTACATTAATATTCGAATATCATTATTTGAATAATTTTTTTTATGTTTTATGAGATATTTTAGTCTTTTCATATTGGTAGTGGATGTGTTAATCAAAACGATGAGTGTGAGGATCTGTTTCCTAAAATAATTTAGCATGTTTATAAGAAATTACCTTGCATAATAGCCCATAACCAAATTTGAGTACACATTAAGGTTTACAAAGTTTCAAGGTAAAGTTTATTATGGTGTGGACAATAGCTAGCAGTAGTACAATGAGTCAAGGAATGGAGGAAAGTAGCAGCAATGCAATATCTTGATGAGTGAAGGAATGGAGTAAAGTAGCAACAATGCAATGTCTTGATGAGTCGAGGAATGGAGGAAGGCAGCACTCCAATAGAAGCGCAATGGAGCTCGGTGCAACAGATGCTGCAGAAGGAGCTTGGCGTGACAGTGACACGAAGATGAGAGCTCGTCAACAGTGGGAAGATTGTACATTTGTACATTGTCGACTCTATGGGAGATAGTGTGAGTGGCTGAGTGGCATTGGGTTAGGGGTCAATTGAATGAAAAGAAAAGAATAAGAATGCTCAGAGTTAGAGACCAAAGGGGACATAAATGTAATTTACAATAGAAAAGTTAAGAGCTTATATGTAAAACAATAATAAAATTAAATATTTTTAATAATATATACATATATAACTGGGTTGGGTGAGTTTTTAATGAAAAAACCCAAACCCACCTCAAACCTGACCGGGTCTTGAAAAGCAACTTCAAACCCTATTAAGATGACCCTAACCCCGTCCCAATAGGGTTGGGGTGGGATGGGGGACCTGGTTTGGCCTGCCATCCGTAGTCCATCCTTGGTTAACAAAGTCTTCATATCTTTTGGTAGTAATTTTTGAAATTGTTTATTTTCCAGCAGTATATATATGAAAAATATAACCATTACTTTTATTATGTGAAAAAGTTTTATGTTTAAGAGTTCTAGCATTGGACACATCAAATATTTTTTAAATGGTATGTATTTGGTCAAATATTAATTGCATACGATTATAAAGTGTTTTCGAAGTTCATGTTTTAGCTAACAATTCTAATAAATTGTGAACTTCTAGTTTATTAGTTCTCCAAATTTAGTGAACCAATATATTATAATCTCACAATTTGTTAAAGATTTTAATTAAATCAGGAACTTCGATGATAATTTATAGTCATATATGATTATATTTGCTCAAATATGTACAATTTAAAAAAACTTTTGGTGAGAATGTAAGTGCTCTAACTCATTCAATTTATTTACTGATCTGCAATTATCATGTATTATTGGCTGTTAAGTAAACTGGTTTCATAATCCATTGGGTGGCTAAGCTCTCATGTCTGTCAGTTGTAATATTTGAAATTGTTTTGTTTTTGAGGAGTATTTTCACGAAAAATGTAATTGTATCTTTTACCCTATATGGATAAGTTTTATGCCTTACTCATTCAATTCATTTGCTGATTACAATATTCCAGCATACGGGTGCTCAGGATGAAAAGGGAAATCCTATTATTAAAGATTTTTTTAGCAGTCCACTCACTGCAAGGTAAGTATAACTGGAAGCTGATTCTATTAACCTTCATATGCCATTGCGTTTTATGTCATGTTGCTGTGATCTATTACTCCTATCTGATCTTCATATTTGTCTTATTCTGCAGTGGTAATACCCATGATGACATGTTGCTTGCTAAATTTGAGAGTGCCTATACTGGTTCTGGTGGCCGTGGGTCTTCAATGGTTAGTGGAATGGCGAGAAGATTTATTTTATTACTGTATTTATGGACAGCTTTACCTCCGTTTTATGATGGTTGAAAAATAAAACTCGTTTTCTTTCCCGCAGTTTGTATTGAATATGGAACAGGGGCTTCCAGTCTTGCCGGAGTGGCTGTTTTTCAATAGAATAAATGCTCGTGCTAGACAGGGTGTAGAACTTGGTCCTGCTCAGCTTCATTTAAGGTTTAGTGCACTTTCATTTAGGTGCAATCTAGCATAAATTTATTTCTCTAATAGTAAGGGAAAACTCCAGATTGATGTTTTCCACCCTGAATTTGGTAACTGTGTAGTGAAGTGTAGCAGGTTATATACTGTCTCAGGTTCCCTAGTCTGCATTAATTTTCATTTCTCTACAGTTTGTCTGGGGGCCATGTAGTAGGTAATTTCTCTCCTCATGAAGCATTTGCCATTGGCGGAACAAACAGTGTGAGAGGTTACGAGGAAGGTGCTGTGGGTTCAGGTTTGTCTTACATGGTGGGATGTGGAGAAATATCTTTTCCTTTGGTAGGCGTCCGTTGAACCCTTTTTCTTGTCTCTCTCCTACTTTTCTTGCTGATTCAATATTTTCCTCAATTTATTATATCATTTCATTTGCTAATGATTTAAATGAGTTCAATGTATCTTTTATTTTTATTTTGAATTTTTTTGGTGAACGGTGGATGTCTACCTAGCCACTGTAAAAGGCTTACCAAATATGTTCTGGTCCATACACTTGGAGGCCAAGCAATCAATTGAATAATTAAAATTTATTAATATTCCAAGGAGTGCAGATATGATAAATCGAAGTAGTGGGATGCGTTGGTAATGGAAGGGTAAAACAGGAGAGCACCAAACTGAGCTTGTGTGATGACTACTATTTGATAGTGTGAAACAGTAGGACACAAAAATTAAGTTTGTGTGATGATCAGTGTTGGAATTACTACTGTTGGAAATTCACTTTTTTTTTTTCCTGAGTTTCGATTGTGCTGGAATTACTACTGTTTCTTATGCCACATCCTTTGTTTCAATGTCTTCCCTCTACACTTGAGGCAGAGTGGCAGTGCGATATATATATATATATATATATATATATAAGAATTGGACCGGCTCGGCTAGTCGGACCCTGGTGATCCAAGCACTTAATTGGTTCGGTTTTTTGATTGGACCGTTTCTAAAAAAACCGAAGAAACTCGATCCGGCTGGTTTTTTTACCCGATAGGGATAAAAATTTATGCCTATTTGTGTTTTTTTGCAGCTGGGGCCTGTAGACGGGGCGGTTTTTGCTGATTATGGTACTGATCTTGGTTCTGGCTCACAGGTTCCTGGTAGGTCTTCTTTCGGTTTGTCTGGAATTTCTTTTGGTCTTTCGAATTCATTTCTCTCGCAGATGAGAATAAGTGAATATGGGTGGTCAATACGTTTTACTGTTTAAGCTTTGTAGGACTTTTGTTTTATGTCTGCAAAATCTATTATGCCACGTATTGTTGGCTAATTTTGTTCTTGTTTATAATTGGCAAGAGGACTAAATTGTATGAAGTTGTTTGCTAATTCAATCAGGTGACCCTGCTGGAGCAAGGCTAAAGCCTGGCAGTGGATACGGATATGGGTTTGGCATTCGCGTGGAGTCTCCTTTGGGACCTCTTAGACTCGAATATGCATTCAATGACAGGAATGCAAAGAGATTTCACTTTGGCGTTGGCCAACGGAACTAGGACTTATCCCTCTCTCCCTTCTCGTTACATATTTTGGTCTTTACGGTGAACACAAGTTTTCTTGTTTTATACGAATGGGTCGCTTTTGAGTTTTTTGACCACTCATCTCTCTTCTCCTCCATCGCCTTGTATGACAGTTAGGATTTATTTATTTATTAATTTTCGGGGGTTTACTCACGGTTGTCGACGTATGGGTGATAGGTGATAATGGCCAATTGGCAAAAAAAAAAAAAAAAAACGCGTTCTGTTCCATCAAATAAAGTTCAAATCATAAAAGACTTGGTTTTTAAAATGGCAATTTTAATTGTTTCTAATTCGAAAGGTCTTTTTATTTTTAAAATGTTAGGTATCAATTGTAGGAAGTTGGTTTTTCCTTCCGCTCGTTAATGTATAATTATGCTAAATGTTATACATAAATAGCGATAAAAACTTGTGTGCGTTGAAAGGCATATAGTTTTTTATACATAAAAGAGCATAAAGTTTCTTATAAATATTAAATAACTTGTCCATTACATAAAAACCTATGAGAAAACAGAAGCCAATTATAAAAGAAAAAAGGAGAAAAATACAAGGCAATTGAAATTCTTAAATTTACTAATTAGTTTTGGTGGTCGATATTAAGCAATAGATAATTTTCTGTTGCTAGTGTTTTATTTTCTTGAATTTTAAAGTTAATGATTTTTTAATTTAAAATATGTTAGGCATTGATGCACATCATGTGTTTGACTGCTACATTTGTATGCTAAATCCTGGTGCAAAATTTTTGCTTTTGAGACATTGATATCAAATATCATTCTTTGAAAAAGTGCAATTTGTTTTGTTTTTTTAATCGCAATAAAATCTTTTTGGCATCGAATTTCAATAACAAAACCAACAATTCACTCAATATTTTATATACAAGGAATAATGAATACGTTGCCACAATAATATGCTACCACCACTTACGCTGTATACCCTAACGTATAATAGTATAACCTCCTAGAACCGGTAATGAATTACAAAAATAGACATTAATATACGCAAGCAAAACTCATGTTATGATTCAATATGGAAACCTAATTACAAAAAGCCGTACCCATGCTGCTTCGACTTGATATAAAAGCATAGGACACATTGCACTCGTGACAATGAGATTTGAATTTACCTTGCAAATTATTTAATTTTTTTTTTTAAAACCAATCAATTTTAATTTCAATTATATGAATCAATTATATGAATCAAAACAAAAAATATATATATTTGAAGGGATATTTCTTTTTTAAATATTTCTATCGATCATATTTTTTTAAAAAATATTGTAATTCTATCTTTCTTATTATTACCTTTATTCAAATTATTTTTAGTGTTTCACTCAATTTTTCTTATCTTATTTAATATCATTCTTTTCCATCATAACATATGCATTCATTGGCCTACAACATAAATGATCAAACTAATATAAGTAATTCTCTTTCATTTTTCTTTAATCAGAACAATTTTAATGACACGACAAATATTCTCATTTCTAATATTGTTCATCCTAGTCTTACCACACATTCATTTAACATTTGCATCTCAACAATACTGTGCTTCTGTGTATGTTATTTTTCATTAGCCCAATACTTTATTCTACACAACAAAGAATGTCTAACAACTGTCCTATAAAACTTTCATTTTAAGTTCAGCAGTATATTGTGATCACATAAAACTCCCGTCGCACTTCTCCACTAAACTCATTCGGCTTTAATCCTATGATTGACATCATCATTAATCTCTCTATGTTTCACTGAATTACTAATCCTAGGTACTTAAAACATTCCGTGGCTAGTATATATTGGTTATCAAATGTAATAACACTTTCTCGTTATTCCTTTGTTTTAAAAAATTATACAACATATATTCGGTCTTTGATTTGCTTAATCTGAATCCTCGATCTTCTAGATTTTGTCTTCACAACTCTAATTTTTGATTGACATTTTTTTAATTTCATCGATCAAAATAATATCACAGCAAACAACATGCATCACAATATATCCTTACGGATACTTTTGGTTATATTGTCCATTATTATTGCAAAGATGAAAAGACTTGAAACTGATATTTGATGCACCCCTATCGAAATTAAAAACTCATTTGTTAATTCACCACTGGTTCTAACATTGATTACAATCCCCTCATACACATCCTTTATTAAACTTACATATTCGATAGGAACATTTTTTTTTTCAAAGTCCACCAGAGCATATCTTTAAGTAATTTGTGAAAGGTTTTCTCTAAATTTATGAAGGTCATACGTAAATCCTTTCTTGTTATTCTAAACTTCTCAATAAGTCTTTTTAATATATGAATTGCTTTTATAGTAGATCTACCAAGAACGAAACAAAATTAGTGTTCTAAAATCTTAGCATGCACTTTTAAATGATGCTCAGTAACCTTTTTCAATAACTTCATAATATGACTTATCGGTTTTATTCCACGATAATTTGAGCAATATGTCACCTTTATTTTTATATAAAGGCAATAGTTACTCTTCCTCCATTTAATAGAGATCTTATTATTTTGTTAAATCTTATTAAACAATTTTATCAACCACTTAACCCCAAACTCACCAAGACATTTTCAAACTTTGATAAGAAACATATTCAAGCTTGTCGCCTTTCTAGTCTTCATACAATGCAATGCCTCTTTAATTTCACTTGCCCTTATCCTTCATAGGATATCACAATTTAATTTGTTTGACAGTATATTTACATTACCAACATCCTGAACACAATGCCTATCGAAAAGTTTGTTAAAATATTCCTTTTACCTTTTTTAATAGCAGTATCACCTTGTGATTATAGTCTCTAATCAGCGTTGTCAAAAACGAGCACCTCAGCGCTTAAGCACAGCGCCAAGGGCTTCCTATCATGCCCCAACTACAGGAGGCTTGAAATCGGGAATGCAACTTTCCCATGCCCGCAATCGAGGACAAAGGGTTGGTGACTAGCACCTAAAAGGGGACAAACACAATGGGTGCTATCCAGAATGCACCTATACAATTATACACAATAATATTCCTATACATTTCCAAAGACATGTAACTGAAGAAAAGTTATCATTACATATCATACGTATCACATGTCAAATTAGTACAATCGCCACGATCTCATGTCCGGGAAGATGGATAATAATAATAAGAATACAAAACAACTAGTCAACGATAAATATAGAAAATCTCTTACATCAAAGGGGTCTGGTCAACTCAACTACAAGCCTAACGGCTACTTCATGCTAGAACTTAAAAAGACATGATAAGAGTGTAGGTGACCTATGACCCTACACCACCCTACTAACTCGCAAACATTTAAAATTACATGTTTTGTGTATGCATGTGTAGTGTGCTATACATACACATAAAAGCATAATAACTCCCAGTAATATCCATGCAATCAAGCCAACACGAAGCAGTTCAACACACAAATACCACCACCTCCCTTTTTCAACCGATCAATTCATGCAAGGCCCTCAAAGCTTGCTAGCCACATATGGGAACATGAAATCAAAAGTCAGCCACATATGGATCCTTAATACTATTAACCAGACATATGGCGGGGGACCTTTGTCACACCCTCGAATTCTAAAGAACCTGAAACCAGGAACGTGACTTCCCCTTGCTCACATCCGAAGGGTCAAGGGGTTAGTGACAAGCATCAATAGAGACTACACTGTGAGTGATGTCTCAATCATGCAAATCTGTATAGTTATACATCAAGGGTAATCCTGTACTTTCTCCTACATTATCATGCATACAATATGTTAAACAATAATACATACATCACATCACAAATAATGTATAAATATAACTATTCATGGACCTATGTCCGGGATATCACATAAAAGTAATACAGAATATATTACTGTATCATACATCAGAGTAGTGGGCATGTCACTCCAGAGGAAAGTTCTCCACTAGTCTTGGGTCACACCTAAAAAGGGTAAACAACAAAGTAAGGGTGAGCTACAAGCTTAGTAGGTGACCCCATAACTCTATATCGCTATACTATGCAAAATTGATAAGTTGATACTATATGTTCAGTATACTCGTGCACAGTGTAGTGAGCAAGATCATCAGGACTCAGCTTACAAACAAACATTAGGACCCAACTTATCCATAACAGGATAACTTGTCCATGATCCTCCACTGGATCTCAACTCAGGGCACTTAACTCTAGCATCACGAGCTCAACAGCTTAACCCAAGCCACAACCTATCACTACGAGCTCAATAACTCAACTCAGGCCACAGCCTGTCACCATGAGCTTAACAGCTCAACCCAGGCCTCAGCCTGTCACGTCAACCACATATCACAACCTGTGCATCACAGTGAGAATACACAAATAAGTTACGAAGCTCAAGGCCCAAATCCTCAAATCAACACACCAATATCAGTAAGACATTAGGGTTCACAACACTCCATCTATAACCGAGGCCATTTTCCATAAATTTATCCTCATGTCTTGACCAAAAGAGAAGGTGTTTTCTTGAAATAAAAAGTCCCGAAAATGGTTCCTTATATCATAATTAAGATAACCTGATTTTTGGGGATTTTTCTGAGAGGTCTAATCCCACTTCGCAAATAGTCACCTCGAACTAAAAATTGAATTTTTCCGGGATTCAATACTAATTCCCAATTTTCACATTTTGAAGGAGTAAGAATTTGATTTTCTAATATTTTTCTTTGAATCTAAATGAGAGGTATTTTCTTATTTACATTGTAACTTAAGTATAGTTACATTTGAATCCAAGGGGAGATATATCTCCACATTTATGTATTATACTTAAATGTGGAGATATACGTATAAGTTTACAATATAATAGTCCCCAACATTGGCAACTGCACTAGAACAGCATTGCCTAACTACTCGAGGCACCTTGCTTGAGGCTCAGCTCGAGCTTGCTTGACGCTCATGATTTGCTCGAAGTTCCCTACTCGAAGCACCCCACTCGAGGCTCTGCTTGAGGTTGGCTCGACTCACAAGCTTCAAGCAGTGTCGAGCAGCTCTCCCAACGTGATTCGATGACTGCATTCATCCTGGTTTCATCTCTAAGACCAATTATACCAGTTTAATCCTTATTTATAAGCATCAATTCATCCCTATCATGAGTTTCTAATATCCTCTAGCCACATTAGGCTACCAAACAACCTAAAGAATCAAGGTTGCATGCTCGATTTCCATTTTCCCTAATTTTCTAGGATTCATCACAAATTTCATGAATTCATCTAATTCTTGTATGTCAATCTAATGAAACAGCAAAGAAGAAGTGAAGAATCAAGGGAACACCTACCTGAAATGATTCTTTGCGATCCACAAGCTCTAATTGCCCAAATCATCAAGGTTTCAAGCTTCTAAGCGCTCTCTCTCTCTCTCTCTCTCTCTCTCTCTCTGTCTAGATCTCAAATGCACCAACACAACAGCATAATGTGGAAGCCTTCTTTCTTCACCTCTTATTTATATTTACTGCATTTCTCTTTAATTAATCATTAATTAATCAATCTCCAAAATAATAATTGACCTCCCGGGGTCACAAATTCAAATTGAGCTCAAATACAGTAAAAACTTTTGAGATGATGAGCACATTACTATCTATATGTTTTCCAACTTAACTGACTGCTCAAACGCAAGGTCAACTAACAAACCCCAAGAAAGTAAACAATCGGGTCACTTGGGGCTCCGACCCAAAATTGGGCTCAAGTATAATCAAAATGCTCACATTGATGAACACAAGATGGTTTAGATGTTTCTAACAACCTAGAATGACTATCTATCAGTCATACTCAAATACAGGTTTTTACAACCTTGGCCTCTAACTAGCCCTATATGGGATCTCGTTTGACTAACCAATCAAACAGGCAAAACCCCACAATCAAAGCCTACGAATGGCATGAGGTTCTAAACCCACAACCGTATTCATACAAATTAACATTTCATGCCAAGTAAATAATAATATTTCATACCTCGTGTCGTAACTCAATTTTGTCTGAGTTGGACATATGCATTTTTATTCTATTTCATATATTTTATTTTTATGTATTTTACGTTTGTGCTGGTCAATAAAGGGCCATGACCACTAGACCAAGGTATGTAATTTTGTTAACTTCTTTCAACGAGCTTCCAACTACCATAGAACCGGTCTTAGGTGGTGAGGAACGAAATTTGAACAATCTTGCAATTAATTGTGTTCAATTTTCATAAGAAACGAAAAAGTTAAATCAACACGTAAGACAACCTTTCGAACCCTACTGCAACTGACGTTATGTATCCTTTTAGTTTTGCACGTTATAATAAAAAATTGTGTTGTCATCATTATTATTGTAGTTTGTTATTTATTAGTATGACTATTATTATTAGTGTTATACATATATATTATTGTTATTATTAGGATTAGTATTATTATTGTACCTTATCCTCTCCTTATTTAACACACATGCGAAGCCGCAAGCCAGATGCCACGATACCACCATCACCAGCTGAATGCAACGGTCTCTCCCCAGCACCCCTACGACAGCTCCAGGCCCAGCCGTCCTTCACCTCTGCACTCGCAAGTCGTCTCCCTGCACCATTGCCAACCCCTCTTTGCTCTACTGAACAAAACCCCAACTCCCGGCATCCAAATCAAGCCATACCCTGCAAGATCGAGTTTGTCCCATGAAATCAAGGAAGGGGATTATCAATCGGATTATAGGTCCCAAAGTGAGCCTAGAAAGGGGGGGGGGGGGGTAAATAAACTTTTTCGCGGAAGCTAATGAATATAGAAAGAAGATTATAGAGAATGACTATGATTTGATAATTAATTAGAAGTGGACAAAAGAGTATATGAGTTTTAATGGGATAATAGATAGATCTGAGATGAGTTAATAATCTTAATGTGAAAGACCTCAGATCGTATATGAATATTCCAACGGATGTTAATATAGAGAGATAAACACTATTTAGGAATATTCAATAGTATGCTATTGATTATGGATTATCAATGTAAAGATTAACAAGATCGTTGTGCTGGATCGTTGAACAAGATTTTTTGAATGATCTTCAAAGTGTGTTCTTGTTCTATGTTCTTCACGCACACAACATATAGGAAGTATTCTCACAGTTTCTCTCTTTAGCGTTGAAACTCTTGAGTTGATTCTCCAAACGTTATTTTGTTTTTAAGTGAGAATTCATTATATCTTTTGCTTGGAGTTCCAAGTTCTCGCTTTTTGAGCTATGATCATTTCAATGTCAAAGTGTATGTTAAATATTAATTAATGTTTAAGTGATGTGCGTGTGCCTTTTCATCCCGACAAATTGACTTCTAGCCATTAATTTGCAGGAGTATAGGGGATGGGTTGATCTGCTCGTATCCCACAGATCCGCTGCCCATACTGCATGTTGCATGTCCATGCTGGATCTTTTAATCTTCACCGTTCATTTGCTGATGGTGGTTGATAGTCATTAATGCGACAATAAATGCGCTTGACTATTGCGAATGGCGTGATCAAACTACAAAACCCTAGTTGATGATATCGCTAAATGTACACTGAGTGTTGTGAGTTTGCCACAAAGATTAGGTGCCTCAAAGATCGGTGACTTGAAGATTTTGGGATGAGCCCTATAAGTTTGGTGAAGAGATGCTTCTGGCTTCGACAATGTTAGATCCTGCGAGTCTTCAACTCTTCGATTCTTCAATTTTATATTGCATGTATTTGTTTAGGTTAAGTCAAGTAATACACTCTATGATATTCGGCTCTTTGATTCTTCCACTCTTTGAGTCTTCGATTCTTAGAGTTGTCATGAAGAGTCTACTTAACCTCTATTTACTTTCTTATGCTACGAGTCTTCGACTCTATTCCTTTGAGCCTTCGAGTCTAGGAGTCGCTCAGTTCGCTTAAAGTAGCTAAGATGTTCTGCGATTTTTCAGTTCTTCGGGTCTACGAATATAAGATGAGTCTTCAACTCTTTGTGTATTTCGCTCAGCCAATTATAGTATATTCCGAGCTGAGTCCTCGACTCTTCGAGTCTTCGACTTTTGAGTCTACGAGTTTTAATTTTATTTGCTGATAATTTCTTTTAATTAACTTTCTTTGACTCTTTGACTCTTTGACTCTTTGAATTCACAACTTTCCAAGTCTTAATTACATTTAAGGTTATATCAGTTCCAGTTGTTCTATTGTCTCGACTCTACGATTGTTATAAGCTGACAATTTTTGTGATTGAGTATCTTCGACCCTTTGACTCTTCAAGTCTCTGAGTCTCACATTTAGGTATGTTTTGTCAGTTTTCTTTGTTCCATTTTCTTCGACTCTTCAACCCTAGCCTTCGAGTCTTCGGATTTTCGAGTTATCTATTAGTTTCTCTAATTAGACACCTTCGACTCTTCGACTCTTCGAGTTATCTAACTTAACAACGTATTATTAAAGAGATGGTCGACCAAGGCATGGGAAGTTCTCTGGAGAATTAAGGTTGACCAAGGAGCACTTTTCACTCAACCACCACCTCACGGGCATTCTGCTAGCCGCTTCTAGTATGCTTGGCATGCCAAGCACTTTCAGAACCACTTTGAGCGGGATCTTTGAGCACAACTCCAAAAAGCGACCAACATAGCAGGCTCGATTCTCCATGCCACACTATGCTTAACATCGAGTAGCTCGAGCAATAAGCATCAAGCAACAGTCGAGTAAGCATTTGTTACTCAGTAACTGACCTAGTCTTTTGCCATAATCTGGTTTTCATTGTAATTTTGTATTTTAGAGGGGCAATTGGGTCTTTCTAGCATGGGAAAGTGAGGAGAGGATGGGAAAAGAGATAGTAGCCCTATATAAAGGCTGCTAAGGTTCCATTGAAGAGATCTTTTTGGCCTCCTACACCACGTATGTATTCTTGGAGTGGATCACAGTTAGAGAGCAACAAAAGGAGACATAGGGTTATCTATGGTTTATGTGGCCAAGCTTTGAGAATTAGAGAAAGAAGAAGAAGGCTATGCTTGAGATGACAATACCGACCTTAGCTTGACAAACTAAGGTTTGTAATTGATTTAGTTTAATTTTCTCTCTTATTGTAATCTTAAACCCTAACCTTGGTCTTGTAATTTCCTTGTATGATATTTATTTATATAAATTGATATTTAGATTTATTGTGTTGATTATTGAATTAATTAATTGTTTATATGAATTCTTGTGGATTATTTGGAAGCATGATCGCTTAATGCTTGGAGTAGCGTTAATCGTTTAGTTTATGACTTTATGATTAATTACAAAGGACTGAGAGATGAAGTAATTAGTAGAAATATCATGCAACCTAACTAAGGTAGGCTTAAGTTGCAAGATGTTGAGTCGCCCCATGAAAATCGAGCTAAAGCTAGTGAGGAGCTGGTTTGAGGCTAAATGACTCCAAAACTTAAATGGTCACCCATTTCCTAAGTTAGGGTGACATGCGGACATATCACTCGAGAGAGAGTGGTCAATGCATTAGAGAGTTGAGTTCTCAATCACAATACGACAACATAATTCATATAAACAATATTCAATGAAAAACTCATCATATAGGTCTAACCTCCATACCTTAGGTGGAAAGCCATTGCAATACTTCTTACCACTTGCTCCTTCATCGCAATAATTTAGGGATTAGAATAAATTAGATAATTGTAGTTTAATTATTTATCTTTCACACTATTATGCTAAGCCCTATGGGATTGACCTTGCTTGTGACACGAGAAGCAACGTATTTTTATATGATTGACCCTGCTTGCTATATCTATATAGGTTAAGTTAGATAATTATAAATATTTTTATGAGCACTATAACAAGTTTATCACTATAGCTTTTACTTTAACTAATCTATTAAAGATGCTTTTATATTTTGTATGGTTATAGACTCACACCGAGAGAAGAAATAAGTTGAAAATGCAAAAATTGAACGACTTGGTTTTTGTGAAGTACAATTAAGCACTCAAGGATCAATCATTGTAAGAATGGCATCGATCTAATTGATTTGACGAACGTTGATGATAATAATGAGTGGCTGATTGGAAAAATGGTAGTAGGAAATGATGAAGATGAAGATATGAAAAATGATGGAGTTTTTGGTGGAGAGTCTAATGACTTGACTTGGGGTGTTGTGGCTAAAGCAACTGGAATTAAAGAACCCTAAAAAATTACTAGGAATAAAGCTAAGTCAATTCAAGGAAACTTAAGTTTTGGTAGTTCTGGTAGTTCTAAAAGCTCTACAGACAGTGGATGAGAATTCTAATGAGTTAGAAGATAATGTTAAAGAATACTGCTATAACAATGAAGAGATTTATGATAATAGTTGTAATGAAGATTTTGAGGACGATCTGTAGACATTAGAAAGATCACAAATTTGATTTGATTAATCATAGTTTATGAATAATAAATATATTTCTTCTATAAAATGTGTTTCGCTTCACTGAAGCAAGCCTTTTTTTTTTTTTTTTGCATTTCATGCTTAAATCGATAAGATACCCATTAGTATGCCATGCATTGTAGACAACTTTGTCTCTAATACACTTCACAATACCTAAATCTTTAGTCTTCTTCTTCCTCATTCGAGATATCTTTTTCTCCATCTCTAGGGTCTAAACACTTACACAAATCTTGATACATCCTGCCTCAAGCCTCCTTCACAACTTTCTTGGCCTTTTTTTTTACAATCTATATTCTTAAAACTCACGTCATCTCTATCCTAGCCGAGACATCTATAATATATTCGTTTATTCTTAATATATCTTTTTACTTCATTGTTTCGCAATGATGTGTCTTTACCTGACAACACCCTACTTTTAGATTCACTAAGTTCATCTTTAGCCACACATTTAATATAATTTACCATTTTATTTCACATTACACTACAATTGATCTTATCTTTCCAATTTGTCTCCTTGATTAATAAAAGGTATTTGACTGTCCCATACTAACGTCCATCCCAAACTACCATGAAGTTAGAGTGAAATGTATGAAGAAAGAAATATCTGATACTGAAGAAATGTTAAAGTCTCATAAAGACATGTGGGAGAAGTATGGGTGCTCAATAATGGTTGATGGCTGGACTAGTAGGATAGGTAAGAGTATTATCAACTTCTTGGTTAACTCACTTGCTGGATCAATGTTTGTTAAATCTGTTATGCATACACATATGCAAAAACTGGTGAGAAAGTGTTTGAATTACTTGATGGATTTGTTGAATATGTGGGGGAAGAAAATATGGTGCAAGTGATTATTGACAATGACTCTAATTTTAAATTGGCTTGTAAATTGTTATAAAGCAAGAGGCCCAACATATATTAGACACCATGCACATTGCATTGACTTAATATTGAAAGATATTAGTAAAATGCCTTTGGTATTGAGGACTTTGGAAAGAACCATATTTTTGATAGGTTATATTTATAATCATGTCAGTGTGTTGAGTTTGATGAGGAAGTTTACAAATTAAGGAAATCTAGTTTGAGCTGGGAAAACTAGATTTTGCACATGTTATCTCACATTGCAGAGTGTTCACAAACACAAAAATTCATTGAGATCCATGTTTGTGTTTGAAGAGTGGGCCTCAAGCATAGCAACAAAGGAGGCAAGGGGGAAGCGTGCAAGAGGAGTTGTGTTGATACCTTCATTTTGGAATAATATTGTCTACAATCTACATTCTTAAAGTGATGAGCCCTTTAGTTTGAGTTCTGCGACTAGTTGATAATGAAAGGAAACCAGCTATGAGCTATATATATGAAGTCATGGATAGAGCTAAGGAGACTATCATGAGCTCATTCAATGGAAGAGAGGATAAAGATAAGGATGTTTTCAAAATTATTGATGAGCAATAGGAAGTTCAACTCCACCATCCATTACATGTTGCTAGCCACTTCCTTAATCCTGAGTTCTTTTATAATAATCTAGATGTTGGGCTTGATGAGGAAGTGACAAAGGGCCTTTTAGCTTGCATATGAAAGTTGGTTCCAAATGAGAATTTGCAAATGAAGATTATGGATGAATCGTCAATATATAAGAAAGCGAAAGGTATTTTTGGCTTTAATTTAGCGGTAAAATCAAGAAAGATAAAGGCTCCAAGTAAGAAATGTTATTTTATAATATAAAATTTTATATTATGTTTGAATTCTAAACTTTAACATCTAAATTTCTTATACATCTGAATGATATAGTACATATGAAAACTCTGCTCTTACTTTGCAACAATTGGCATGCAAGAATCTTAGTCTCACATGTAATGCTTCTGGATATGAACGTAATTGGAGTGTCTTTAAACAAGTAATTTAGAATTATAATTTACTTAATAATAGTAATTTTATCAAACTAATACTTAGTTACTTACTCTTCATATTTTTTATGGTTGTAGATTTACACTAAGAGGAGAAACAAGCTGGAAATGAAAAAATTAAATGACTTGATTTTTATAAAATACAATCAAACACTCAAGGCTTGATATGATTGTAAGGATGCCATTAATCCTATTACTTTGACAGACATTAATGATAGTAATGAGTGGTTGATTGGAAAAATGGAAGTAAGAAATGATGAAGTTTTTGGTGATGAGACTAATGACTTAACTTGGGGTGTTGTGGCTAGAGCAGCCAAGGTTGGAGAACCCTCCAAATTTATTAGGAAGCAAGCCAAGTTAACTCAAAGAAAGTTAAACTTTTTTGTTGATAAATAAAAGACAGTATATTATAAAAAGGACAAGTACAAAGAAATTGGGCAGGGGATAGCCAGACCCAAGAAAAAAGCCTAAAACACATAATTTCATGAAACCACAATAGGCCAAGGACAAAGCCTAAAAATAGGCAACGAAGAGGAGCCCCTAAGAGCCAACTACCTCAGCCTAGAAGGCCGAGATATCCTGGCATCATAATTAATCAAAGAGGTGAGCTTTTTGACCTCCCGCACCCTTTTAGAGGGGGATGGGGGGTGGGGAGGGCATGGCAAGAAGGGGATGGGCTAGAGGGGTTATGGACCCTAGGTGGATGGGGGTTTAAGTGGGGAAGAGGCGGGTCGGGTGAGGGTGGGCTAGGGAAGGGGGAGGTGGGCCGAAATGGCATGGGCCGATGCAAGGGTATGGTGGGAAAATAAAGGCAAGGAAGAGGTAAGGTTTGAGGGAGGGGGCAGCGGCGCCTGCAGGGGGGAGATTAAGGACCGGGCTAGCATCAACACTACGTGGCGGATGAGGAGAGGCAATCAACGCGGCATAGAAGCAACCTTCAAGACGGTTAGACTCCACTGTCTCGAGGCAAGCAATGACCACGTGAGTCGCACTAGGAAGCTAGACACCACTGGGAAGAGCCAAAGAGACCAGCGCGTCGATCAACGACTCAAGAGCCAATGCCGGATGATGAGGCAATGCCAACAGAGCAGACGCTGACTGGGCACTAGACGACTCTAGTGAGCAGGGTCGTACTGGATGGCCCGCCGGAGGAGGAGAGGCCGAAGTAGGCCCGGGTGGAGGCGACACCAGCCCGAAAGAAGCCGATCCATTGAGCAAGAGGGGACGCCAACACCTCCGCAATAAGGAAACAGCCGACAGAGGCACGGCCGATCCGACAAGGGCCGCAACAGGGGCTGGAGCATGGCCGGGATGTACGGAATGAAACACCTACAACTTGTGGTACCAGACAACGTGAAAAAATCCAGTGGATGACCCAATCCAAATGCTGAAAGGGGGGACAAATGGATGTCCAATTCCACACAAAAACGGCCCTTGCTGGGGAGAGCAAGTGTGGTGGTGGGCAAATCCATGGCCAATAAAGTACCAAAGGAAGAAGCATTTGGCCGAAGTAAATCAGGATGAAGAAATTGCAACGGGAGGTGGGGAAGAGAAATCCAGATGGGAGTCAAATATTGGTAAGATTATCACCAGCTACCCAACGAAAGATCTGGTAAGAAAACGAAAGAATGAAACAAGAAGGCTTAGAAAGGAGGCGAAAAAGATCCTCTTCCAACTCAAAGCACGCCATGGGAGTATCAAAGGCAAGGAGGCCAACAACAAAGTCGCCGGAAAAGTGCTCATTATCAAAGTAACGGCGGAGGGAGTGAAGCTGCGACCGGCCGGAGAAGAATTTCAACAAAGCCGTGAAGGAAAAATCTCGAGCAAAAAGAGTAAGATCGTCCACCAGAAAGATAATGGTCGATAAACCATCTTGGTGGAGGCATACGCCTTGACGCTTAGGTGATCGGAAAGAGTACGGAGAGAAGGACCTTTGGCAGATAGGCCGCCGAAAGAGGGTGCCATCACAACAACCTCCAGAGGCAACCGCCGGAGGGACGCCGAAAAAAGTGAAAGATTAGAAAGAAGGGAGAGCTTCTCTCTCCATATTTAAGTTTAACTCAAAGAAAGTTAAACTTAAGGATTAGTAGTTCTAAAGGCTCTACAAACCATGACTTGAAAGAGAAATATGAGAATTTTAATAAGTCAAAAGATATGTTAAAGAATACCAATCTGATAATAAAGATATTTATAATAGTAGTTATAATGAAAATAATCTATAAACATTTTATTTGAGTAGTTGTAATAAAAATGATATATATACATTTTATTTGATAAATTATTATTTATGAATAATATATATATATATATATATATATATATATATATATATATATATATATATATATAACGTGTACTTTGCTTTAATTTTTTTTTTACACTGCGCTTAAAGCAACAAGATACCCTTTAAACGTTAAGTGCACTTAGTACTTTTGATAGCCTTATCCCCGACATTTCCATAGTAACTTGCATAACAATATTTTCTCAATCTTGATAAAGAAGAGCCTTAACTTGATGAAATATAAATTGTGATGTTTGGTGCACCCCAGCTAACAAGTTGCTTAGCATGAGACTAGTCAAAGAAGTAGGGATAATTTTTCCCTTTCAGTGTAATTTTTATTTTTTTAATGAAGATTCTATTAAATGACTACTATTAAAATGAAATACAATAAAATATTTTGATTACTATCGCCATCAAACTTTTACTTAAGTTAAAAAGATTATTCATTCATACTTAAGGAAAGATAGCAGTAACAATTCTGGCCCAACAAATGGGTTTCTCAGATGTCATTCACATGAAATCTGCATCTCGAAATTGTTCTCCCCAAAAGCGAAGTAAAAGGTTAACACGGCATTGAAAAACTTTATGTTCCTTCGACCCACATGCAGCTAAAAAATGTTTTAAATGTTGATTACTCAATGAAACTTCGATACACGAGCCCTAACATTAGTTTTTGACCACCGTCAACATTTGAAGCCAACATTGCTTGTGTATCTGATTTTCCAAGGACAGGAAACTTTTATCCATATACTTTCATGTACTTACCCTGTGGAGTGCACTAACGATAGAAAAGTTGAGTGGCGGCAAAGGAGGTCCACAAATCACAATTAATATGCACGTTCATTGCTGCCAAGTGCGACAAATGGGAGTTGAAGGAATCAGAGCATTGGTTCTGGAATGTACAACATCATGCCGTAAATGTGGTACTACAAATTCGTCTCCTCAGGTAAGCTGATCTCGAGTAAATATAGGCTGCAATAACACTCAATCTATAAGGAAAACTGAGACTCCAGGAAAAATTAACAAATTGCAGTCCACAAAACTTAGCCAGCCTTCACATATGCCCACAGTAAAGTGAGTAGTTTGGGTACTCACTCATTTATAATTAACCTTCGATTTTCCCACTACAAATACGACATTTTACCATTTTACTAAGGTGTCTTGGGATTTGGTTGAGTTCTGACATGGACACCTATTGACTACTATATAAAGGTGCCTGTCAGAGAATAACAATTCTGTTGTTCAATCAGAAAGAAGGGGAGAGAGAATGTTAACCCTTCCAAGACAAACATAGCATCTGCTTTTGCACGCACATGAACGTTTCTATAATATACCTATAGCGGAGGAATGTACTTAGAGAAGCACAAAGATTGAATTGCCAAACTTACTGAATATTACAGATCAGACATAAGTATTCTTAACAGTTTGAATCACTTTTAGGATCAATTACCTTCCAGACATGAAAGCCATGCCAAAGAACACGGCCTTGACCGCTTGCTTCTGCCCCGCATAATCAAATGCCAATGGTAGCATTTCATGCAACGTTAGAAAAGCCATAACCCCACCAACTGCCAACAGGAGTACGCACACCAATTGAAAATCGTTTATAAATAACAATTTCAATTTTTTAATCATTCAAATATACTTAAAAAGAACCAAACCTGCTCCTAACAAGCCCTCGAGGATTTCAGGATTTAAGCTGCTTGGGAATAGATAGGCTACATTACAACATGTCAAAATCTTGTCAGCATTCTTGAGGAACAAGTACTGCAGCAAAAAGCATGTAGATTGACATGTAATTGAGATATCCAAAGAATATGTTTATTGGTTTTAAAGAACAAATATTAACAAATTTAAAATCTTCATGAAGCATATTCCTAAAGAAAATTCACAAAAAGGCCCAACACAAAATTGAGCTGTACATGATTTTCTTTCTAATGGCTCATGAACTCAAACATTATGCTCATCCATGACAAGGTTCAAAAATACAAAATGTGATACGGTACGGAATTGAAGTTGTACGGCAAGACGGGCGCTTTGAGGCAGTCGAGGTGGGCGCCTCATCTGTTAACGACAATTTCTTTTTAAATATATACAAAATATATAAAATTAAATGAACAAACTTAATTTTAAAATAACAAAACCATACTAAAAGTATCAAATAAAGTTTCACACTCACTAAAATTCAAATTTATGTCTAGTCATACCACGGTTCGAAGTATCGTCCGCGTTTGAGTCGTATCGGCCGATATGTCGCGGTATCGGAGGGTCTCGATACGAGTTCCAGGCCCGATACGAAGATATCGCAATCCTTCTCCATCTCGGAGATCTCGGCCGAGAAGCGACGGTACGGCCGATGTTGAATTGGATCGCTTCATCACGGACGAAATTTCGTCCGAAATTGACGGGATTGGTATGTTGCCTTTCTTCCTCCTCTGCTCCTTTTTTCTTTGCTTTTCTTCTCGCCGATAGTCCATCACTCCATCGACTCCATCCTCCTCGTCTTCTTCCTCTACGCACGCATCACGAACTGCGGGATCTGCCAAATCTGTGTCAACTGCACCAACTGCCGAATCTGCCAACTGCGTCGACTGCCCACTCGCGGCCGATTGCGGGATTCAAGGACGATCACCAATCACCGGTCGCGGCCGATTGTGTTTCTTATCTGCTTCTCTATGTTTCTTCCTCTTCTCTCTCTGCTTCTTCGTTGCCGTGCCCTAGATGCTAACGACGAACGCTTGTCGCTTGATACGATCATTAACATTTATTAAAATATACTAATAAAATATTTATTAACATTTATTACTTACTTCATTTATTTATTTAGTAATAAAATATTTACTAAGATTCCTTTTAGTCTAAAATTCATGCCGAATATATATTAACATTTATTTACTTACTCTGTAATTCCTTAGATATTAATTTTAATGTAATTAAAATTTAATAAATTTACATACTAATATTTATTAAAATATTTTAAATTTATACATATTATTATAATCTATACGCTATAAAATTTATTTGTGTATATTTAAATTTTATACTTTTCTTTTTATCTATTAAAATTTATTTATTAACTCTTTAAAAATTTAATATCAGTTTTTGTGTCTTTTTTATGTTTAAAGTCATACTATGCAATTCAAATCATTTATTTTATTGGTTTAATAATTTTAATATGATGATTTGATTTTTTCTAATTTTTTTATGATTTTTATATTTTTAATTGAATATTATTTCACGCTTAAAGTTATATCTCACCCGAGATGTGATGAGTCGTCTGCAACCGCGACGCGATGACGTCCGCGACCGCGACTTTGAACCATGAGTCATACATCAAATCCAAAAATTCAATAACTTAAATAAATAGACAATTTAATATTCTTTCAATAAGCTGTCATTCGTGTTTAATGGATGATAGTTAGAATTCCAATATGATTCATCATCATCTTTATCATTGGATAAGTCATTTAACTCCGGTTCTTTTTTTGCCTTAATCACAATGCCCTTTTCTTTTCCTACATCAAAACAATTTGATGTAACATAAAACTATATATAAATTTACAGTTCAATATATAGTAAAATCACTTCATTTAATTATTGAACATTAGTAAACTTACCTGAATATCCAACTATTCCTTCTTGTGTACTTCCACTTGGTTCACATGTAGAAGTATTATTAATACCATCTTTCCCAACTATTCACTCATTATCGGGAGGCACATCAATAGAAACTAAAGGGTCAATATCAACGGACAAGTTTTGTTGTTTAACGAATTTTTTCCTCAATTTTTTATTATACATCACATATACCAATGAATTTAGTTTCTTTGTAGCCAACCGATTTCTTCTTTTAGAATGAATCTAAATATATTAATTATAATAAAATTAGTATGAAAAAATATTGAAATTTCTAAAAGAAATCTGAAAATATATTAAATGCTATATTAAATTATTATTATATTTAAATTTTCTAAATGTATACATACCCAATTAAATGTACTTTAGTTTTGCTCATAACCAAATGATGAGTAAGTAAAACTTAAAACTCTCATTACAAAATATCTAAGCTTTGGGGTATTATATCCAAGTTCAACCCACCAATCATCTATAATAATACCAAGTGAGACTTAATAATTCATGTACTAAGAAAATAGATAGATAATTAAACACTACTTAAAAGAGAATTTCACATACCAGGATGATGTTTGTGCATAGTAGATTTTTTCAATTCAAAACCAAATAACTCTTTCTTTTGTCTAAAATATTTAATTTGCAGACAAGCCTTCTCTCTCTAGAATTTGGTATGAGCTTCTCTATGCACATCAATAATCTCATCTTAATCTATGAATGATTAGACATGTTTTCTGATTATTGAAATCTAGGATTCAAAAAATAAGCAGTTACGTGTAAAGGACGATATAATTGGAAGTCCTATTTATGATCAATGATCTTCTAAGTCTCACTATAAGTTACATACTCATCCCCTAAATTTTTAGCAATCTCATCTTTAGTCGCATCAATTGCTCCATAAATAAATCTCATTCCAGGCACCTTATCCGAATCAACCAATCTCAACACATTAACAAGAGATTTAGTTGTCTTCAATACATAAGACAACAAACCAAAAATTGCCATCCCTCATAATGATTTTTTTCACTTCCTTTCCTTCCACCTTATTCCCCCATATACTTTCTTTCCACTCTTGTGAAGTTAACATCTGCTTCAAATTCTCATGCAATTTATATATGCTTTGCAATGTTAAGTACGCAATAGCGAACCTAGTAGGAGCAAGTTGAACCAAGTCCTTTTGTGTGAACTTTCTCAACAATGCCAATATCCATCCATGATTATAAAAAAAATTAACTCACCTATTAAAATAATTTAATTAGTATATAAAAATAGTTACTATAAAATTGTAGAAAAAAATTCATAATATATGTAAGAATTTTTTTTTATAAGTACTAAGCATTAAGAGAAAATAAAAGGACACAAAAACAAATAGAGAATAGTCATACCCATGAAAAGAGAAGAGCCCAAACAAAAATTATAAGAAGACCACAAGGACCCAACAAGAAACAACAACATGAAACAACCCACTTATGGGAAGAATGCAAGAACTCTTAAGAGGCGGATCATCCGACTACCTTACCTTAGAAGTCCGAGAACTCTCGGCGCCATAATTAATCGAAAATGAGAGCCATTTAAGCTCCCGCACACTTTTAGACCCCGATCGCGCGAACTGCTGTGAGGGAATGACAGTAACCTTTCGGGCTTAATGCCTAGCTTTGATCTCACATAACAAATCAGAGGTAGCAAGTTCACAACCCTCGTAACTCACCCCTAACACAGATCCAATGGCTTTGTAAGAACAGAGCCACTCCAGCTCTTCCTCCATCGGCCAATCTGAGACACTCAGGAGAACAAGGCTCCCTAAAGAGAGCATCATCAAGTGAACCAGCAACAAACAAAGGTTGAACAGCCAAGCCACCCAGCGGATCCTCCCCAGGAAGCGCCACCAGTACACTCGCAAAACAAGAGACAGAAGGGTTAGTATCCTCAATGTCCTGCACACCCCAATCCCAAAAGGAGGCAAGAGAGCCCTCCAAGTGATCAGTAAAGGACCCAAACGAAAGAGAGGCTCGATGAGGGGAGGTGGACAAAGCCAGCCAAAGACTAACAAGAATGAAATATACCTGCTTAGCTTTTCACAAGCTCATTTATGTTGGGATAGTTCTTCAATTTTTTCAAGAATCAAATCTACACAATGTGTGACACATGGCGTCCACCATAACTATTTCTTCTTCTCCATTAATATTTCTCCAGCTTTTTTGTAGTTTCAGGCATTATCAATTACCACTTAAGCTATGAGATTCGCTCCAAATTTCTTCAATAATATCATGATCATCTAATAATTTAAATATAAGCGTTGCATCTTTCACTACATTGCTAACATCAATAGAACGCAAGAAAACTATGTCATATAGATTATTCACAAGAATATTGATTAATTGTCTACCCCTCATATCTTTCCATCTATCTGATAATATAGAAACTCATGTTTGTTCACATGTCTTTTTCATATCATGCATCATATTTTTAGTGTTCTCTTCCTCCTTTAAAATGTTTGTCTTCAATTCATAGCGGTTAGACACTTTCAAACCAATTCTATAAGAGCTAACAAATAGTGGACTATCAACAACATTAAAAGCAATGACATTGTCAAAGAAACATCGACTGATCTCCATACACACTTCATCACGTAAGTTTTTTGCAGTAATTCTTTTTTTGTTAACTTTCACCTATGTCATTAATTTGCTCAACATCATTCCCCACAATTCCCAAAAATTTATCTATAGGTCCTCTATTCACTCTTTGAGTTACACCATCACTAGTCGATCCCATTACAGAATCACTATTTAACATTGTGTTTTAATCAATCATTTCCTCTCTAACCATTTAATGCATTCTCTTTCAGTATAACTTTTGCATACAGGGCAACATTTCTTCTTTTACCGGCCAAATGTTATTTTAATCAAAATATTCTTTCCCTAATTTCTTTTTCGCAGAAAATACAACTAATATACTTATATTCTCTTTTTTTTTTATCCAATTTCATTTTATTTTCATATTTCCAACCGAAATCTCTTATTTGATTATTTGCCATATCTACATAATTAAAATTTAAAATTAAATCAAATTATTTAACTTAATTTATGTTTAAAATTTTAGAAATTAAATCAAATTATTAAAGAATTGAGTTAACTACTTACCTCAGATCGACGACAACATTGAAGCAGGACAAGCCAATGACACACTGGACGGCAATGTTGGAAGGTGCGACAATGCTAGACGGTGCAACGATGCTCCTCAGATCGACAATGCTAGATGACGACACTAGATGGGGCAATGACGCTGGACGAGACGACGACACTGCTACGACGACCGAATGATGATGAAGATGACGGCGTTGCTGCTTCGAATATTCAACGCGAGGCACGAGGTGAGGTGATAAAATGCGTTAGGTTAGCGAGTTATGTTTTTTATTTATTTAAAATGTGTCTGCCTACGTCGCAAGTGCCTCATCCCTAGTACAGGATGAGGCGCCAAAACGTCCCGCCTCACCCTTTTGAGGCGTCCGGTGACTGGTACGGAATTTGGGGCACTACCTCAACGTGGCTTGACGCTGAGGCGAGCAATGCGACACCTTGATCCCATTTTTTCGAACCTTTTAAGCGCCGCCTTAGCCCGTTTTTTCGAACCTTGGTCCATGATGATCATCAGCCATGTCTTGCTTTGAAGTTGTTAATTTGGCTCAAGTCTTCCAAAGGCAAGAAAAATTATTGGCATACCTACAATTACGACACCAAGGGGCTCAGCTAAGCCAGAAACTGTTGCTAGTTTGAATGCTTGCCATTTGCTGAGACACAACAGAGGTTAAAACAAGTAATGAATATTGTAGCAGTTATAATATATAGCAATAACATCTTAAAATCTCTGACAACAAAAAAAATTCTATAACCAACAAAATTAAAGACATCAAGCCAGTGAATTGTTTTTTTCCCTATTATTGTGAATTGGATACTGACGAATTTTATTTATTGTAATTAAATAAGAGGTCAGAGTAAGCATATCAAGCAAATTATTCAGTGCAACTTACAGCAACATTTGACCACAATTCTATAACTAATTATGCACCATCCAATGTAATACCAGTTTCCAATGGGGCCACATTCCTGGAATTAAGGTTGTGAATGGAATGACAAATCATAAATTCCTATTCACGATTGAGTTAGGCTTGAAAGGAGGCACTTGACAATCAAACATATTGAACTCATATGTCAAGAGAAAAATAGCTGAATTGTAGCCCATTTTGAAGCAAATACAGCTCATGCCTTTTTGTCCTCTTAGGGATCAGAAGTGGGAGATTTTCATTCAATCATTGACATATGACATGATAATAAAGACACCCCTGCAGGGTACAGACCCTGAATCATGTACATATTTCATCCAGGCACAAGAAATTTAGCTGGTAATGGCATACACTAGATATTTACCAGTCAAAATATAAAAAAATGTGACATAGGAAATTATTACCTTGTTGTGGCAAAATAAATAGGAAGTGCAACAGCAACACCCTGTAATGCATAACTTGTAAACATTATGATATAGATCTATTTCTATACATTTATGCTTTCTACAAAATTTCAAAACTTTTTAAAAAAAATTGAGACTTTTGCTCAGTCATGTTCCACCACATAAGCACTGCCTCATTTAAAATATTTGAGAGAATGTGAACAAGAGAGCTGAGATGGAGACAAAAGAAGGGCTTGAGGCTCATGAAGAATGAGCTCAAACAATCAGGCGAAAAGAAAAGGTGCACGCACATGGGCACACACACATTTGGGGAACCCTACCTAGAATACAGGCCTCATTAAATGTCATACATTTGGAGTGTCTAAATATAATAGGAATTGGTACTTCATTTCAACAAAACTTTATGAGGCGATTCTGAGATTCCTGGAATCCTGGATTATGCTAGGCTTCTGTCCACTAATGGGGTCATTTTCTGTTTGTTTTTGTTCTCTTTTTTTTTTCTTTTGTAAAATGCACCCATGCTTCTTACCCTTCAAATAATGTTTTTTCTTAATAGGTCCTAAGGTATTAAAATTCAATGCCTTCGGCCTGCTTATCTCTTTTAAATCCAAGAAAATCCTAAAAGTATTTCTGACTAGTACAAACTAGTTTTTTTATTTTAATTACTGAATTGTGGGTTAATTTGCCATCGCTATCCGTGCTGAGAATACAACTAGATATTATTATTATTATTATTAGTGTAAAAATCTGAACCACAAGTATATCATTTAGAACTTAAAAAATAAATAATAATAACAATAAAATAATTTAACCGTTTTCTGCAAATGAAGTTTAAAATTCAGAAGCCATATTAGAGATTTAGAGTTGAGAACTATTTTGATTCATGCTAGATACAAGCAATCAGGGGGCCAACATCATTTGCACATTTGAAATCTAACACATAGGATTATCTGCACATAAATACCTCTGGAATATTGTGCAATGCGATGGCCAGGGCCAGGTTAAGACCAACGCGAAGACCCTAAAACAGAAAATGCACAGAAAAGTTCATTAACGTTGGTGAAAGGGAAGTTTTTCAAGCCCAAAATTTATAACATTTGGAGTAATTAATCTTTCACCAACTCATCATCAACAACATGGTATCATTTCATTGAAGAGTTGGATATTATATTAGTCAACACATGTTTACTAAAACTGGTAAAAGCATGTTTGACAAAAAGTTGTTCTATTCTACAATGTTACGTCAACAAAGTTACTAATATTGCGAAAAGGCTTCTTTTTTCCCAATGTCCTAAAATGAACTCATTTTTCAAAAACAATACAAAAGCTTTAAAATACCTTAATTGACCCAAGGAACACAGCCATTCCCTCTGGAAAATTGTGCAAGCTTATGCCTGCAAAGCAACAAGCATAATACACACACACACTATCAGACTTCATTTTTTTTATAAGTGCTATCAGACTTCAATTTTGTGGAACCAAGCATGCATAACATCTTTAACTTTTTAGTAAAACATTCATTCTACCAAAATACGTAAAAAAAAAACATATTTGAATCAAACAGGAAGGCAATCAGCAATGATTATTGCAAGGGTAGTCAAACCTATTGCTGTAATGATTCCACTAAATAAAACTTGGCGGCGGTGTTTCTTCATGAGGTCCTTACCCCCCTCATCATTTTTCTGTTTTCATGTAGACAAAGAACAAAACACCCAAATGAAACTGTGCTTATGCAGGGAAAATACAAATTGCTTGTGTACACGATGTTTTTTTTCTTTCCAAACCTTATTACTTTTTTTTACATCTGAACTCGGTACAAGCGTCGGTTCTGGAATGAAATTGACCACCGCAGCAAAGAATATAACACCTGCAAAGAACTGCGTTGCCATTGCCAATGATTAGACAATTGAGCCACCAACGAAACAACCTCTTCTTTTTATTATTATTACTAAAATTTTTCTCAAGTTTCTATAGATAGGATGGATGCTTTGAACTGATTAAAAGAAAATAAAAAGTCACTATTAGTAGTAGTAGGACTCACCCAGAGGTTTCCTTTTAGAAAGCCAATGGAGTTTATAGCATTATGAGCCAAATCAAGAAAGGATATGCTCAGCATAAGCCCAGCAGCAAATCCCTACACGACAAACGGCATAGAGAGGCTTAGAGACATACATCACAGCTTATGCTGAACAATGAATTAAAAGGTGGTGTACACCTCTCTAGCCTCCTCCCATTCACCTGTAAAAGCCCAAGCATCTTCAAATTCGGGGCGGGTTTCAGAATTACCAAGAGAGCACCTGTTTTTCACCAGTCCAGACACATACATACATAATTAGAGGCTAATTGGCAGGGAACAAATCTCACCCCATTTTAAGTTATAAAGAAAAATAAAAGTGGGAATGAAATTGGGTTGAATCCGAGACACAAGGCGGTGGTCATACCTAGAGAAGTACTTAACCCACCAACGAGTGACAGAGCCAGAGCCACCAAAACCTGGGAATCCATGATGTAGGTTTAAGGTTTCTTCTCTCCTCCGAGGCCCCCCCCCCCCCAGTTTTGGTTAACAGAAACGTAAGCACAAACTCACAGAATGTTCGCCTGACATGAAATAGCCGCGTAGCACGTACGCTGTCAGAGTCCGTCCTTACGGGAGCGACTTCCTGTTTGTTGGCTCCGGGATGACAACGGGGGCGGGTAGGGATCGGATAAAGAGTGATCCGAACATCGAATGTGGTCGGGGCGGGATAGGGCTATTGCGGATTGAGATACCATCGGATCATATGGAATATTTTAAAATAAGATTATTTAATATTTTTTGGACTATCATTATCTTGCTTCGTTATATTTTAATGTTGGACAAAAAAAAGGATTTGAATTAAAATGGAACAGGACAGTTCGGATTAGAATTATCGTCCTTTAGTGAATAACTATTTCTCGCATATTATTTCTCGCCCCATTTGTGTATTGTTGTATGGTTTGGTCCTACTTTGGCAAAGCCAACACAACCTACAAATAAATTTATTATTAAAATAAAACATAATTTTTAACAAACTCCACCTTGTTAAACCCATATCATATGGTTACATTAGTAACCTTTTAATGATATATGATTGTTGGAACTCATTTTGTCCGGATTGGACATATACATTTATTGTTCACTTCAAACTTTGTTTTGATTTGTTAATCACTTTGTATAGATAAATAAAGAGATGTGACCGCCAATCTGAGAGGGGGATTTCAATGACCTCTTTAAAAAGGCTTTCAAATGCCAAAGAACCAGTTCCGAGCGATAGAAGATCAAATTTGAAGATCAACGCTTTTGACCGCGCTCGAATTCAAGGTCAAACGAAAAAGTTATGATTAAAACTATATTTGAACCACTAATAGTGATCAACTGACGGCCAACGGTCAAAACGATACCCCGGATCAGGTCACGAACCTCATTTTTGCATTCTACTCACTTTCCTGAAAATTTTGACATATATATTGCATATATTTACTCCAGAGCTTATTTTCGAAAAAAAAAAAAACCTTTTTCAGTAATAAAGCGGTTAGGGACGTGTAGTACAGTCTTGGCACAAAAATGAAACCATTTTTAAATAAAATTGACACGAGATCGCTCACCGTGATGCCCTGAGTCCAAAAATAATTTTTTTCGAGTTTTTTTTAATCCAAGTTGTCCTACCAATCCCAAAATTCAAATTCGTCAATTAAAATTCCCAAAACAAAATAATTTTCTACTTTCATTTTCTTTTTCCGCCATCTCCCAGACACGTGTCAAGATTGGCTAGAAAGAAATAAAACAAAATTTAAAACACAAAAAAAGAATGATGAAAACCAAAAATAAAATAAAAACTAAAAAAATAAGAAATAAGAACAAATTAAATCAGTCACACAATGCTCATTCTTATCCACACCACGTCGTCTTCTCTCTCTCTCTCTCTCTCCCCCACGGTAGTCTCGTCTCCTTCCTCCCAGATCCGCTTCAACCGTGTCTTGTTCCTGCCTCCACGCAACTGCCGTCGTGATCCCGGAGGACCACCGGACCACCACGTCTCGCCCATCCTCCCAGCTCACCGCCTCTCTCCCACACATCTCAACCCAAACCATGGTCTGAACCATGGTCATCTCTATCTCTCTCGTCCAAATCAAACCATCCTCCTCGAATCCGGCTAAACCCAACCATGGTCGAGTTCGGATCGTCTCTCCCTTCCTCGCCTATAAATTCCATCGAAACCCTAGGCAAAAGAGAGGCTCTCATGATTCACAAACCTAGCTATCTCCCATTTTTCTCACCTTCTCCCTCTAAAGAGAGTTCCCCTAGTGGCCGGAAATCACCACGCCGGTTGCCGCCTCTGTTCCCTCTGCTGGGCGGAAGCTGCAATGCCGTCACCACCATTTCAAATCCACATCTGAAGCCACAAAAGAAGCCTCCCTTTATCTTGCCTATTCTTCCCTTCCACCAACGACCCTAGAGCCGTTGTTTCTCGCCGGCCCAAATCGCACCTTCCCACGATGACTCTTCCATCGACGCCGTACTAGCCAGCAACACCGATTACACCAACCGCCATCTCCTCAGCCCTCCACGGCGTTGCCATATCAACCTGACGCCAACCGTTTCCGCCATGAAGCGCAAAGGCCCCCGAACCCAGTAACCTTGTTTGGAGCCATTCAACCGGACAAGTTCTACTGGTGTCGCGTCCCAGTAGCTGAAGAGTACACTGTGAAGGCGCCGCTTTAGTCGCTAGCAGCAACCTAGAATCCAGAAAAAAGAGGAGTTCGTACCGCTATTGTCGCTTGGTTTTGTTCACGGTGTTTAACCATCGGTTGCAGGACTACAAAATGAAGACGATTTGGTTTATGAAATTGAGGAAAGGTGTGGCGTGGGATACCTAATCTTTGCTTTGTTTCATCTTCTTTCTTGTTTGATTGCTCTTCCTTGTAGTGTCTTTTGTGTTTTGAGTGTGTTTTCGTGATGTTTACTTTGCTGGACTTTTACATTAGTCAATATGTTTCTTGATTGCTTACTTCCTAATATTAAATCCACTGTCAAAAGATAGAATAAGGTCCCAAAAAATCAAGCTGATTTTTACATGACTCTGATTTTTGTGTTTTGTTTGTTGAGGTTTGTTTGGTTTCTTGTCTTCGCGTTGTCTTTGTCTCTCCTTGCTATCGTGTTGTCTCTTGTTTTTTTTTATAGGTAATGTTGTTGAACCTATTAGTTTTAACTTGCTTCCTCTATTATCGTTGCAGAGAAAGAAGCAATTGAGAATAACTCCCTGTTTCCTCTATTAGTTTTAACTCCTTGTATTTTTCGTCTCACTTACTGAATCAGTTATTGAATTAACTGATTTTCATATGCAACGCAAGAAGTTGCAGCGGAGCAGGAAGAAAGGAAGTTGCCATTTCAATTAAGTTGCTCTAACAATTGTTTTGCAAGCAATAGTTTTTTTTAATCTTTTCTTGTATTTCATTCCATGTCTACAATTTCATTTTTTTCTATTTATTTCCTTTCTTTTTTTTGGGCTCTGTTATGGGTTTTTCAATTATACAATCCTTTCCTTCTTTCATTTATTATTGTAACGCCCAAAAGGGCCTCTATGTAATATGTAATTAAAAGTCAAAATAGTGAAATGAGTAAAAAAGAAGAGAGAGAGAGAGAGAGAGAGAGAGAGAGGAAAAAAAGAAGAGAAAAAAGAGAGAGAGAAGAAAATTAGAAAAAAAAAAGAGGTGAGGCTGTTTTTATTTTGTGAATGGCACTTCCACACACATCACCTTTTGTCTTAGTTATTTATGCATTTTTGTTTTGTTTAAAAAAAAACAGAAAAAAAGTCTTTCCAAAAAAAAAAAAAAAAACCTTCCTTTAATTAAAAATGTTTTCAAAAAAAAAAAACTTTTCTTAAAAAATGTGTTTTCTTAAAAAAAAATGTTTTAACTTGAGTTTTTTTAGCACTTGGGCTTTTAGCATTTGGGCCTTTTTTTACCTTTATTCATTAGCTTTCACCACAACACCTTGTGCATATTTAGTTGAGAAACATTAGCATTTAACTTGGCAATAAAATCATTCAACCTCCTTAGACTTATAGATAACTTAGATTTAATTTTAACTTCAACAAATAATTTTAAAAAAATAAAAAGAGTAAAACCTCTAAGCCCTTGAAAAAACAAAATAAATTTGGTTTAGACAAGTGAAAATCAAAACGAACAGTTAAAACAAATTATAAACCTCCAAAATCTTAAGATAGGTACCGAAAGGGCGTCATGGGGGTGCTAGTCCTTTCCCATGCGTAATCAAACTCTCAAACCCAGCTCCGGCAACGTAGACTATTTTAGGTGACCAACTGTACCCCAAAAACAATTGGTGGCGACTATGTTCTTTTTCATCACCATTCGAATGAAAGGTGGGAGAATCGCATCCCCAAAAGCGGGTTTCCCCCGGACGAAATTCGGTGATGACAATGATTAAGTGAAAATTCATTAAACTTAATTTGCATGTCCATTATTATCCCACATTGCTTGATGGGAGTCTTGTTGAGTAGTTAACACTGAGAGACATTTCTTGTTTGATTTTGGTGTAGGTATATGTAATAACCAGTATTGAGATTCTGGGAGATAGTCTTGTGATGAAATATTTATTTGGAAAAACTAACATCAGTATAATGATATACTAGTCAAATGAAGCATTTTGATAATAATTGAGCCCGATTTAGAGTCGAAGCATCGGGAAGATATTTTGATTATTTTCGGTATTAATTGGTAGAAAGTATAAAAGAAGAAGGGAAAAATCCTAATCCCCAAATTATATTTCGTTCTTGTTTGTCTAGGGAGAGAAATAGAGGAGAAGAGATAGAAAGTAAAGGGGGAAGTGAAAATTGGGCGATCCGAGGCTCAAATCAACCACAATTGCGGTAGGAATTCGTGCTCTAGACCTTCTTTCATCTATTCCTTAGTCTTTGGTAGTGACTAAACTCTTGATTGTCATGATTTGGGATGTATATGGTGGAATAACACATATACATGTTGGTTGTTGTAACAGTCCAAGTCTCCCATAGCATGATATTATTCAATTCAGGGCCAAAGCTTAATCTCTTATTTTGTTCTTGGTAGTGCCACACAGGAACCTCAAAAGGCCTCGTGCCAGGAGAGGTTTTCATGCCCTCTTATGAGGCACGCTTCGTTCTCCTCCCTAGCCGATGTGAGACTTACAAAGTCCTTGAAGTCCATAATCCACCCCTTTTAGGAGGCCCACGCCCCTGTGTGACTATGACACACCGATCCGGTCCCTAGCTCTAATACCATCTGTAATAGTCCAAGCTACCCATAACCCGATATTGTTCCGCTTTGGGCCATTGCCCGCATGACTTTTGTTCTTGGTAGTGCCCATTGGCACCCCAAAATGTGTCGTTCAAAGTGGCGCAATGGTCCATCTAACAATACTGTCCCCTTTGGCTACAGGCTACACGCACCATGCCTGGCCCCCTCAGGGTTTTAAACGCGTCATACTAGAGAGAGGTATTCACACCCTCTTATAAGGCACTCTTTGTTCTCCTCCCCTACCGATGTAGGACTTGCAAAGTCCTTGGACTCTACAGTTGCAGATTATGCATTTTTAATACGTTTTGAGCCATGGAAGAACCTGTTAGGAGGTGTTTGGGGATTAAATTTGGGGCATGAGATGCCAAAAATTTGAATTTGCGGCAGCCAAAACTGGAGTTCGTCGGAGGCCGGCCGTGGCCAGTTTTTGGTCGGTTGCAGTCGACAGAGGTTGGTCAGTCATGGCTGACAAAGAATGTGCAAAACCTGGGTTTATCAGTCTTGACCAGTGTGGCGTCCAATACGGCCGATATGGGTTCGGTTGTGGCTAACAAAGATTAAAACTTCGGAATATCTTTTAGTGTGATTCATTGCGGTTGAGATGGCGTCCACTACGGCTAGAAGGGTCTTGGTTGCGGTTGGTGAGGGGTGCTTTGGTCCGGTGATGTTGTATTGATCCGCCGCGACCAGTCCTATGTGTTGAGCCCATTTTCTCCATTTTAAGTACCATTTGGTTTGGGTTGAGTCTTAAGGGTTCTTTGATACACATGAGTGGCCTTAAGTGGGTGTTTTAGGACTGAGAGTCTATGGGTTGTGCCATTTTATTTTGAGACAAGGGGTATACTTGTATTATTTGTGATATGCATGTGATGTGATGAATTATTTTGATTTATGGATTTGATGGATGCATGAGATGTCTTGAGATATTATGTCATGATATATGTGATGTTATGATTATGATGTACATGAGGCCTAACTATAAGATAGAAGTACACTTATGAGGCTAGTTATGGTACAAGCCTATAAGGCTGAGATGAATGTGCCTTAGAGGCATGACTTGCGTTTGGGCCTATGAGACTATATGATGATGTGATGGTTTGGGTTATCTATGACATTACAAGAGCACATGCTTACACATTGCATATGAATATAGTAAGAGTTAGAATGGGTTGGGGAGACATGATCCCTACTAAGCTATGGTTGCTTACCTCTTCTATTGTGTGTTTGTTTTGTTTGTTCTAGGTGCTTACATGAGCTAGGAGATTCACCCAAAGTGAAGACTATCACACCCCCGAATTCCAAGGAACCCAAAACTAAGAATGTAACTTTCCCTTGCCCGCACTCGAATGGTCAAGGGGTTGGTGACAAGTAATAATAGAGACTACACTGAGGGTGCTGTCTCAATCATGCAAATTTGTATAGTTATACATCAAGGGTAATCTTGTACTTTCCCTTACATTATCATACATATCACATCATAAATAGTATGCAAATATAACTGTCCATGGATCCATGTCCGGGATATGATACATAATCAATACAGAATACAATAATGTCTCATACATTAGAGTAATGGTTATGACTTCTTAGAAGAAAGTCGTCTACTAGTCTCGGGTCCCACCTGAAAAGGAAAAACAACAAGATAAGGGTGAGCTACAAGCTTAGTACGTGACTCACATAACTCCACATCATCTTACTATGCAAAATAAATAAGTTTATACTACATGCTCAGTGTACTCGTGCACCATGTAGTGAGAAAAATCATTAGGACTCAGGGACCTCCAGACGCTCACAAACACACTTTTACTCAACAAACTACAATATACACCCTAAAACGTGTCCTGAACACCTCTAAATTGCATGGTAACAATAATAATACATATATTTATTTACAGATTATATCCATCTAGATCTAGATCCAAACTTCCATGGTTGATTTCTCAACTTTCATGCAATACATGGTTGTAAAACCCCCAGATCATAGAAACACATACCCACAACTATATATATCAAATCTTAACCACAAATCTTATGTTAAACCACAGATCCAACCCAAAATTGGATTTCCCCCAAAACTCAGCGTTTATGCTAAATCTCGTAAGTCATAGTAAGTTTATGCATATCAAAAACAGAATCGAGATAAGAAGTTCAAAAACACCTACATGGAGTGATTTTTTAAGATATATGAACCCAATCGCCTTAAATCGCCAAGGCTTCAAGCTTCCAAGCTCTCTCTCTATGCTCTCCCTTCCACCAAGGTCAAGAAATGCAAATGACCAGACACTCTCTCTCTCTCTCTCTCTCTCTCTCTCTCTCCCTATTTATATTTTTTGCTATATATTTAATTAATAAACACCTAAAATTACATAACTAGCCTTTTGGGGTCCTGAACTCAAATTAGATCCAACTACAGCCAAAACGCTTGTATCACCGAGTATGATATAAAAATGATATCTTCAAAACTAAATAAAGAGTATCTCATAAATCAAACCAAACATATGTTTTTACAAAGATAATATTTATATTTGTTTTTCTTGTTTGATTTCCTTGCTTGGACTTTGCAGTTGTAATAACATGATGTAACCTTATAAGGGAAGAACTATGTATGTCCTACTTTGATTGAAATGAGATTTTTGTATTTGTGTGTTATTTGTGTATTTGTATGATGAGCGGATAAGAACGACACATGTGCTATGGTCCCTTTTTAGATGTTTTACGAACCTTTTGTCCCTTAGGGTGCGACTATGAGAATTCACTAACCGGTTTCCGCGAGTCGGAAATCTAGGGCATAATAATGTAATCCTTACACCCTTAGTGAATAGTGCATGTTTGGTATGAATCTTGAAGTTTTATTGGATTGAAATAAGATTGAGACTTAGATTGAGACAGATATAAGATAAAGATTTAATTAGTTTCACTTGATATCAAGACATGATTGATTTAATAAAGAGAAATACGTAAAAACTTCACATTGAAATAAAATTCACTTTATATTAAATTAACTAAAATACCATATAATAACATACCCGTGTAATAGTTTTTGAATTAACCAAATAAAATTCACTTTAACCTCCCTATAGTATAAAATCTCATCTTTAATTTTTTTAATCCCCTAAATTTTTATAATTTCCTTTTGATGCACCAATTATTTGTAACAAATAATGCATATAAATATATATGTATAACACAATAACCATCTTGACATTCTATAAGTAGCTTTTGTTTACTAAGTTTCCATTATCACTTCTTTCATGGTATCATAGTAGGGAAGAATTTGAGAGCAAACATGAAAGACTTCCAAACCTTGGCCATTGCTAATTTTTATCTCAAATGTTTTTGAGATCCACAGTTTCCTTGGGTTGAATGAGTATTACATGAGATTTGTTGAGGAATTCTCCAGGTAAATGGACCCATTAACTAGTTTGACCCAGAAGGGAGTCCATTTTGTCTAGATGGATGCTTATGAATAGTCTTTCATCGACTTCAAGGCTTGTTTGACTTTAACACCTAATATGATTCTCCCACAAGATGGTGTACCCTATGTTGTCTTTTTTTATGATTCCAGAGTGGGGCTTGGATGTGTGCTTATCATATTCTGAATTTTTAACTTGAGAAAACCAATTAGTGACTCCCTTTACCTACACCCGGTGGGGCAAGGGGTTAGATTAAAAACCAAACTATAAGGATACTACAATACACAATAAGTGTTGTTCCTACCTTCTCAATAGCTCAAACATAACATATGAAACATGCTCACACAAATAAATACACAAGTCCAAATACAATATCATATTAAACTCAAAACTTCATACAAAATTCTCCCTTTGAGGAGTTACATCAATTTAAGTTCACAATACCCCAAATACAGGGCTACAATAATTAAGGAAAAGTTATCATAAAATAAAGAAGCCTTTGGGTCTTCACCTCGGCTACTCTACCTAATTTTAATATGCACCTGGAAGAAAACAAACACATAACAATAGGGGTGAGTAATCATAGCTCGATAGGGATCATGTCTCTCTAGCGCATCGCATGCTTACGATATATATTCTTCTAGTGAGACTTGAATCTCAGGCAGCGATGATGGGTGGAATACCTACATCAATTTCAATTTGATATGTTGTATGCACTTGGTAAGGGTAATGTGGTGGTTGATGCTATGAGTAGGAAGAGTAAAGCCATGGTTGCTCATTATGATATCAAGGGGTGGAAGATAATGAGACAATTAGTTACTATGAGTTTATATCTAGCGGCCAGTGACAAGCAAGGTGCTCCTAGTGTGGTTATGGTTGTGGTTGTTCCTGAGCTACAACACTATTTTATTGAGGCATAACTAGGTGGTGTTGATTATGAGTTTATCAAGGATAAGATTCATAGTGTAGAGGCATCCTCAAATTAGATAGAGGATTTAGGTCATATGCTAAAATTTTAAGGTAGGTTGACAAGTCTTACTTCTCTATGGGGGGGGGGGGTTGGTGGGGAGGAGGTTCTATAGGAGTTTCATCAGTTTAGATTGGTTATACATTCAGGAGGTACTTAGACGTACCACACTATGAGGAGACATTACTAATAATTAAGCTTGAAGAAAGCAGTTAATGGATTTGTGGGGAAATGTTTGATTTTTTAGCTGTTCAAGGCTAAGCATTTATGATAAGTTGGCGAGTTATAATCACTACCAGTGTCAAAGTGGAAGTAAGACTATGTGACTATGGACTTATTATTGGGCTTCCTTGTTCTAGGGTCATAATATCATATGGGTCTATAATGACCCAGAAGCCAAATTATTTTGGAGGAAATTGAGTTGGAATTTCGTGTATAGGCTGGTCGATGCAGCCTTGGTCAGTGTGGCAAGGGTCGACGTGGTCGACCTGGTAGAATGAGCGATCGACATGGTCGACGTGTGTCGTTTGAGCTTTGGTCGATCTGAGATGAAGTTGACGTGGGGACGATGTAATGACCCGTGTTTTGGGATGTGAGGAGTTAGTCACGGTTTTGCCTTTTGGGGTGGCAATTATTGGATTTTAGGGAGTTTTCTTCCCACACACATTGGTTATAACACCTTGTATTATGATGAGCAAGCAAAAGGCAAGATTTAAGCCCAAGAGGGAGCTTTTAGAGGTTGCATGTAACAATGGCATTATCACGTGCATTATCACGTGCAAGGAGATTATTGCATGCCTGCTTTCTACATGATTCAAGGAAGCTTGGGGCAGAATTTCACATCATTTGGAGCTGCACGTGATATGAGGATATCACGTGCAATATGGCGTGCAACCATGTTTTTGGACCATCACCTTGGTTTTGTTATTTTAATAATCTTTTCCCAAAGGGCCATGTTTGAATTATGGGTATTTTGTCATGTGTGGATGCGGGAAGGTTGTAGCATGTTTTAATCAAAACTATGTCGTTTTGATGATGAGGTTCACTTAATCAAAACTACGTCATTTTGATGTTGTGGTGTCTATATAAGGAGGTGGAGACCTCTTGTGTTGGGGTTTTAGGATTCATTCGCCGCAGCCGTCGCAGAGAGAGAGAGAGGGAGATTGGGAGAGAGAGCTCCCGATCGTGGCTGCCGTGGTGGTTCCTGTGGTTGGACGGTGTTTGGCGTGGAAGCAAGAGCGTGAAGGATCCTTCTAAGGTAGGGGTTCTGTCTCTTCTAGTACCCATTCCGGGGTTAGGCCCTGTGGTGGATGATTTGTAGAGTATTGTCGTTATTGTTATAATATATATATGTAAATCTATATAGGTGTGATCTCTTATATGGATTATGGATGTTGGCCTTCAATGGCTTGTTTCGTTTGATTCTAACGTTGAGTCCGGGGTATGGGAACTCTCGGGGTTCGTTGCAGGCCAGTGGGCCTTAGAGGCCGTTGGGATGTCCGTGGTTCGTTAGACTTTGTTCCGCTGTAGGATCACGTGGGAAACCTTGGGGTTTCGGGGGGGGGGGGAGTATACTTGATATAATGATTGTTGATCTAGATGCATGCTATGTGTTTGATTACATGCTTGTGTGGCTGAGATGTATGCTATGTGTTTGATTGTATGCCTGAGTGGCTGAGATGTATGCTATGTGTTTGATTTTATGCTTGTGTGGCTGAGATTGGAGCCTGTGTGGCTGGAGCCTTCGAGGCTGGTTATAGAGCCCGGTGGCTGGTTATGGAGCCTGGTGGCTATGGAAGCCTGTGGCTGGTTATGGAGCCCGGTGGCTGTGGAAGCCCGTGGCTGGTTATGGAACCCGGTGGCTATGGAAGCCCGTGGTTGGTTATGGAGCCTGTGTGGCTGTGGCAATGGTTATACCTGTTGATGTGGCTTGTTTGTGTATAAATGTTGATTATGGCCTGTCTGTATAGTATTGCCATGACACTGCACGTGTGCACGTCAACATGTAGATGTTAGGAGCATGGGATGGGTTGGGGAGACATGATCCCTACTGAGCTGTGGTTGCTCACCCCTCCCGTTGTGTTTTGTTTACTTTTCTGGAACCTACAGGCGTTAGCTGAGAACACCAAGGTGGAAGACAGTTCTGCTTTATTGCTTTGTTTAATATTATTTTGTGGTTATTTTTGTGGGACCTTTGTAACCCCAGTGGGAAGATATTGTAAGGGGAAATTTAATTGCAATAAAGGCATGTTTGGTTTGTAAACACCTATTGTCTGGTTTGTAATTGATTATTATGTTTTAATTTGAATAAAGATACATGGTTTGGTCTTTTTGAATATCTATAGTGGGAGTTTGAGCCCTGTGTAGAGTTATTTTATCCCAACCCCTTGCCCACCGGGGGGGTAAAGGGGAGTCACGTACTCGGTTTGCTCGGGTTGGAAATTCGGGGCGTGACAGATGATGTCTAGTCAAGGTCGACCAAGTGCAATTTCTCGAGAGCTTTTCCGCGTGTGTTGGTCGATGCAGAAAGTGGTCGATGTGAGGTCGACGTGGTCGACCCAGCTGTAAGTCGACCTTGTGTGATGTGAGGATTGGTCCATGTGGGGTCTGGTCGATGTGAGAAAAGGGTGGTCGATGTGGTCAATCTCGGTTGTTTTTGGTCGACGTCGTCTTGCGGCAGCGTGTTTTGCCATATTATTTTTTGTTCTGGGATTTTAGGGTTGGGTTCTTCTGAAGCCACCGTCGCAGAGAGAGAGAGAGAGAGAGAGAGAGAGAGAGGCGCCTTTGGGGAGGAGCAAGGAGCTTGGGAGATCTTTCGATTTCAAACCCTAACGCAACCAAATTCGAGGTAGGGATTCTATACCTCTCTTGAACCTATTCTAGGGTTAGACCTTGAGGTAATTGGTATGTTATGTATATATATATATATATTCATATAGGTGTGATCTCCTTTATGAATGTTGGCTTTATTGGCATGTTGTGCTTAAGGGTGTTGAAGGTTCCGGGGTTAGTAAGGATTAAAGGTTCATTTCGTGGCATATTTATGTTCGTCCGTGTTGCATTCGTCATGGGAAACCTTGGGAATTATAGGAGGGTCGTGGGTGAAAATGCATTATGTAAACTTAACTCAATTGTGGCCATGTGATATTTGATGTGTTGTGGATATGCAATGTTGTGTTATGCTTGAAAGTGTGTTATGAAGAACCGTGATAGCCTGTGTGGTTGTGGAGCCTGTGTGGCTGTGGAGCCTATATGGCTGTGGTTGTGGAAGCCTATGTGGCTGTGGCTATGGTTGTGCTTGCTTATGTGTTGTCTTAATTATAAATGTTGTTCATAACCTGTTTATATTTTATTGTCATGACACTTCCCTTGTGCACGTCATCATATAGATGCTAGGATCATGGGATGGGTTGGAGAGACGTGATCCCTACTGAGCTGTGGTTGCTCACCCCTCCTGTTGTGATTTGTTTTTCTTTTCAGGAACCTACAGGCGTTAGGTGGGACACCAAGGTGAAAGACTGAGTTTATTATTTTATTATTTCGTCTTATATTAATTTGAGAAACTATTGTAACCCCAATGAGGAGATAATGTAAAAGATATTTGAATTTAATAAAAATGAGTGGTTTGTTTTGTGAACATTTATTGTGATGGTTGTGATGTTGTGTGGTATTATTTATCCCAACCCCCTTATCGACCACGTGAGTAAAGAGGAGTCATGAACCGGTTTTCTCGGGTTGGAAATTTGGGGCGTGACAGGGTCATTATTTATTGGTTAACTAAATCGACTTATTTCATTCCTACAAGTGAGACAAATCTAGTAAGGACTTTGGGATAAACGTATATTAATGTGGTGATGCGAGTGCGTGGGGTTCCATTATTCATTGTATTTGATCAGGTACTAGGTTCATGTCTCAGTTTTGGAGATAGTGGAAGTGGACTTTAGGTACCTAGGTGTCACGCCCCCAAATTCCGGAAACCACAGAATTGGGAACGCGACGCCCCTCACGCCCACTCTAGGGGTCGAGGGGTTGGTGACAGTTCTCATCCTTTACAATACCACAACGGGGGTAGCATTGTACTTACCAATGACCCAATACAACTCACAAGCAATCAATAATTATTCCAGTACAATCAATATTACTAAAATGAATCATCACTCATAAACATAGAATAATAAGGTCCAACAAATCAAGTTAATACAACTGTCACGGACCCAAGTCCGAAAAATAAAATAACAAAATAGTAAACAATCGAAGTCTATAGGATAAATCCTACGCTAAGGTTGTCCCGTCCTACACCGCTATGGCTCCACCAGCCACTCCCTACACCCTGTAGGAAATAAAAATAAAGTAGGTGATCCCCATTTCCAGTATCCTATCACATATATTCCTAGGTCTATATGATCAGTGTATGCTTGTGCTAGTGTAGTGTTATATTCTATCATAATTAGATTACATTAAATCTCAAAATAAAACATCACATCACATTTCAGTCAATAATGGTTCACATTAGTAACACAACCATCCACGGAATTCCCACTACCAACTCCAAGAATTCCAATCACTACTAGATAACCATATGTGGGACCTATGGTGTCCCTGGACGACAACTTGCCACATAGGGGACCCGCGGCCTCTTGCCTGCCCTATATGGGACCTGCGGTTAACTCAACCAACTCCACCACCAATTCTTCACATAAAATCAATAAACAAAATTTTCCAATAATTAATATTCAATACCACAGCTTAACAAAACATTTAAGTCATCAAACTAGTAATAACGTACCATAAATGATATATATATATATATATATCATCAAATTGATAATGTCAAGCCATAAATAATATTTATATTATTTACACTACAATATTAAGTCCAACAATATTTATATTGAATTACAATCTCAAACCCAAACAATATTTATTTATTTATACTAACCAAACCAAGCCCAAATAATATTTATAATATTAAACTAACTGTCAAGCTCAAATAATATTTATAATATGAAGTTAATAATATTGAATTTAAACTATATTTATAAATATTTTAAACTAATGAAATAACACCCAACAATACTTATGAATATATATATTTTTTTAACTAATATACATTTACATGTCTATATATCTATGTATTTACGTATATATAATAGGTATAGGATATGGCCTGTGTGTTGTTATAACTTGTACAAGTCTTCTATGGTTTCAAAGCCTATCACACCCTAGTTCCAATAATACAGAATGGTATAATTAGTTGATACCAAACCTGATATACCAACGACCACGTACCTGAATTATAATAATACCAACGACCCAATAATAATGCGAGCCCCTCAGATTTATATATGTATCTCCTAAGCAGATAGTGATCACTTTAATAGGGAAGGGATAATCTAATAATAAGATTATCTTATTTTTAATAGTCTAAGCTATTATATAGGTCATTATTATTATTTACTATTTAATGCTTCGTTTCTCCAAATTCCATGGTGTTGGCTCACGATGTGTCCCGCGTGGAAAAGAAAAGCAAAACCAGGCCAAATATCCTGGTTTACCTGCAACAGATTAACATAAATAACAATAATAATACTTGATACAAAGGATGGATCCTTTCCACATCAGCGACGATTGATGTGTCCACGCGGAAAAGTGAAACAAAACCAGGCCAATCGGCCTGGTTCACCAGCGACGAACTAATATAAATAATAATAATAATAATTCTTGATACAAGGGAAAACGTAAGAAGGCGTTGACCTGATCCGCTCCAGTAGTCGCTGGAAAAACGACCGAAAGACCCACAACGCAGCAAGTGGAACACATTGGGGGAGAGAGACGCCGCTGCAGATCTGCCCAGAGGAAGAATCGAACAACAGCCTCGCCCCTGGGAAGGAACACCCAACGTTGCACGGCCATAGACGACACCCCCCAAAAACTCGGTCAAATATATATATATATATATGCAATAATAGGATTTAACACGTATATTTCTCTAACGGTCTGTGTTCATGTAATAGAATAACGAAAGATCTAGATTCACCTACCTGGATTAAGCTTCGAAGGATTGAATATCAGGAACGCTCTCTGCTTTCTTCCTTCATCCAGACTGCGCACGCAGGAACGTAGGGTTTTTCTTTTCTCCTTTTTTTCTCTTTCAATCCCCTTAATACCTTTTAATCTAATTTATTTCTTTTAATTTATAATAATAATAATATAATAATAATAATAATAATAGTAATTACCTTAATAACTCTAACAATAATAATTATAATGATAATAATAATAATAATAATAATAATAATAACAAACTCAAAATATTAAATAATTATATTAATAATAATAATAATAATAATAGACTCAAAATACTAAAATGTTCTCACGAGGCCTTATAATCCAAACTAAGCCTGCTTACAGCCAAAATGCTCACGTTAACAATCACGCAATTTAAATATTATCATCCTCAACAATAAATTAACTTACAAGGTCACTCAAATATGAGTCATTACACTAGGTGAACCTGAGCATAACTTTCCATTCACAGATTGATGGCCAACCAGAGCACACTATCCATACTCTTGAGGATATGTTGTGTGTTTGTGTCCTGAACTTTAAGGGTTGCTGGGAAGCTCAACTCCTTTGGTGGAGTTTTCTTACAACAACAACTACCAGGCTACGAATGGGATGACTCTATATGAAACATTGTATGAACAACCTTGTAGATCTCCATTGTGTTGAGCACATACAAAAAAGATGGTGGTGCTTGGTCCGAATATGGTATGAGAGACCATTCAAGTGATTTCGTTAATTAGGTAGAGGATGCAAATAACAAAGAGTAAACATAAGTCCTATGTTAACCGGAAACAACGAATATTAGGCTTTGAGATGGGAGATCATGTATTTATGCGAGTCTCGCCGCATAGGGGCCACAAAAGGTTTAGTAAAGGGTTCAAACTCTCACCTTGATATGTTTGGTTGTTTGAGATTATGGTTGTGATAAGCCTAGTGGCTTACATGTCAGGCTCCCGAATTCCAAAGAACTTGGAACCAGTAACATGACTTACCCTTGCCCGCACCCAAAGGGTCAAGAGGTTGGTAACAAGCACCAATAGAGACTATATCACGGGTGCTATCTTATCACGTCTCGGATTTCTGACCCGTAGAAACCAGTTAGTAAATCCCCATTCATGCACCCGAATGGACAAGAGGTTGGTGATAATACCGAGAAAGGGACCTTAGCATGGGTGTCGTCCCTAAGCCATATTACACATATATCAAACAAATACAAAAATCTCATTTTTAGTCACAGTGCAAATACACATACATATATGTTAATTCCCTCACGGGGTTACAGCATATCATTACAATCCAACAAAATAAATATACACAAACAAAGTTTTCACCATGGGTGAACCTCCTAGCTCCTGTAGGCACCTGAAACAAACAAAGACAAACACAACAAGAGGGATGAGTAATCACAACTTAGTAGGGATCATGTCTCTCCATCCCATCCAACTTATCCTCTATCCAGATGTATAGTGTATGCATATGCTTATGTAGTGTCACATCTAACTCTCACATATCATCATTACATATATCTCAAACAATCATATAACATCATCAAAGTTATCTCATATCATCACATATGTCTCACATCATCATAGCCTCACAAGCCTCAATACAGGCCATGCCTCTCAGGCGCCATAAACAAAACCTCATAGGCTTATACCACTACTAGCCTCATAGGTGCATACTTATCTCATACATAATATTCAAAGCATATGACATCTTATGCCAATAGAATCTCATGCTTCACTAAACTCAAAATCAAGCATCGCATGCATAATTTAAGTTCCATGGCATAAGCATCTCATGCCACGGCCTAATCCAAAACCATGGCATCATAAATAAAGCAATAGAGATCAAACCTTGAAGAAATACACATAAAAACACATAAGAACGACTCATAACAAGTTTTACTTGGCCAGTACACACCCCAAAATGAGTTCTCAACCACCCACAACCATATGGTATCCCACCATAGAGAAATAGGCAGAAAATAACCCCAAAACCCCCAGGTCGATGCCCCGATCGACCTATAGGTTAACCCACTAGTCGACCTGTGTAGTCGGCCCACACAGGTCGATTGGTGCCCCACACACATGGGTTGACTAGGCTGTCGATCTGCATAGGTCGACTTGCCCCAATCAACCCCCTCTCTGCACATGGGTCGACTCCCAGTTAACCTAACCAGATAGAATTCGCCATTTCTGGCATTTCACCTAGAATTTATGCTCTTTAAGCCCCCAAATCACATAACCTCATACCCCAAACACTAAATACCATGTTGTTACATCAAGTTCTCAACATAAACACGTTCAAACGCTAAAACAATAAATTTTCACACTTAGGGTCCATGGACCAAATTCCCTGAATTTGGGGTTAAATATATTTTTTCGCTACTCTAACAACATGAATCGAAGACATATGAGTAAGAAGAACATATCCCTACCTTAATTATAGTTGTTTTGAGCTTCAGATCGTCAATTTCACTTTCCCCTTCCCTTTCTCTCTCCTCTTATCTCTTTCTCTCTCTAGAAAGGCAAGGATGCACTACAAGAAATCAAGCCTACCGTAACATTAAAATATAGCACTATTGAAAAAGTATTACAATATGTAGTTATTAAAATAAATTCACAAAGTGGTAACTTGGGTTAGATTACGCACCCAAATATTTTGAGTAGGCGGGATGTTTTTGGTGAAATATAAGTTTTACCGGCACCCAAACTAAATCCCCCCTTCTTTTGCTTCCACACCCATAAAAAAAGACAAACACACACTCTCCCTCTTATTCATCGACGAATGCTACACACTCTCTCATTCATTGACGAACCCTAGCTAGAAATAGTTTTCCCCTTCCTCCTCTCACGCACCCACCAGGCCAAAACAAAGAAAGAAAGACAGTGGTTATCATCAGCATCTTTCTCTCGGGAACGCTCCTCGTGCGCGAGTTTTGGAGGCAACTCATTGGTAATTGCGGATCTCTTGTGGATCGATTTTGGCCATTGCGCTCTCCTTTGTTTCCTTAATCTGGAAATTTTTGACTTGAATTTTCTCGGGAGCATGCACACATCCTTATTTTTGTCTTTTTTTACTCGCGCAGGAATGATTAGGCGCTAGGTTTACTTATCTCCTGCGGCGTGATGAGAGGACTCCATTTTTTTTAGGGATTCGTCATTTTCCTCCTTCAAAGGAAGGTCCCGGCTCGGCAATGGCACCGCATCTCAGCAGTGTTTCAGTGACGCTCGCCCTACCCTCCTAGCGACGGGATCTTCTGCCAGCTTGGGGCGAATCCATCGGGCCTTCTGGATCTGGCTCCTTCTCGATGGAACTCACCTCCAGTGCATCAACGGATGCTGGGCGACAGTGTTCCAAGCTTCTCCAGCAGTGATGGTCCGTCCTCCAAGGTGGCACGGCGGGGGATGCCTCCCCTCCCATGGAGAGGTCCGTCTGACTCGTCCGTGACAGCGCAGGGCTCACTGCCTGTGTCCACAGCTTCGGATCTGTCAGGTAGGCCTGGCCCTAAAGTTATCACTTTCAATTGCTATTTATTTATTTATTTTTCCTGTGGGTGGAAGTGTGGAACCATCGTCAATGTTAGTTCCACTGTTGAAAATCACACTTGTTGATTTGAATAGATACAACCCAAACAAGGCCTTTCAAGGTGGAGCCTTAATCATTCCCAACTTGTTATAAAGATAATATATTATTTCATTATAATTGTTTGATAAAAAAATAATTTTCCTTTCAAATTCCACAAACTTTTCAGGTGTGTTAGTTTCCATAATTTCTTGTAGTTTATATGTAACATTTTCCTTACTGTATAGGGTTAAGCCCTCTTATAAAAGGATGCTTGTTGAAGCATTGCAGTGCCAGAATGAAGTGGTCAGTCTCTCTTATTCAACTTAACCTTTGCTGATTATATTTGTAATGATCTTGAATAAGTACTATTACAAAAAGAATAGGTAAGCCTAATTCCAAAAATGTTAAGATCTTGCTGTACATAATTTGGATCTTGTATGAAAGCAAAATTCCCATTAGCCTTCTGATGCAAGTCTCTTTAGACAACCAAAGTATGCTAATTCATAGTGAAGTACAAAAGAATGTGGAATCAATTAACCCTTGCAGAACCTGCACTAAAGATTCAATTAACCCTTCACAGAGGAGGAGACCCCAAAAAACTCATTATATAGATTTCTAATGGTATGGTGCCTTGAGATTTTGGTTTGAGTACGCTGTTACATGATTTTGATATTGAAGAATATGCCCTTTAGTTTGTGGATACGTAGTGTTGGTCTGCTGGGGGGGAATGGCAAACCCGAAGCATAAAGCTCTTGCATGTGGTGAGGTCAGGCCACAAGGGCTAACCTCAGTGTTTTTTCATGTGAATTTGTTCTTATTGATTGTGCAAACCTTAGTATTTTTCATTTACACAAAGGGATTTGGAAGCCAAAATTTCAATTATTTCAAAATCTTTTATGTGTTTTGCTTGGCCAGCTGTAAGGCTGACCCCCATCATTTCCTATACCTTATGAGTTTTAAATTCAAAACTGTAGTCTTTTCATTTTTAAAGTTTGCTTATTGTTTCTTCTCTTTTAATAATATTATCTCCCAACTAAAACACTCTCTCTCCCCCTTAAAGGTGTTGTTCTAGGTGATAAATTATTTCCCTCATCTTCAATGGTTTGCACCCTTTTTATTTGAATTTTAGATTGAAATAGTTTTTGTACTACAAAATGCAAATGACTTAAGTTAACAACTGTAAGTCTGATAGATGATTGGACAAGAAGTCCCCATTTGTACAGTAATCTTTCTAAATCTATCAACTATAGTCTATATGAATGCAATATGTTCCATTAAATCTTAGGTTACTAGAAGGCCATCCTCCTCAGCTAATATTTAATTGTTAGTGTGAATTCCATCGCTGTGGTAGCTTAAGTGTTAATTGATACCTATCCTCTTGCTTTGGTATCCTTATGTTTAAATCATCTCAATCCAATTACTGAATAAACATGATAAAATTGAAAGACCTTTTATAGGTTGTGATGTAGTGGCCTTATAGTAGGGTATGGATAAATGGAATTTCTGTCTTTGTGTGACAGGTGTAATGGGCTATAACACAAGGCATGGAATTGAAAGAACTTATAGCTCATAATTTCAGTGAGGATGTGATCATATATAGTTTTAACTGGTGATTATATAATTATGAAGCTGATACCATAAGCTTAGTGTTAAAGATTTCTTGAATTCTGAACAGGGTTGTGCTAAATTAATTTATAGTTCCCTTTGGATCTGAAGTTCATTATGCAAAAATTACTAGTTGGCTTTTTTGCAGGTACATTGCTGTCAGAGATGAACCATTTCTCCTAAATTATGGTGAACACTGAACAGTACCATCCATTTGTCATTGGGGTAGTGACTAACATCCAGGCTGCTTTGGTGGATGCAAACTTGGCAAAAAGGGTGAAAGTGGTGGTCCCTTGCAGTTTTGATACTTTTCAGATTGAATCTGGCCTGCCCTCAAAAGCACACTTTAGGCCAGAGGTCAATAGGACTATGGTTCAACTCCTCTCATTTCTTAGTAAGCAACAATCACCATTTTTTGTTACCATCTTACCTTTTGTGAGTTTCCATCAAAATAAGAACATCTCCTTTGACTATGCCCTCTTCAAAAAAATCACACACCCTCTCAATGATTTTGGCAGAACCTATAGAAATAGTTTTGAAGCAAGCTATGATGTAGTTGTTTCTACAATATCAACTACTGGATTCCCCCATATGGACATTGCCATTGGGAAAATTGGTTGGCCCACAGATGGAGCGCCCAATGCTACGGCTTCCATTGCGGAGACATTTATGAAAGGCCTGATGGCATACCTCCAGAGCAAATCAGGGACTCCACTTAGACCTGGAAAGCTACCAAAGTATGTTGTACTGACACTTGATACCACATTTTTTAGGTGTACGAATGCTAGACAATAAACATTCTCTTTCATAATTTATATGTTTTACTGATACTTGGTAACATGTACATGTTGTCATTGTTCTCTACTATTATTAAAGCATGAGAAAGAGTGTGTTAGGACTTTTTCTCTGTTGTCGTATTGGAACACTTTCTTTTATCTTATCATATAAGGTTTTTAAAATTGTAGTCCTTTATTAGATTTATGGAAAAATAGTTTTGGATGGTAGATTTAAGATTGACATGCAGTTTTCAACATAGATTGGTAATATATACTTTACTGTAGTAGATCTGTATGTTGCCTTCCTTAGTTATACATTACTGAAAAAAATGTATCTAGCATCCATATACTCTTTAAGTAGCTAAAAAATCTATAAACCAAATTAATGATATAGATATATAACGATACTGGCAGATTAATTATTGGTTTTTTCTTGCAGAATGATGGAGAGCTTGCAATTTATTCTGGCATGGAATGAATATGACATTACTAGGGATTTTGTTTCGAAACATTTAGTATTTATATTATGGTTTGTAAGAGATAGATGTTATAAAATATTTTGGACACGTTGGTTATTTGGATTGTAATACTTTAGAATACTGTGACAGATGTTAATAATAATTTGGATAGTTTGGCTTTTTTGAATATTAGTTGTTTTTATAATATATAAGTATTTGTGAAATTGTAATCAATAATTGTAAGCATTTGAGAAGGCTTGCCATATTTCTGTGTTATCTATTGTAAGCCTTTTTGGTGTGTTAGGTCTGCTTGGCTTATGATATTTCGGTCACTTTCCGTAATACAAAAAAGGTCATATTGTATGATCTTCGACAACACATAATTGTAACACAATAAAAAGTGTTATATAGAGAGTGCTATAGTAAGCTTAAAAAAAGCTTACGGAAATGTTTTGTAAGACAATAACATGTATTACTGTATGATCTATCATAACATAAAATTGTAACACATCAAAAAGTGTTATTGAAAGGTGAGGGACTTTTCATAAGCCAAGCAGACCTAACACCCCAAAAAGTGTTACGGTATCCTACAGTAAAACATTTTATGTCTTACGGTCTTACCTGATTTCTTGTAGTGATGTACTGTAATTAGGGATTAGGGTTCTTCATTGCCCCTTTTTTACTTTTCCACATGTAATTCATTAAAATATTATAATTACCCTCATGGTGCTCCCGACTCCAAATGAGTGCAATTACTATCAAAACGCTCTATTTGACGAGTATATCAATGTACTGATATTTGTTTTCCCACATAATACATCGAAAAAAAGTCACCCGACGGCATCACAAAAAGCCCAAAATTAGCCTTTTGGGGCTCCGACTCCAAATCAAGCCTACTTATAGTTAAAACTCTTTATTCAACGCATACATCATCATTCTAATATTCACATTCCTCATGAGCATTTCATCACATGGCTATCTACCCGTACCCCAAACATGGGTTATTACATCCTCTCCCTCTTAAAGATTTTTCATCTCCGAAAGGAAACATAAGGACCAAACAACAACACAAAGTCACACTCAAACTCAATAAATCTATCGCAAAATCCAAACTCAAAATTCCCACATAATGTTAAAACTCACAAACATGCCACTCACGTGTCACCCATCACATGGGTGTTCCATAGCTCACAGCTCACAACAAGTCGAAATAGGCACAAACAACCCCACAAGAAAACCACAAACTCACAAAGAAACTCACATATATCATATATGCCACACGAACCCATATATCATATTCACATTTGATTCCGTTCAAAACATCATATATTACATATGCACATCATACCACATCACATTAGACATAGCATATGTTCAACATAACCATACAGGAATAATAAAATGGTAAAGATAATAAGCATACATACACATACCATATAAGACTCTCGCCACCTCCCTCCTTTAGGATTGTTCATCCTAGAACAACTCGGGGTATTGCTCTTACATCTCCGCCTCGCGTTCCCATGTCACCTCCTCCACGCCACGGTATCTCCACAAGACACGAATCAAAGGGATAGCTTTGCCTCGCAAAAGCTTCTCCCGCCTGTCTAATACCCGAATAGGAACCCTTCCTAAACCATCAATGTCCTTTTCTCGGGGACACACGGATGAATACATGATCACCCACTGAAAACTCTAAAGGCCTCCGCCTCTGATCCACATAGGATTTCTGCCTACTCTGGGCTATGAATAAACGTTGATGAATCATTTTCACCTTCTCGGTGGCCTCTTGGACCAGCTGTGGTCCCAAGAGAGTTGCCTCGCCCACATCAGTCCAACACAATGGAGACCAAAAAGGCCTCCCATATAGTGCCTCAAATGGTGTCATCCCAATAAATGTCTGATAGCTGTTGTTGTAGGCAAACTCCACCAAAAGTAGGTGAGTGGCCCATGAACCCCCAAAATCTAACACACATGCTCGCAACATATCCTCCAAGATCTAAATCGTCATCTCAGAATGACCATTCGTCTCAGGATGAAAAGCTGTACTCAAGTTCAGTTTTGTCCCCAAAGCCTCCTGTAAACTTGCCCAAAATCGGGATGTAAACCTCGCATCTCCATATGAGACAATCAATGAGGGCACCCCTTGAACCTCACGATCTCACTAATATACAACTGGCTCAAAGCCTCAATGGGATCTCATTCCCTCACAACTAGAAAATGGTCTGATTTCGTCAGCTGATCCACAATAATCCAAATCATGTCCTTCCTCTCCGAGGTAGGTGAAAGTCCTATGACAAAATCCATAGTAATGTGATCCCATTTCCACTCTACCACTGCTAATGGTTGCAACATACCTGCTGGATGTTGGTGCACAGCCTTTACCTACTAATAGATCAGGCATGTAAAAACAATCTACGCCACATCCCTCTTCATTCCAGGCCACCAAAAATGTCTTCGAAGAGAATAATATATCTTGGTGCCTCCTGGATGAACAATAACTCTGGACCGATGGAACTCCCTCATCATATCCCTACGAAGAGGAGACACCACAATCAGGCGCCGTTGAAAAATCAACTCATGCTCAGGACCCTCGGCTCAATCTCCCGTCAGCTCCCCAACAATAATTCGTGCACAGAGTACCTTGCACTCATTATCCCCCAATTATCCCTCTTGGACTCACTGATATAACTCGGGCACCACAACAATAGGACTCAAAATCATTCCTCTCTCAGAGGTACTAGGTTGGAGCTACAACACAGCCAACTGCTCTATCAGTTTTCACTCTCTCACAACTACCTCAGCCTTGCCTTTCCTACTCAGGGCATCTGCCACCACATTCCCTTTGTCAAGGGTATATGCAAGGGTAAAATCAAACATCTGCAGATACTCTATCCACTGATGCTACCTCAAATTTAAATCATTTTGGGTAAAGATATACTGAAGACTCCAATAGTCTGTATAACCACAAACCTGTCCCCAAAAGATAATGTTGATAACTCTTTAAGGCAAAGATCACTACTGCAATTCTAAATCATGTATGAGATAGTTCAGCTTATGAGGTTCCAACTGCCTTGAACTATACACAATCACATTGTGCTTCTGCATCAGGACATATCCCAGGCCCACTCTAAGTGCATCACAATACACCTTATATGGCACCCCCTCTAGTGGTAGCCTCAACACTAGCATGGTGGTCAACTGGGCCTTCAAGGTCTCAAAAGCATGCTGACACTTGTCAGTCCACTCAAATTTAACCCCCTTTTGGGTCAAAGCCATCATAGGCTCCGCTAAACGGGAGAACCTCTCCACAAAGTGTCGATAATATCCTACCAAGCCCAGAAAGCTCCTAATCTTAAACACATTTATTGACCTCCTCCACGATAACACTACCTCAATCTTAGCTGGTTCCACTCAAAATCCTCCAATTGATATCACATGGCTAAGAAAATGCACCTCCTACATCCAGAAGTCACACTTATTGAACTTGGTATATATTTGATGCTCCCTCAATGTCTATAAGGCTACAGCTAGATGCTCCTCATGCTCCAACCGGGTCTTAGAGTAAACAAGAATGTCATCAATGAACACCACTACAAATGAATCTAGGTAATGGGCAAAAATCTGGTTCATCAAATGTATAAACACCACAAGTGCATTGGTCAGCCCAAAAGGCAACACCACCCACTCATACTACCCATACTTGCATCGGAAGGCTATTTTGGGGATATCCTCCCTCCTGACCCTCAACTGATAATACCCCGATCTCAAATCTATCGTGGAAAACTACTGAGCCCCGCTCAACGGATCAAACAAATCATTTATTTGAGGCAACAGATATTTGTTCTTCACCGTTACTTGGTTCAATTTTTAGTAATCAATGCACAACTGCAGCATCCCATTTGCTTTCTTGGGAAAAAGCATTGGAGCACCCCAAGTTGAAGTACTTGGTCGAATAAATCCATTGCCTTCCAGCTCCTCAAGTTGTTTCTATAATTCCCTCAATTCTATAGGCCCCATCCGATAGGCCACCTATGAGATAGGCTCTACCCCCGATATCATCTCAATATGAAACTTTATACCCCTCTCAGGTGTTGGACTCCATAACTCCTCAAGAAACACATCCTGGAACTGGTCCATGACCACTAGCCATACTTGCTTACCCACATTCCCTTCAGTGAATGTGAGCTCTACCAATATATGGTTAATGGCTCCCCATTGTTCCATCATAGGTCCTACTCGACTCGCCTCACAGTCCCACTCACCTGACAAAGTACAAGGAATCTTTGTTGGTGATGTGAAAAACACCCACCGTCTATAATAATCAATATTGGCTTGGAAGGTTCTTAACCAATCCATGCCCAAAATCAAATCAAATGTTTTCAAATGCATCACGTAGAGATCGAAGGACAACTTTACATCACCCACGGTGAGAATACACTCGCGACACACCTGTCGCACCTCATAGATACCACCCATTGGTGATTCAACAGATAGTGGCCTCTCGACCGCACCACTCTCTAAGCCAAGGCTATCCACTACAGACTTAGCAACAAAGGAACATGATGCACCTGTATCAAATAAAACAGATACAAGTGTGCGAATCAAAATCGTACCTCGTACAACTGAAGGTCCTGCACTGCCCTTTGTGGTATAGGATGGAACCTCCGCCTCCCCCTGCGGTGCCATGGTCATGGCAAACACTTTAGACTAAGCTGCACTACCAGTAGTCTCTTTTCTATGTCCTTTATCCTCTATAAGGGTCCCACTTTGGGCCCCTCCACCTTCTGGTGGCTACCTCTCTGGCCTCCCCTGAGGTCTAGACTGGCTGGAACCTGCTTGACCGCCCTGCTACTAACGGGTTGGTCTCTCCCCTAGAGCTCTAAACTGGGTGTCACCTTGGACACTCAGTGCTGCCCCTCTAGTACCACTCTTACTGCCTCTGCTACATCACACTCTGCTCAAGTGCCCCTTTGTCACGCCCCCAAATTCCAAGGAACCCGGAACTAGGAACATGACTTCCCCTTGCCCGCACCCGAAAGGTCAAGGGATTGGTGACTAGCACCAATGGAGACTACACCACGGGTGCTGTCTCAAATATGCAACCATGTATAGTCATACATCAAGGGTAATCCCGTACTTTCCCATATATCATCATGCATACAATGAGTCAAACAGTCATACAGACACCACATCACAAACAGTATGCAAATACAACTGTCCACGGACCCAATGTCCGGGATATCACACAAAATAATACAGAATATAATACTATATCATACATCAGAGTAGTGGGCGTCCTCATAGAAGAAAGTCCTCCACTAGTCTCGGGTCACACTTGAAAAAGGTAAACAACAAATAGAGGTGAGCGACAAGCTCAGTATGTGACCCCAATACTCCACATCATGCAAACATACAAGTCTATATTACATGCTCTGTATACTCGTGTACTGTGTAGTGTGCAAAGTCATCAGGACTCAGCTTGCAAACAAACATCAGGACCCAGCTTGCCCACACAGGACAGCTTATCCATGATCCTTCATGGGATCCCAGTTCAGGGCACTCAACCCTAGCTCCATGAGCTCAACGGCTCAACTGAGGCCTTAGCCTGTCCACAACGCAATATGCCTGGCCACAGTCGCCACACAGGCCTGCCATCGGCGCATATGCCTGCCACGACAACCACATAGCACCATCGGTGCACTACGGTTAGAACCCAACAAGTCATGGAACCCAAGTCCCAAATCCGCAAACCAACATACTAACACCAATATGGTCTTAAGGTGTACAACACTCCCTTTAGAACTGTAGTCAGTCTTCACAAGTCAATCCTCATTCCTTGACTAAGGAAGGAGATGCACATAGCAGCTATTTTCTTGCAATAAAAAGTCCAGGCATTGGGTCTCCATATCATAACTAAGATAATCTGATTTTTGGGGATTTTTTTAAGATGTCTAACCCCACTTTCCAAAAATTCATCTTTACGAAAAACTGAATTTTTCTGAGATTTTACACTAAATCCCAATTTTTACATTTTGAAGGAGTGAGAATTTAATTTTCTAGTATTTTTCTTTGAATCCAAATGGGAGGGTATTTTGTTATTTACATTGTAACGTAAGTATAATAGGTTATAATACTACACAGGTTATAATGTAAATAGTCCAGTCCAGTGTTCAGTTACATTGTTGGAGCTGCGACTCGTAGCGCGGAACTGCAGCGCGCCTCGAAGACTTGTAGTTGGATCTGCAACTCATAGCTGCATAGCGCGGAACTGTAGCGCGCCTCGAAGACTCGAAGCGGGTCTTCGATCTTCGACCTTTGGACTACGAACTTCGACCTACGAACTATGAACTACGAACATTTGAATTACGAACTATGAACCTTCAAACTACGAACTACGAACCTTCGACCCAACGACCCTGGATCTTCGACCCTTCGACCCAGAACTTCGGATCTTCGTCATTTCGACCTAGTAATCCGCCCAGGGTACTGTTTATCATCGTTTTTGCCTGCTCTTCGTCTGGAATCAACCCAACAACCCCCAAATGCTCACAAACACGCATTTTACGCAACAGACTACGATATTTACCTCAAAATGCGTCCAGAATGCCTCTAAATCGCACAGATAACAGCATAAATACGCACCAAATTGCAGATTTCTAAAAATCTAGATCTAAATCCAGATTTCCATGGTTGACTTCTCAACCCTCATGAAATACATAGTTATACAACCCCAAAATCACAGAAACATATATCAAAACTGATATAAAACAGTTTTTAACCACAGATCTTATGCTAAATCATTAGATCTAACCCAAAATTGGATTCCCCCAAAACCTAGGTGTTGGACCCCATTTTGTCCGGGTTGGACATACACATTCATTTTCCACTTTATACTTCTTTTCTATTTGTTAATCAGCTTGTACAGTTAAATAAAGAGACGTGACTGTTGATTTGAACGCGCAATTTCAAAGACTTCTTTAAAAGGATTTTCAAATGCCAAAGAGCAAGTTTCAGGCGATAAAAAAAATCAAATTTGAAGATCAACGCCTTCGACTACGCTCAATTTCGAAGTCAAACGAAGAAGTTATAGTCAATACTGTGTTCGGACCGCTAACGGCGGTCAACTGACAATCGCCCTTCAAAATGGCACTCCGGATCAGGTCACGAACCTCATTTTCTTATTATACTCATTGTTCCGAGAATTTTGATATATATATATATATTGCATATATTCTCCACCGGAACATTTTTCAAAAAAATCAAAAAATATATTTTTCTGTAATAAGACAATTTCGGGACACGCGGTGCGGATCTGGCGTACGAAAGAATTCATTTTCAAATAAAAATGACACGGGGTCGCTCGTTGTGACGCTCCGAGTCCAAAAATATTTTTTTATGATTTTTTGAAACCCGAGTTTCCTTGCCGACTCGCAAACTTAAAAACATCAGTTAAAAAACTAACCAATTGAAAATTTTAAAACCCTAGCCGCCACCTTTTCCTCTTTCCCGCTTAACCTAGCCCACGTGTCATCTCCCCATTGGTTTGATTTAAAAACAAAAACAAAAACAAAACAAAACAAAACAAAATAAATAAATAAATAAAACAAAAAAACAAAAAATCTGTGAGTCTCCCCGGCCGGGAATCGCCTCTCCGGCCGTCTCCATTACACCCTCCGTCCTACACTGCCCCCTTTCACCATGATAGCTTGTTAGCCCTTGGCTAAAAATCATGTCGCCATAAAAAAAAAGAGACCCACAGTTGCCGCCGCGTCAACCAGTCGACATCGGCTACCCTGCTGTGGCACGCGTCGATCCTCGACGACGATTAACGAGCTCCCCTCTCTCCCAAAATTCCAAAACCTGAAAAACATCAAATTCCCCTTCTTTGCCTTCTTCTTCCAGAGCCCCCGCTCCCCCTGGCTGGAAATCATCTCACCGGCCAGTGTGGAATCCCCCTTGTCGGTTCCCCCAATGTATCACTAGCCCGTCCGTCACTCTCCACGAAAGCTACCCTCTATCTTGCACACTCCTCCTTTTCCCACCACGTAAAGTACTGAGCATCCACCAACAGGTGCCGATGGCCCATAATCACTGCACGCCTTGGCCCTAACGGCACCACGGCCACCAGATAAGACAGCGTAGCAGTCGCCGCACCAAGCCCATACGGCCGGGACGCCGTGACATCGTGCCTTTGCCGAACCATCCACCCACACGATTTGTCACATTGCTGCTACATAATCCAAAGCGTTCAACCACCGGAGGATTTCGAAGGGACGCGTCCGACTGGGGATTGAAGACGAAGCTCAGCCGGCTCCACTTTCTTTTGTTAGATTTGAGGTTTTATTGCTTATTTACTTGTTTGAATTTCTTTTGGATTTGTTCATGTCAGTGTTGTTGTGCTTTTGGATAGGCGTTTTGGCTGAATGTTTTGGCCTGGTTCGTGCTTTATTCTGACTGTATTAGAACGCACGACCTGGTTTTCAAACCAAAAAAACAAACATTAAAAGGCGTGACCTGGTTTTATCAGAACATGAGATTTGCTTTGGTTTGTTCTTTTCTAGTTGGATTCATGAGAACGTTTTTTTGGTTTTATTTGGTTTTCAAACATAAACTCCTCTTGGTTTTGGGTTTAATTCATCCTCTCCTATATGAGTTCACTGGTGTGCTTACAAAGTGATTTTAGTGCTGTTCTCATGCCCTTTGGACTGGTTGGCTGTTGGTTTCTGCACGTGTTTAATCAAACATACTGTTTCTTGGTTGTTTATTGGTGTCTTTGATTTACTAGCACGGCTTGCTGGGTTATTTCATTTGCAGTTTCTGTTTGATGCTTTTCGTTGTGTTTGTTTGTGTTTGGATTGTGTATGGCTGCACCGGTTTTGGGATCTGGTTGAACGAGCTCATGTTAGGGTCTAACATCATTCAGGCCGTGTTATTATTTACCCATGTGAATTGCATACCAAATAGAGGCGGAGATGCTGCTTGGCGCTGATTTATCATGTTTGTATGCGTGCCCAGTTGCTTGCGGCTGCTGTTTTGTTTCTTTTTATTTTATTGTTTTGTTTTTTTTACTTTATTTTATTATTACCTTTTGGCCTTAGGAATGTGTGTTAGATGGCCTGTGGATGTAGATTACGTAAGGCCATGTGTAATTTGTAATTTGTAAACCAAGTATTAAAAGAGAGAGAGAAAAAAAAGAGGAAAAAAGAGAAGAGAAAAAAAAAAGGTGAGCTTATTTTCTTTGATTTGTGAATGCCACAATCACACACACCACTTGTGTTAATTTTTAATTATTTATGCATTTTGTTTAATATTTAAAAAAAAAAAAAAAAAACAAAAAACACATTTTACTTAAACATTTTCCAAAACAAAAACTTTTCATAATAATAATTCTTTTAAACACTTAAAATTTTAAACACTTGGGATTTTTAAACATTTGGGATTTTTAAACATTTAAAAAAAAAATCGAACAAACAAACATAAAAAAAACATTTTCTAAAAAGGAAAAAAGTGTTTTCTCATAAAAATAAATAAATAAATAAATAAAAATTCAAACATTTATGCTTTTAAACTTGATCTTTTAAACATGAATTTAAGTCTTGGGTTTTTTAGTATACCTTTACATTAGCGTGCAACTTAAAAATTAATCGTTTTCTTATGCTTCTTTAAATAACTTAGATACTAACTAAACCATAGGATTAATTAGATATTCTATTCAATTTCAAATAAGTAGTTTAGAAACAGAAATAGAAAAAATTAAATTGCTAGGACAAATTGGATTTAATTCTAACTTTAACAAATGACTTAGAAAAATAAAAATAGACTTTTAAGACGAATGTAAATTTTACCTCACCTTTAAATCAGTCACATTTTAAGCAAATAGTTAAAACAAGTTAGAAATCTCCAAACTCCTAAGATAGGTACCGAAAGGGCGTCGTGGGGGTGCTAGCCCTTCCCCATGCGTAACCAACTCCCGAGCCCATCCCTAGCAGCTTAGATCAAATTCCTAGTAGGTGACCAACCGCACCCCAAAAACGGTTGGTGGCGACTCTGTATTTTTTTCATCACCATTCGGGTGAAGGGTGGGAGAATTGCACCCCAAAAGCAGGTTTCCCCTCGAACGAAATTCGGTGATGACACTAGGGTTCATGCTTAATTTCATAAATCATGACAAATTCATGCATACCAAGGATAGAATCAAAATAATAAGTTCAAGGACACCTACTTGGAGTGTTTCTTTGAGCTCCACGAACCCCAATCGCTCCAAATCTCCATGGCACCAAGCTCTAAGCTCTCTCTCTCTCTCTCTCTCTCTCTCTCTCTCTCTCTCTCTCTCTCTCTCTCTCTCTCTCTCTCTCTCGCGCAAACGTGATAGCGTAAAGTGAAAGCTCTTTTTTTCCTGCTATTTATATTTCTGCCAGTCATTGACCAATAACTGACCTAGTCAATAATTGACCTCCCAACACAATAATTGCCCTCCAAGGTCCCGAACTCCAAATTGAGTCAAATTACAGTCAAAATGCTCGAAATGACGAGCATAACACTATTCAGATAATATCACACCCACATGACCACCCAAACGCAAAGTCAACCAATAAACCCCGAAAAGTCAACAATCGGGTCAAACATGCCCCGACTCGGAATCGGGCCCAGGTATAGTCAAAATGCTCACATCGACGACTACACTACCGTCCAGATAGTTACATTCCCATAGAATGGTTATCTCTCAAAACTACCCAAATACGAGTCTTTACATCCTTTTTGCCATAAGTGCGGCATGTTAAATGTTTCCTGGGACACTCCCATTTCCAGTGTCCTGGATCCCCACAACACAGACAACCTCCTTGTAGACCTCGCTAGCACCACTGGGGCCTGGCCCCTATCTCTCACAAAACTACTACTCCCAAACTCTGTCTTGGCCCTCTTGGAATTAGATCCACTCTGGAGCTATCGTCCCTGATGGGCCTGTCTTCCCTCGTCGAGACCCTTCTCAATAATACGGGCCGTCTCCACTATATCTGAATATGTCCTCAGACGAAATGCCTCAACTCTCTACTTGCGAGTAGACCTTAGACCCAAGGTAAATGTATGGGCCTTTAAGTCATCTTACTCAAGTTCTTGAACTCCCGCTCATACTCTGACACTATCTTCAACCTTTGCTTTAAATCGGCAAACTCTTCCCTCTTCTGCCACCTCACAGACTCTGAGAAGAACTGATCATGGAATAACTAAAGGAACTCATCCCATAGCATCATCTGCACATCATGGCTCCCAGCAACACTAAGCTACCACTCTAGGGCCTCGCCCTCCAACTGTGAGACTGCCAGTCCTACCTTATCCTCCTCCCATGGTAGGAGAAAGGAGAAAAGGTGTTCTATATGCCTTAACCAGTGCTCCCAACCACTAGATTACCTCATCCTAGGAATTTACTCGGTTGTTCCTTTCAAAACCTCATGACCACGTCCTCATCAATATGTCAGGTTGCCACTACCTCGTGTGGAATCCTATCCTCACAATGGGACTCCTCCTCTCGGGATGGTGGTGTTGTGGAATCACCAGTTGTGTCTCTAGCTCACGACGCACCACTATCCTCACCTCTTCCCCAATGCTATCTCTCAATGCTCCAATTTAGGCCACCACCTGTGCCAACAACTCATTGCCCCCAACGGACTGCCCCACATCTGGCCCCACATGGGTAGAGGACTCATCATCAGCTACTTCAAACGCACGTGGCATTCTCCTTAGATGCATTTTCACAACACAAAGAAATAAGGGTTCAAACTTTATTCAATCCCATCATATGGGTCAATCACACATAAGGCTCACACCAACACACACACACACACACATGTACATGCTATCACACAGGCACACATATATGTATATATATTATCACATAGGTGCACACACACACACACACACATACACACACACACATATAGTCATACAGGCACACATATATCATAACATATAGCACATCAAGTCAGTTTCACATTTTCAATGCAAACTAGTGCCTATCCATGTACGCAGACCTACATCACAACTGATTACCCGCAGGACACCTTAGAGGCTCATAAAGGACCATATTGATCAGGCACATCCCTCCATACCCCTCAAAAGGACTCAAGAGTAATCAATCACCCCACTACCCTAGGCCAACTAGATCAGGCTCTGATACCATCCATCACGCCCCAGATTTTTGACCCACAGAAACCAGTTAGTGAATCCCCATGCTCATACCCGAAGGGACAAGGGAATGACGATAAAACCGACAAAGGGACCTTAGCACAGTGCCATCCCTAAGCCGTATCACACATATATCACACAAATACAGAAGTTACATTTTTTAGTCACAGTGCAAACACACATACATACATGTTACTTCCATCACGGGGTTACAATATATCATTACAATCCAACAAAATAAATATACACAAATAGAGTTTCCACCATAAGTGAACCTCTTAGTTCTTGTAGGCACTTGAAACAAACAAAGACAAACACAATAGGAGGATTGAGCAATCATAGCTCAGTAGGGATCATGTCGCCCCAACACATCTAACTTATCTTCTATCCATATGTATAGTGTATGCATGTGCTCATGTAGTGTCACATCTAACTCTCACATATCATCATTACAAATATCTAAAACAATCATATAACATCATCATAAATATCTCATATGTCTCATAGCATCACAGCCTCACAAGCCTTAATATAGGTCATGCCTCTCAGGCGCTATAAACAGAACCTCACAAGCTTATACCACAACTGGCCTCACATGCGCATACTCATCTCATACATAACATTCAAAGCATATGACAACTCATGTTAATAGCATCTCATGCTTCATAAAACTCATAATCAAGCATCGCATGCATAACTTAAGTTCCATAACATAATCATCTCATGCCTCGTAGCCCAATCCAAAACCATGACATCATAAATCAAGCAATAATAATTCAAGACATCCCATACATCATCCAAACATGGGAAATCAAATGACACACATGCAACACAATAAGATAAGTTATACTTCCCAAGCCACCTCAACTGATAGGCTCACAACCTTAAAATCCCTTACAGGGCCGTCCATGATGCATAAAGATCAAACCTCAAAGAAACACACATAGAAACACATAAGAACGACTCACAACAAGTTTTACTTGGCCAATAGACAGCCCAAAATGAGTTCTCAACAACTCATAACCATCCAATATCCCACTGCGAAGAAATGGGTAGAAAATACCCCAAAAACCCCCCTACTCGACGCCATAGTCGATCTTTGGTCGACCCACAGTCGACCTAGTGCACCCCGGGTCGACCCACACAGGTCAGCTTACACTGGTTGATTAGTGCCCCACACACACGGGTCAACTCCCAGTCGACCCAACCTGCTGGAATTCATCATTTTCGGCCATTTCACCAAGAATTTTGGCTCTTTAAGCCCCTAAATCACATAACCTCATACCCCAAACACTAAATACCATGTTGCTACATCAAGTTCTCAGCATAAATGCATTCAAATGCCAAAATGACAAATTTTCACACTTAGGGTTCATGAACCAAGTTCCATGAATTTGGGGTTAGAATTTATGTTTTTGCTACTCTAACAAAACGAATCAAAGACATGAGTAAGAATAATGTATCCCCACCTCAATTATAGTTGTTTTGAGCCCCGGATCATCAATTTCACTTTTCCCCTTTCCTTTCTCTCTCCTCTCTCTCTCCTCTCTCCTATCTTTCTCTCCTTAGAAAGGCAAGCATATATTGTAATTAGGGATTATGGTTCTTTACTGCCTTTTTATACTTTCCCATATGTAATTCATTAAAATATTATAATTACCCTCATAGGGCCCTGATCGGGGGGATTTATACCCCCTTTTTAGGGTTATTTTTGGTACATTTTCATACTCTTTTGCTTTATTTATTGCCCAATTGAGAACATTATCACATTTTCCCGCCTAAACCCAGAAAAGAGGATTTCTTGAAGTTTTTGTGGTATTTTTGCTATGTTTTGACAGGAATCCAAGAATGAAGGTCGAATTCACCAGATCATCAGAAGGAAGTTAGAATCCCAAAGACCTAAAGACCACAACGAGCAAATTTAATGTCGGTCGGGTGAAACCTATATTGCACATTTGGAGTCTTTGAGCTTCACTGAAGATATTTTCCTTCTAGTCGGGTAAAATTTAAGGTAGTTTGGCGATGGTTGGGTGAAGCTAATTTTTGTATATCTTGAGTATACAAGCCTCAACAAAGAAAACATCCTTCTGGTCAGGTGAAATCCGAGGTGGTTAAGTGATGGTCGGGTGAAGGTCGGGTGAAGCCTTCTTCACCAGACCAAGCCCAAATTTTGATGATGAAATCCTTATTTTTGTAGCTCACTTATTCCTTTTTGGACCAAAGTCATTTAAACAAAAGACAAATGCCAAACACTCAAGTCAAAAGGAATTAATAGAAGAAATTCAAATTCAAAAAGGGTGCTTTGAATCAGGACTGGAGTCTTTTTGGGATATAAGAGAGTGTTTAAATCTGTTTTTCAAATTCAAAAATAAGGGAGTTATAAGAGATTTAATAGGAGCTATTTACTTGAAGAAGTATAGAGGATTTATGCAAGATTCAAATTCAAAAATTTAAAACCAGGCTGGGAAGGCTATAAAAAGGCATCAGATACTTTATTGTAAAGCATCTAATTTTCTACTATTTTATTTCTACAATTATATCATCATCTAGAGTAAAGAAAGGGAGATTGAAGAAGGTTTGGGTATCTCTTGGAGCTTGAAGGTAATCTGCTTGGAAAAGAAGATCAACCTTGGAATTTCTTGGTCAAAATAGGCAAGCAATCCTTTTGGTATTCTTATTCCATGTACTGTAATTCTATTGTCTTCAATCAAACTATGGAAGCTTAAAAACCTTTGATTGAGGTTAAGATGGAGTTTTATATAATAAATTAATTTACCATGTTTTAATTTAATCTTTTTCACCTTGTGAGTGTTTATTGAATATCTTAGGTTTAAAATATAAAATGGACTTGGCCATTTCATTTTATCATATTAGGTATTTATGTGAAGGATTAAAAAATGAAGCATAAGTACTCGAAAAGTCAAGATAATCAAATTAGGGGTTACATAATTTGCGAAAGCTAGTGTAAAACCTAGTATACCAAGTTAAAAGTGGGAGTGATTGTTGGATCGAATCCAAAATTTGGATGATGCTGATAAAACTCTATGTAATTTGGTTTGAGATATTTTAATGTAATTTCTAATATGTTGCAGAAGACAAGTGTTAATCAGGATCTTCACTCGTGAGAACAAAGTTAAGGACATGATACATAATCTTGATCCGGACCAATGTAAATTAACTTGGTAAATAACCAAGTCATTACAAGATATGGAGTAAGGATTACTAGCATATGTCACGCCCTCGATTTCCAACCCAAGGAAACCGGTTCGTGACTCCCCTTTACCCACCCGGCAGGCAAAGGGTTAATATACAATCAAATATCCATGCAGGACCTCGTACACATCCACAATAGATATTCACAGATGAAATCAATTATCTTTATTAAGCACAAACCAGAATGAATGTATACAAGCCAAACAACTTGCCTTTATTACAATTAAATTCCTTATTACAATATTTCCCCACCAGGGTTACATAAATTCCTCAAAATCACAAGAAGAAAAATAAACAACAAAAAGAATCTTCCACCTTGGGGTTCCACCTAACGCCTGTAGGTCCCTGAAAGAAAACACATCACAGTGGGAGGGGTGAGCAACCACAGCTCGGTAGGGATCATGTCTCCCCAACCCATCCCATGCTCCTAGCATCTACATGAGGACGTGCACAAGTGTAGTGTAGTAACAATAAGATATAAGCAGTTTATAATCCAGTCAAGCTCCTACATAAGTAACAGAACAAGAACAACCTTTGCCATAGCCACATAGGCTAACGTATCCACAGCCACACAGGCTAACATAAACAGTTCTGGGCTTCCATAGTCACCGGGTTCCAAAACAGTCCCGGGCTTCCACAGCCACCGGGTTCCAAAATAGTCCCGGGCTTCCATAACCACCGGGTTCCAAGCAAACACACAACACACTTAGCCACACAGGCAAAACATCAAACACTAAACATGCACAATCTCACAGGCATATCATCGAACACATAGCGTGCACACATTCACATGCTCTCAAACTTAGTCACACAGACATAAAACCAAACACATAGCATGCACACATTCACAGGTTCACAAACTCAGCCACACAGGCATAAAAACAAACACCTAGCATGCGTAATCCCCAGCCTCACGGGCATGTATACAAATATCCAAGCAAAATACGCCATTGAAGGCCAACATCCATATAGGAGATCACACCTATATGGATTTACATATATATATATATATATACATATATCCAGAATATACAACAAACTGCCTATCACAAGGCCAAAACCCTGGGATAGGTTCAAGGAGGAACAGAACCCCTACCTTGTAAGTGTCCTCTTGCTCTTGCTTCCACGCTAGACACCGTCCACCCTCGCGAACCACCACGGCAGCGATCAGACTCTCCTCTCTCTCTCTCTCTCTGTCTCTGTCTCTCTCTCTCTCAGGCTGCAGCGGCTGACAGAAAAGAAACCCTAAACCTAAAACAAGAAGGCTCCTCATCCTTATATAGACACCTCAATATCAAAACGACGCAGTTTTGATTAAGTGGAACCCAGCATCAAAATGACGTAGTTTTGATTAAGTGAAACCCAGCATCAAAACGATGTAGTTTTGATTACACAAGCTACAACCTTCCCGCATCCATACAAGACAAAATATTCACAATTCCAACATGCCCCTTTGGGAAAAGATTACTAGAATAACAAAACCAAGGTGATAGTGCAAAAACATGGCTGCACGTGACAAAGACTATTGTCATGTGCAAGCTCCAAATGCCCAAAGATTTTTCCCCAAGCTTTAGAACAACGTTAGGAGGGCTCCCATGCAAAAATCTCACTTCCTGTGACAACCATTGTCACGTGCAGCCCCAAAAAGCTTCCTCTTGGGCTCAAATCTTGCCCCTAGCTTACTCACCATCAAACAAAGTGTTCTAGCCAATGTGTGTCGGAATAAAACTCCCTAAAACCCAACAATTGCTACTCAAAAGGCATAACTGAGACTAACTCCTCACATCCCAAAACACGGGTCATTACAGCGCAGACTATTTACTTAAAGATATGGACTAAGGAATCCGAGTCCATCACTTAAACAGACTTACAATCCTAATTTATAACTAGTGCAAAGTAAGAAGGAAATTATGGAATAAGGAGCTAAGTCTTTCACTCACGCGGACTAAGGACAAGAAGACACGGAGTAAGGAATCTGAGTCTTTTATTCACGTGGAGTAAGGAAGGGCTTATGTGGAATAAGGACCCGAGTCCTTCATTCACACGGAGTTAGGAAAAGAGAAGCGGAGTAAGGAATCTGAACTTTTACTCAAGTGGAGTAAGGAAGCGCTGACACGGAGTAAGCCACCTGAACCTTTACTCAAGCGGAGTAAGGAAGCGCTGACACGGAGTAAGCCATCCGAACATTTACTTAAGCGGAGTAAGGAAGCGCTGACACGGAATAAGGATTCAAGTATCAAACTAACATGGAGTAAGCAACCACTAACACGGAGTAAGGATCTGAGCTTTACTAACACGGAGTAAGGAACCTTACAACGGACTAAGTCGACACTGCTCCCATTAATCAGCTCCGCATTCAAAGTCATCAGCTCGCTATGTCTCGATGTAAGAAAGATCTGTTAAACACTTATCATCTTACACGTGAATCACTCGGATGCGTGGATAAAGCTTTTAATGCGGTTGGAATCATGCGAAACAATTCAATACGCTTATACTTCCAACATTTTGAGCTCCACATCTGCAGCAGTTATAGCTGATGTATTTTCCGAGAAGCCTTCAATGCTACACACTGCTCGGAAACTCCTGTTCCAAGAATGTTTCCTAAGGATGTTTATATATACTAAGTCTTGTATATTTACATGAGTGTGCGTACATGTGAAAGAGCTTAGAGGATTTCATATTTGGCTACTGTGTGTGTTATTGTAAAACAGAGTTCTATTGTAAATAAAAGAGAGATACACTTGCAGTAGATCTAAAAGCTTATACTCATCTTTAATCTGCTACAATTTGTTGTAATTATCCTGTGATAATTATATAAATTACTTCCACTATCTAGTTATCGTCCGCATTGATTCTATCTTTAACCAGATTAAGTGTTGTGCCTAAAAGAGTGAGAAGAGTTTTTGGAAAGCCTATTCACCCCCTTATAGGCTTCCTGGGACCAATAGTGATGCTAGCTCTAGACTAAACAACCCAAATCTTAAAGGGTCACCTGTTCCCCATGTTAGGGTGTACACACGAATTACGACACTTAAAAAAGGCTAATTCATGCATTAGAGGTTCGTTATTAAACATTATCACAAGAAAAGAATTAAATTGAATTAGGACATAATCTTAGAAAAAATACATCAAACGAAATCTTAACTCCAATCACTTTTATCAATTGAACTTATCTCTACTTAAAAAGCGTTTCTCTATCTCTCACATTCTTTCAAACAAATTATTTAAATTTAGTTATGTTTTTATATTAATCCCATTAGAATCCCTTTATAAGGTAGTTAAAATTTCAAATTTTTTCATTCTTCCTTTGGGTTCGACAACTAGACTTAAAATCCACTTTTATTACCTGTCACAATTTGTACACTTGCGAAACGCCGATCAAGTTTTTGGCGCCGTTGCTGGGGAAGGCATCAATAGAATAGAAAATTCTTTTCTAGTTTTAAAATTTTATTATACAACTATGTTTTGGTATATTCTTGGGTATTGTGTTTGCTAGTAACAACAGCCAGGTTTATGAGTCAAAGGTCAAAGAGCATTAACATCCCCTTTGATCCTGAACCGAAAAAATCATTCCGAGCTTGAGTACGCCAACTCAACAAAGTATTTGAGCAAAGGATGACAAACTCAGATCAAAGACTACCACAAATGCCTGAAGGGGAACAGTTGGCTGGATTATACCTATTATTCCACGAAGAAGAGGCAGAATCTCGTCCACAACTCAGGCTAACCATGGATAAAGCTTACATGGATAATAGACCTGTTCGGGAGTATGTTACTCCCGATGCTAAACACATACATAATCCAATCAACCCACTCGAGATCACTAAAGCAATTCGATTTTTCTCCTCAATTAATTAATCTAGTAACTCAGCATAGTTTTGGCAAGTTACCCTTTGAGGATCCTTATGCTCACCTCTCCAGATTCAATCAAATCTGCTAAATAATCACGAAGCAGGGGGTGCCCGAAGATACTATCCGACTAGAGATGTTCCCATGGTTCCTCCGAGACAATGCACTCAGATGGTTCAACTTTTTCTCTGACCATTATTTTACTAACTGGGGGATTGCACACAGGAACTTTTAGCACAATACTTCTCTCCAGGGAAATTATGCAAGTTAAGGAGTCAGATTATTGCTTTCTCTCAAGGAGTGGGAGAAAATGTTGGAGAAGCATGAGAACGCTTCAAGAATCTACAAGGGAGGTGCCCAAACCATAGGCTAAACAAAGGGTTCCTAGTGGAAATTTTCTTCTATGCCTTGAGCCAAGAAGACCAGAACCTCCTTAATGCAGCAGCTAAAGGAACTCTTATGAAGAAGAGTATTCAAGAGGCCACCACTATTATTGAAGATATGGCCAAAAATTTCTACATGGGAACAGGAAGGAGGATAGTTCCCAACAAACCTGAAGCTTATAAAGTATAAGAGAGCACTCTACTTAATGCAAAAATTGACGCACTCACTCGTTAAGTAGAGTGGCCGGTAGCCAAACCTGTGACAAATATAAGCTCCAACTGTTGGGAGGTCGCCATTGAAAAGCTGGCCAATGTCACTAATGACAAAATCCAAGAAATAAGCTCAAGAATGGACAGAGCTGAAAACCAAAGAAAAAGGATTGAAACTCAACTTTTCCAAAATTGCTAAGACTCTAACACAAAGAATTCCTGGAGAACTTCTCAGCCGTCTGGAGCCCAACCCTTGAAAATATTGCAGTGTTATAACACTCAGGAGCGGCAAAGAACTCCAACAACAAGAGCGTACCAAGGAAAAAGAGCCAGTGAAAAACAAAAGTGAATATAAACCCAAGGAGGCTCAAGAGACTGAAGAGCAACCATGAAAAAAAGTGCTTAAGCCATATGTTATACCTCTCCTTTTTTCTCAAAGACAATGAGGCAAAGGAAGGATAAATAATTCAAGAAAATCATGAAAATCTTCAAACAACTCAAGATAACAATTCCTTTTGCCAATATTCTTGCAACAAAGCCATCACATACAAAATTTTTAAAGGAAATTGTGGGAAACAAAAGAACACTAGAGGAGCATGCTACCATGGCATTCTCGGAGAACTATAGTGTGATAATTCAACGGAATCTTTCACCTAAGCTAAGTGATCTGGGTAGTTTCTCCATTCCTTATATCATTGGTGATCTCTCTTTCGACAATGCCCTTTGTGACCTTAGTGCAAATGTAAGCTTGATACCCTATTCAATATGCAAGAGATTAGAACTAGGGGAATTGCAACCAACATTCATCATCCTTCAACTAGCAGACAAGTCAATTAAGTGTCCAGTTGGGATTTTGGAGAATGCACCATTACAAGTCAGGAATTTGATAATCCCAGTGGACTTGATTGCTTTAGACATAGATAAGGCCGGAGCTATGCCTCTAATTTTAGGAAGACCATTCTTGGCCATGGCTAGAGTGATCATTGATGTGGAGGGAGAACGAATGACCCTAAACATTGGTGATCAGAAGATAGAGTTCAAAATCTTCAAAAGCATGAAGCATTCAAATGAATCTGAGCAAGGATGTAGAGTGGACTTGGTGGACAATTTGGTAAGAAACCATACTCTAAATTTTCAAGAACCTTTGGATGTAGCTATGGAAGGTCCATCAAATGTAAACAGTGAGGAAGTGGCCATGGAAAAGACTGTACTAGAAGCTTTGCCATATGTTCCATTCACAAAAAGATAAAAATTTGAAGAACTTGGCCAAGGAAAGCCTCTACCACCAAAGCGCTCCAAAGGTAAAACTGAAGGACAAAGAGACGAGGACCGTAAAGCATTAAAGGATACTTACTCCAAACACTCAAGCGGTCGTCCAAGTTGAAGTTATAAAACTCATAGATCTAGGATAATAATCCCCATACAATGGTCTAGCTGGAACCCTAAACAAGCACTCTCGGGAGGCAGCCTGATATACTTTTTTTGTTTTGTTTTGTCTTATTTTATGTGTTTTGTGTTGTAAGATTTTGTGTTTTCAGAAAGGAACTCCGTCCATCAGTACAAACAATCTCGAAGGAACAAAAAATGAATGACATTAGGATCCCACACAATCTAAATGAGCTGAAATGAAGGTGGTAGGGTGAACAAACCTTTACACGACTAGCCTTATCCCTTGGCTACACCCAACCACTATAACTATGTAATGACAGGTGTAGGGGGAAGTCTTTTCATCCAGTCTAGCCCTGGTACACTTCTCCTTACTTTCTTCTTATTTTTGGCATGAGGACCATGCCTTGGTTTAAGTGTAAAGGAGGGGAAAGTATTGCACACTTTTTGTTTTTGTTAGTTTTGTTTGATTGCATATTCTTAGTGTATCACTTGTATATACTTGTATGATTGATTGATTGCATGAATGTTTGCTTGACTTTGAAGATAGCATATGGTTTAGGATAGAGGCATGATCGGCGTTTCGCAAGTTTACGAATCGTGACAAGTAATAAAGTAATTTTAAGTCCGGTTATCGAACCCGAAGGAAAAATGGAGAAATTAGAAATTTTAACTAGCTTATAAAAGGATTCTGATGGGATTAATATAAAAACATAACTGAATTTAAATAATTTGTTTGAAGGAATGTGAGCGATGGAGAAACGCTTTTCAAGTAGAGATAAATTCAATTGATAAAGGTGATTACAGTTAAGATTTCGTTTGATATATTTTTCCCAAAATTATGTCTTAATTATATTTAATTCTTTCCTTGTGATAATGTTTAATAACCAACCTTGAATGCATGAATTAGCCTTTTTCAAGTGCAATAATTCGTGTGTACACGCTAGCATGGGGGACGGGTGACCCTTTAAGTTTTGGGTTGTTTAGTCTAGAGCTAGCATCACACCCACCCTTAACTTGGTATCCTAGATTTTACACTAGCTTTCGCAAATTATATAACCCCTAGTTTGATTATCTTGACTTTTCCAGTACTTATGCTTTATTTTCCAATTCTTCACATAAATACCTAATATGATAAAATGAAATGGCTAAGTCCATTTTATATTTTAAACGCAAGATATTCAATAAACACTCACAAGGTGAAAAAGATTAAACTAAAACATTACAAATTAATTTATTACACCAAACATCATCCTAACCCCAATCAAGGGTTTTTAAGCTTCCATAGTTTGATTGAAGACAATAGAATTACAATACATAAAATAAGAATACCCAATGGATTGCTTGCTTATTTTGATAAAGAAATTCCAAGGTTGATCTTCTTTTCTAAGCAAATTGCCTTCAAGCTTAAAGAGATACCCAAACCTTCTTCAATCTCCCTTTCTCTACTCTAGATGATGATAAAATTATAGAAATAGAATGGTAGAAAATTAGATGATTTACAATGGAGTATCTGATGCCCTTTTATAGACTTCCTAATCTGATTTTAAAATTTTGAATTTAAATCTTGCATAAATCCTCCATAATTCTTCAAGTAAATAGCCCTATTAAATCTCTTATAGCCCCCTTATTTTTGAATTTAAAAAAGAGATTTAAACACTCTCTTAAATCCCAAAAAGACTCCAGTCCTGATTCAAAGCACCCTTCTTGAATTTGAATATCTTCTATTAATTCCTTTATGACTTGAGTGTTTGGCGCTTGTGTTTTGTTCAAATGACTTTGGTCTAGAAGGAAATAAGTGAGCTACAAAAAAAGGATTCCATCGCCAAAATTTGGGTTTTGGTCAGGTGAAAAGGCTTCACCCAACCTTCACCCGACCATCACTTAACCACCTCGGATTTCACCCGACCAAAAGGATGTTTTCTTCATTGAGGCTTGTAGACTCCAGATATGCAAAATTTGGCTTCACCCGACTTAGTCAGGTGAAGAGTCCTTCACCCGACCTTCACCTAACCAACTTGAAATTTGGCCATCGTGGTCTTTTAGGTCTTTAGGATTCTAATTTCCTTCGGATGATCTAGTGAATTATTCCTTCATTCTTAGATTTTTGTCAAAATATAGCAAAAATACCACAAAAACTACAAAAAATCCTCTTTTCCTGGTTAGGGCATGAAAATGTAATAATGTAACTCAATTGGACAATAAATGAAGTAAAAGAGTATGAAAATATACCCAAAATGGCCCTAAAAAGAGGGTATAAATCCCCTTGATCAAGGCACCTATACATACTTGAAGTATTTTGTGTATATTGTAATAATGCTTAGACCTTTTACATTATTTTCTCTATGCTTGGAATGATATCATTATATGCATGAGCCAACACTTGGGATCTTACTAGGTTTTTCATGTTTAAATGCAAAAACTTATTTAAACCTTGGAGTTGTGTGTTTAGAGAGAAAACAATCCATCATCATAATTTTCCTTATATGATTGATTTTATCTCTTGGTTGATAAGCTTGAGCAAGTGCATGTTTGACTTACTTATGGTGATTGGTTTGTGCTAGCTAAGATAGGCTAGAGTCACATGTTATAGTGATGTGGGTAGCCTAGTTTATGCTCATTAGTATTGGCTTTACTTCATTTGAAAAATAAAAACAACAAACGAAAACAAGTGACAATTGTTGTAAATGGGGTTTTATCCTCTTTCTATCAAATAATTATTGTACACCCTATATTTTTGTGCCACTTTTATGTTGTGTTTGATGAAATTAAGAGCTTCTGAGCCTACATCTTTTAGGGTTGAGCATCATTTGGGTAACTCACCTCTCACGGTGGAATGTGGCAAAGGCTATGGTTTGTGGTAAGACTTGATGTGTTACCATAAGAGAGGATTGCTATACTTATTTAAGGTCTGAAAACCCTTATAGGTATTGAGAGCGAGTAGTGTGAGACTTACACTTGAGTAAGGTTGCCTTGTTTCTATTGTGAGGACTCCATGGATTTGCTTGTTATGCTTTAAACTTGTTAAACTTGGTTGTTCCTTAGTATTGGTCAAGATTGTATATAATTGTTGGACTAAGTATAAGAAGGCAATGAAAAGTATTTTGGGCTGCACTACCAATCATGCAATACATTTTCATATGTTACATGTGTTTTCTGCTAACCATTATATCATTTGTGATTTTTTCTTTTCTTATTTTTCACTTGCTTGATTGAGTTTTTATTTCTATTCTTGCTCGGGACAAGCAAGGTTCAAGTGTGAAGGAGATGAATTTTCGGTTGGAATTCGTCATTTTTGGCCATTTTACCAAGAATTTCAGCTCTTTAAGCCCTTAAATCACATAACCTCATACCCCAAACACTAAATATCATGTTGTCACATCAAGTTCTCAGCATAAATACATTCAAATTCCAAAATGGCAATTTTTCACACTTAGGGTTCATGGACCAAAGTCCATGAATTTGGGGTTAGAATTTATGTTTTCGCTACTTTAACAACACGAATCGAAAACATATGAGTAAGAAGAATGCATCCCTACCTCAATTATAGTTGTTTTGAGCTCCGAATCATCAATTTCGCTTTCTCCCTTCCCTTTCTCTCTCCTCTCCTCTCTTTCTCTCTCTAGAAAGGCAAACACGTATTGTAATTAGGGATTAGGGTTCTTCACTGCCCTTTTTATATACTTTCCCACATGTAATTCATTAAAATATTATAATTACCCTTACAGGGCCCCAACTCCAAATCGAGTTCAATTACTATCAAAACGTTTCATTTGACTAGTACATCACTATACTGATGTTTTGTTTTCCAACATAATACCTCGAATACAAAGTCACCTGACCACATTGTAAAAAGCCCAAAATTAGCATTTCGGGGCTCCAACTCCAAATTAGGCCCACTCATAGTCAAAACTCTTTATTCGAGTCACATCCCTCATGAGTATTCCATCACATGGCTATCTCCCCGTACTCCAAATACAGGTCATTACATGTCTCAATCATGCAAATCTGTACAGTTATACATCATGGGTAATCCTGTATTTTCCCCTACATCATCATGTATACAATATGTCAAACAGTCATACAGACATCACATCACAAAGAGTATGCAAATACAACTATCCATAGACCTATGTCTGGGATATCACATAAAAGCAATACAGAATATAGTATTGATACATCAGAGTAGTGGGCACATCTTTGTGGAAGAAAGTCCTCCACTAGTCTCGGGTCGCACCTAAAAAGGATAAACAAGGTAGGGGTGAGCTACAAGCTTAGTAGGTGACCCCATAACTCTACATCACTCTACTATGCAAAATAAATAAGTCTATACTACATGCTTAGTGTACTCGTGCACCGTGAGTGAGCACAATCATCAAGATGCAGCTTGTAAATAAACATCAGGACCTAGCCTATCCACAATAGGATAGCTTGTCCATGATCCTCAATAGGATCTTAGCTTAGGGCACTCAGCCATATCACCATGAGCTTAGCAACTCAACTCAGACCACAGCTTATCACCATGAGCTCAACAGCTCAACCTAGGCCTCAGCATGTCACGTCAACCATATAACATGACTTGTGCATCACAGTAAGAATACACAAACAAGTCACGGAGCCCAAGGCCCAAATTCTCAAATCGAAAAATCAACACAAGTATGACACCGATGGAGTATGTAGGAGGGTTTCACAATACTCCATCTGTAATAGAGGCTAGTCTCCATAAATCGATCCTCATACCTTAACCAAGGAAGAAGATTTTCGTAGAAGATGTTTTCTTGAAATAAAAAGTGATGCAAATGGTTCCTCATATCACAACTAAGATAACCTGATTTTTGGAGATTTTCTAAGAGGTCTAACATCACTTTTCAAGTAGTCACCTCTAACCAAAAATTAGACTTTTCCGAGATTCAATACTAATTTCCATTTTTCACATTTTGAAGGAGTAAGAATTTGATTTTTTAGTATTTTTCTTTGAATCCAAAATGGGGTATTTCCTTATTTACATTATAACTTAAGTAAATTACTTAAATGTAGAGATACGGAAAGGTTTACAATGTAAATAGTCCTTTGGAACTCTGCTTCGAAGCTTCTTGGAAATGCTGCCTCAAAGGTCCTGACCCAAAGCACTGACCCTCTGACTCGAAAACTCAAAGCTGCTGACCCTTCAAACCTTTGAACCTTTGAACCAACCTTCGAACCTATGAACCTACGAACCTTTAAACCAACCTTCAAACCTTAATGCGTCGCTAACCTATTAGTTCACTAAGGGTACTGTTCATCATTATTTTAGCCTGTTCTTCGGTCTGTAATTAACCTAGTGATGCCCAGACGCTCATAAATATACTTTTACTCAACAAACTACAATATACACCTCAAAACGCATCTTGAACGCCTCTAAATCGTATGATTACAATAGTAATACACATATATATTTACAGATTATTTTCATCCAGATCTAGATATAGGTTTCCATGGTTTACTTCTCAATCCTCATACAATACACGGTTATAAAACCCCTAGATCACTTAAACACATAACCATATTAGATCTTAACCACATATTACATACTTTAATCTCCATATCCAACCCAAAATTGGATTTTCCTGCAAAACCTAGGGTTCATGCTAAATATCATGCTAAAATCATGCATATCAAGAACAGAATCGAGATAGAAAGTTCAGGAACACCTATCTAGAATGGTTTCTTGAGACCTACGAGCTCTACTTGCCCCAAATCACTAAGGCTTCAAGCTTCTAATCGCTCTCATTCTCTCTCTCTCTCTCTCTCTCTCTCTCTTTTTTTTTTCTCTCTTTTTCTCAAATGCACCAACGTGTTAGCGTAATATGGAAGCTCTCTTTCTTTTTCTCCTGTTTATATTTATTATCTTTCTTATTAATTAATCAACATGCAAAATAATAATTGAACTTTGACTTTTCAGGGTCACGAACTACAAAATGAGCTCAATTATAGTCAAAACGCTCGAAATGACAAGCACATCACTATCTAGATATTTTCCAACTCAACTAATTGCTCAAATGCAAGGTCAACTAATAAATCCCAAAAGGTTAACTAATGAACCTTTCAGGCCTTAACCCAGAATCGGGCCCAAATGCAGCCAAAATACTCACATCGACAAACATAATATCATCCAAATGTTTCCAGCTACCTAGAATAGCTATCTCTCAATCCTACTTAAAGACGGATCTTTACATTACGGATTGGCATTGCCACAAGATCCCACAAGATCATTATGGATCTTTACATTACGGATCTTTACATTATTGAAGATCCCACAAGATCACTATCACCACTGAGAGGGGGGGGGGGTGAATCAGTGGTTATGATAGTCTTTTACAAATTTCTTCTTCAACCTTCGCAACTGGTTAAGGTTTATCCACGTTACCACTTGTCTCTTATCTTTTATGTCTTCTAAAACAAATTACTTTAAGTCGCATCAAGCACAATATAAATCAAGCATGAATCACAAGCAAGAACACCAAGACACAAAGATTTTTACAAGGTTCACCTTCAATTTGAAGGTTATGTCCTTGGTATGGTGGGAATCACCCACACCACACAGATTTCACTAATGTTTGAATCACCAACAACAAGAGTGGTAGGGAAAGGATCTATTCTTCCTTTAATCCCCCTACAGGCATGTAGATCAACAACAATGCCTCAATACATCAAATATAATAAAAAATGGTGTAAGAACTTAGGTATGAGGAATATGCTCATTTAGATGTCACCTCTCTTCAGCAAAGATGCTTCAAATCGCTTCACCGGCCTTGAATCTTATGTTCTTCATATTTTGAATCAAAGAAGCGCCTTCAATTTATTTTTTCTCCATGACTTCGCTGCAAATCTATTAACCTTCTACACCTTTTATATTTAGGTTAAAGAGCCGCACATACTTAGCCTCCATCTAAGCCTTTCAAGCTGTTGCCCTAATGCCACAGCTGATTGTGGACTCTTGATCTCTTCCATCTTAAATTATGACCGTTAATCTATCCAATTAATGCTGGGCATCCATCTCTTTAATGAAATGATCTTGGCCGTCCATCTCATCAGTGCTGAGTAAACACGCTTTGATTTATTTGACCATGAAGATGGCCTTATCAATATGACGTGTAGAAGGGAAAGTTGCTCCCAATTATGCCCTCTACCTTGCATAAAAATTTCAAAGAATTTGGAGGTGCACGTGATATGGTCATTGTCACGGGCATTGTCACATGCACCCCTTACAGTGCTTCAAATTCTCGGAAATTTTAATTGTAGCCTCCTCTATCAGTGATAAACAAACCATCCACATTTCAGATCAATCCGAGTTGCACATAATTAGTTATGAATTTTTTAACAATGACTGGTAGGTGCACCACACTTGCTTCAACGGGTCAACATATATCTTCATACTTGAAGGCTTTATTGTGCTCCAAATGTCCTGAAAATTTACAGATATCCTATCACATTTGTCTGGAACAATACTGCAAAATGTGAGCTCAATAGAATCTTTATTAAAGTAGATATGATGTTTCGAAGTGAACTGAAGTAATCTGTGCAGTAAGTTGTTTTCCAACTCTAACTTCTTCAATACTAACCAAGTGTTGAACTCCCTCTGAACTCTCTCAGAATATGTGTTGACAACAAATCCAACTAACAAAAAAAACAACTCACCTTTTCAGTTGGCTCTTCAATCTCCTCAAATAAAAGGTTGGCTCTTCACTAATTGCTCAAATGCAAGGTCAACTAATAAATCCCAAAAGGTTAACTAATGAACCTTTCAGGCCTTAACCCAGAATCGGGCCCAAATGCAGCCAAAATACTCACATCGACAAACATAATATCATCCAAATGTTTCCAGCTACCTAGAATATCTCTCAATCCTACTTAAAGACGGATCTTTACATTACAGATTGGCATTGCCACAAGAGTTGGCAAGTATGCATTATATGTTGCTTGGCACAAGGACAGAAAAGATAAAGAATTAAACTATCTTAATGTCTAGCTAACCTAAATTAACTATTGTGATGGAACTAATGGTGAGAGGTATTGTAATGACTTCGCATATAAGGTATGGAGGTGGGACTTATATGATATTTCTTTGAACTAATATTGATTATATGAATTATGTTACCTTGTTGCGATTAAAGAAAACCACTCTCTAATACATTCCAACCCTCTAATGCATCGACTACCCTCTCTCAAGTTATATAACTATGTGTACATCCTAGCTTGGGGGATGGGTGACCCTTTAAGTTTAGGAGTCGTTAAACCTCAAATTAGCTCATCACTAACTCTATTTTAGTTTTCTAGAGGCAACCCGGGCTCTTGCAACTTAAGCATACCCTTATTAGATTATATGGTATTTTTAGTTAATTACTTCACCTCTGGGTCCTTCGCAATTAATTCTAGGGTCATCAACTAGGCAATCAACCCTAATCCTAGGGGTGTGCATCTACTTGCTCGACCCTACTCGTTACCTGCAAATAAAATTTATATAAATGAGTGGGTTGATTGATTTTTTTTTTATGATGGGTTGGGTCGGTTGGCGAGTGAAAATACTCAAATCCTTACTAACTCGATCTGTTGCACTCTATTTATTAAATTTAAAATAGTTATAGCAAGGCAGAGATTCCAGTCCCACTTTGTGTGGACTCTTAGTCTATATATGTCAAATAGCAGCACTAAAGCAAGATCTTGTCAGTCTAGATAAAAGTTGAGACAATGTTTTTTCTGGTTTATTTATCATTTCATTTGTAGAATTTCAAAGCAAAGATATATAATTATAAATGTCTAGTGAATAATATAGTTTTGATTATAATTGCTTTATATTTTATACGTTTATTTTTTCCAGCGTATAGTTCAATTATAGACCAATAAGTGGTAGTTAGCACCCATCAAAAAATTAATAGTCCTGCAAATTATTAAAGTTGGTGGGTCAATTGAAAAGTAAAAAAATTAGTTACCCGTTAATGATAGGTCAGTCGTTGATTTAGTCTTTCACCCGATCCCACCTGACCCATGCACATTCCTACTAATCCAAGCATTAAGCAGCCACACTCTCAATTAATCCACAAAAATTCATATAAATGTAAGATCAAATAAATAATCATCAACCTTAAATACAAACACCAACTTATAGGTGTAAATCATGCAAAACATGTACAAGAGCAAGAGTTTGGAGTTTAGGGTAACAAAGAGAGTAAAAGAGCAAAACCATATGTAACACAAACCTTAGGGTATATATCACTCCAAGAGTTTTGCCTTCATTTCTAGCATTGTCTTCTTCTCTTTATTCCTTTATCCCAAACCTTGGACATTTAGACCTTAGACAACCCGTGTATTTTCTCGTTGGAATAGTGTCGTGACCGTTGGAATAATATCGTGACCGTTGGGGGTATTGGGTGGAAAACTATTTTTTATTTTGATGTAGAAAATGCTCTTTGGAACATAAACATGTAGACACACATCCAGCCCAAAAATGTTTTTATTCTTATTGATATATATTTTATTAATTTTCTGGTTTTATACTTTTTTGTTTGTTTATTTGTTTTTGTTTTTGTTTTGTTGTTTTTGTTTTTATTTTTATTTTTTTTATTTTTTTTATAATTAACATCGCACCCTTTAAATTAACGGTCACATCTCTTCATTTATTTATACAAACTGCATGATAGATATGAAATAATATAAAGTTGAAAATGAATATGTATGTCCAACCCGGACAAAATGGAATCCAACAATTAGCTAAGTCACCTATAAAAGCATACAATAAACACAAATATTTTTTTTAATCCTTTCTTTTTATTTTTCTTTCCAACTCTATTTCTTTTTGTTTTTTCGAGCCACAACTAAGGAGCATACTAGATAACCCACATCAAGACAGCATTTGATTTTAGTCCACTATTCAAATCACCACCCATCATCACAATACAACTAAACATGCACTTCCAAATCTTATCAATCAAGGAGATAAAATTACACACAAAAGAATAATAGAGGTATGGACTATTTCTCTTTGAGCACAACTTCAAGGAATATAAATCATTGACCCCAACATTGAAAGGTGTAGCTAAGAACTCAAGTTCTAGCTCAAACATTCCATGATCTCATTCCAAGCATAAAGAAAAAGAATGCATAGGCTTAGTATTATCACTTAAACCAAATCAAACATCATATTTCAAGCATGGTAAGTTGGAAATGGAATTTACCAAAACTAGCATATTCAAACAACCACATTATATATCTCCAAACCAACATGTATTCATCTAGTCACTCAAATTAAACCCAAGGCATATAATCATGCTAAAAAAGCACATGCAATCATACAAAACATGCGAACAAAAATAATCAAGAAGGTGAAACAATCAAGTAGTATTTATTTACATTATAGTTGTGAGGAGTAAAAAATGAATGCTTTGAAAGGTTTTTTTTTAATTTTGAAAATGAGGTTTGCCAAGTTCCTTTTTAAAAGAAGTGTTTGAGAAACTCTTTTTTTTTTTAATTTAAATGTCTATATAGGAATATAAGATATATAGAGTTAAAAATGTTTTTGGCAACATGGTTTTCTCCGATTAATCTAACACACTCATTCAAGTAATGCTGGGATTACTGAAAACAAAGATAGAATTTTTTTTCCCCTGCTAAATATCAAAATTAAAAGGTGTCAAAACAGAAAACAAAACAAAAAAAGGTGGGAAGGGGAAGGGCCAAATGGGGGGGGGGGGGGGCGGGGGGGATGGACCGTAGAGTGAAGGTGGTTTTCAGAACATGGGGAAAATTTAAAGTGTTTTTTTTCTTTGGGTTCCCACTATACAAAAGACGTAGAAAAGCAATGACTTGAAAGCCTCCACGTATTATAAAATGATTAGGCCCACTCAATTTCGGGCTTGGGCAGGGCTCAGCCCAATCATTCCCTCCATTCCCTCATTTGATTCCAAAAATTCAAAAGCTATAAAAGCAAAAAAAAAAAAAAAAAACATAAAAAGGAACGCAACCGTCCCAGTTTCCACCAATGCAAGATAAAAAAACATAAAAAAGGTAAATCAACGAACCGGTGTGCATGCTTGTGGACGAGGATGCCACTTTACGTGCTTCATCTGAAACGAGTAAACGACCCTTCTTTCCATACCCACCAGATACACAAGCCCGCTGCCCGCCAAGGAATGGTCTGTTTCACGTTTGGTCATAAAATCGAATATCCATCATCAGTCAGACACGGGACACCCTCATCACTATTCTCAGCTCGCGAATCTTCACGTGTTCGTGTAGTGATCTGAGTCATCTGACAGGCGATAGGTAGCGGAAAACGTTAGACGGTCGGCACTTCCCGCCCGCCCTAGTGTCCTACTCGCCTGGTGTGTTGTTGGCTAGGATCCCTCTCCCTGGCTTTTTTATTTTTTATCACACATTGTATCAATTTACCTTACGTTACTGCTCGTGTGAGTCGTGTCCTTGGGTGTTAGTCGGTTCTAGACTGTGTTTTCTTCTTTCTTTTTTCTTCTTTCTGGATTGCTTTGTGTGTGTATTTCTTTTTTGAAAATTTAGTTATTGTATAACGTGCGTTGGATTGTTCTAGACCGTGTATATATAAATTAAGTTTGTTTCGGGTTTGGGTTTGGGACTTTGGGTGTTCATTAATGATCGTGTCATTCGTGTCATTCGATTTCATTGTATAGCATTCTGGAGTCGGGTTTAGTAGACTCAAGATTGTGTTTGTTTTTGGATTCTTCAGTTTGTATGACGCGCTTTTGGATTGCTCTATATCTAGACAGTATTAATTACGTTGTTCATTCATGATCGTGTGACTCGTGCCCTTCGAGTTTTTTGTTATGGCATTCTGGATTCGGCTTCAGTAGGCTCTAGACTGTTTGGTTTGTATATGTTATGTTTGGGTGGTTTTTAGTGTATCGTTTTTATCATTGTCGTTGCCTTTTTGTTTCATGCTTAGCTAATGGTCCCAAGTTTTGTTAATTTGTTAAAACAAAAAAAAAACAAAAAACCAAAAAGCCAAAAAACAAAAAAGAAGCAACAGCAACAACCATGTTTCTGCTGCTGCATTGGTGCGATTTATATTTCAATGTTATTTATAAAATTGGATATTTGTTTGATATGAATAATAAAAAAAAGATCCAATAAATGAGTGTAAGTTCCGACTTTTATGAGTGTAAGTTCTTTTAGTTGCACTAATTTTTTGCTCCCCCTTTCAAGTTTTACGGGTATAAGTGCTTTAAGTTGCACAAGTCTTTTGCTTCCACTTTTAAGTTTTATATGAGTAAGTGTTTTAGTTGCACACATATTCAAATTTCAAAAATTTTGGTTAGAACAAAATAGTAATGACTGTCATTTTATTCATGTGTCACCTAGGTTTGATGAGTTTGAAAGATAGATAGATAGAAAGGCATGGCAGTTGATGGAAAGGACGATGCTCTGAAGGTGGCTCTTTTACTGGATTCCAGTAGTGTCCCAGTCACTGGTCTTCAACCAAGTCCTGCCGAGCATGAGAGAAGTAGGACGGTTGTGTTCAAAATAAAGGGTATCAAGTCTGGCTGTTCTGCAACTTCCATTGAACCTGTGCTGGCAAAGCTTTCTGGGGTTAAAAGCCTTAAGTTTTCTCCCCTTGAAGGACAGGCTGTAGTCAGATACATGCCAGATTGCATCACTGTAAGTCGGTTCTAAAGTTAAAGCTGGGTTTATTTGAGGTGTGGTATCTCATTAGTCACTTTTTAGCAACGAACATGATTCACGTTTTTGAGTTTCGAAGAAAAAAAAGTAGAAGGTAGAGGGGTTGGGGAATAGTTTTACCAAAACTTGGAAATATTTGGAGTAATTTTTATTGGTCACAGATTTTTGAAAGGATACTAAAATTTTATGGTAGTGGCCCCAAAATTGTCAAAATAGAAGTGTGGTTCCACAAAACTCTTTTTTTCCCCTTCTCTTTTTCTCAAATTTTGGGAACGTAGGTATATCATGTTTTCTTTCTTCACGAATTTGAAATAAGGCCCCCAACGCAGATAAGGTATAATCAGTTTTTTACTTTCAAAATTGGACTTGATTTTCTAAGATTTTGCATGCAGAAGATAGAATTTGGTCTCTTTTATGGTTTATCATTGGCCTCTGATATGCTTCTTAGCATATGTTTGTAACTTTGTTATCAAGTTTAGTTTGCTTGTTTATGCCATAAATATTTTTACATATCTGTCTGGCCAAATATTCTATTCTATACTCCTTGGTTTTCAAGAATATGGATATAAAAGGACATTATCTCTATTGTATCACCCTTTTGAAATGATAGCATTTTTTATGAACTCCATTGTTAGGCACAATTTATAAAAGAAAGCTTTGAAGGGTCTGGTATTCAAGTCAATGAATCCCAGGAACAATATATAGCGGTTTGCAGGATCAGGATTAAAGGAATGACATGCACCAGCTGCTCAGAGTCAATTGAACACGCTCTGCTAATGGTTGATGGAGTGAAGAAAGCGGTTGTTGGCGTAGCACTTGAAGAAGCAAAAGTCTACTTTAATCAAAACCTGACTGATACCAATGCCATCATTGAAGCAATAGAAGACGCTGGCTTTGGATCTTATCTTATAAGCACAGGAACTGATGTCAACAAGGCGCACCTAAAACTCGAAGGAGTGAATTCACCAGAAGATTTCATCAATATTCAATCCTGTCTTGAGTCTGCTGAAGGTGTGAATCACGCTGAGATGGATTTGAAAGAAAATATGGTCACAGTTAGCTATGACCAAAATCTAACTGGCCCAAGGTCTCTTATAAATTGCATACAAGAAGCTGGTCAAGGAACAAAGTATTACCATGCTAATTTGTACATTCCTCCAAGAGGAAGAGAAACAGATCGGCAGCATGAAATACAAACATACAGAAATCAGTTCTTGTGGAGCTTCCTATTTTCACTTCCGGTTTTTATTTTCTCCATGGTACTTCCAATGCTTCATCCTTATGGGAACTGGTTAGAATGTAAGGTGCACAACATGCTAAGCATTGGGATGCTTTTAAGATGGATCCTTTGTACACCAGTGCAGTTTATTATTGGCCAAAGGTACCAGGGCTGTTACTGTTCCACTAGATAGTATTTTCCTGTCACTATTTTAGGATTTTGTGAATTAGATTCATCGTTGTTGACATTCACTGTTGTTTCCAGGTTTTTTTTGGGATCATATCATGCCTTGAGACGGAGATCTGCCAATATGGATGTTCTGGTTTCGCTGGGAACCAATGCTGCTTACTTCTACTCTTTATATATATTAATGAAAGCATTGACTTCAAATAAATTTGAGGGGGCAGATTTCTTTGAGACTAGTGCAATGTTGATATCATTTATCCTTCTAGGAAAATATTTGGAGATTTTGGCTAAAGGAAAGACATCAGACGCTTTGGAAAAACTCATAGATCTTGTTCCTGAAACAGCTCTTCTGTCGACACTTAATGCTGATGGAAATGTGGAATCAGAAACAGAAATCAGCACTCTACTGATACAACAAAATGACATAATCAGGATTGTTCCAGGAGCAAAAGTTCCTGTTGATGGCGTAGTTGTTAGTGGTCAAAGTTATGTGAATGAGAGTATGCTGACTGGAGAAGCAAGGCCAAATGCTAAAAGACCTGGTGACAAGGTAGTTATGTTTTGCTTTTGTTGCCTTCAGATTTTTCTATTCTGTGCACTAAGAAGTGCTGAATTCGCAAGTTGTCTTTAGCAGGTTATTGGAGGAACTGTGAATGAAAATGGTTGTTTGCTAATTAAGGTTACCCATGTTGGTTCAAAGACTGCACTTTCACAGATAGTTCAACTTGTGGAAGCTGCTCAGTTGGCAAGAGCACCTACTCAGAAACTAGCTGACCAGATCTCAAAGCTCTTTGTCCCTACAGTATGTTACATTCTTCTCCGTTCTTATTGAATTATATAATGGATTTTGTTACTCAAGCACCGAAAAACCATTCATCTATGTAGCATACTGGAGAGTGTTATTCTTGTTGGAAAGTTGTGGGGAAGCCAAGGACGTTAATATAGTGGAGTAGACACAAATTATCACAATGCATTTTAAAGCCGTGTGGGCTAATGTGGCGAGCCTGAAGCAAATAATATTGTGACATGCGGGTGGGCCTATGCCTTGGCTCGATTCTAACAAGTAGTATCAGAGCCTGATTGTCCTCCGAAAAGGCATTCCATGATATCGAAAGTCTTCTTAGCATGGTGTGATCGAGTGGTGTGTCCCGTGGTGTGTGGCGGTATTATCAAATCGGTATGATCTCAATCAGAATGTAGATTGAGGGGGAGCTGCAAAGAAAATTGCATGACAGCTCACATGGTGGCAACTCATTTCCATAGGTGTATTCTATGATGTGGTTTGATGTGGACAAAGGGGAGATTATTGGGAAGTTGTCTCACATGGAAAAAAGTGGGGAAGCCAATGAGTTAATAAGGTAAAGCATGGCTACAAATGTCACAACGCTTTTTAAAGCCATGCGGGCCAATATGGCGAGTCCAAAGCAGACAATATTGTGACATGCGAGTGGACATACGCCTTGGCCCGATTCTAACAATTCTGACATACTAAATGGAAGTCCCGCCACTGGCTAAAAATATGGTCATAAGCTATAGCATTATACTGCCAACCCTCCAATCTATATATATGATGAAAAAGCACTAAAATGCTATCAAGGAAGCTAGAACCTAAGACCTCGTGAATAATAGAAATAACATCCAACCACTAGACTACATATTACTTGTTAAATATATATGTATAATTAATATATGTAATAATAATAATAAGGACCCAGCCTATAGGCCAATCCAATCTCATGTGGGCTGGGTCAGGCCAAAATTTTTTGACCAATTTAAAAGTGGACTTAAACGGGCTCAGCCCGTTTACATTTGGGCTCAAGCAAGCTGGGCCTGATGCAGCCCAGCCTGCTTGTTTAACACTCCCATAACTGATCAATAAAGGAGATCCAAATATCATCAAGATTGTAGGACTAATAACTGATGACGAATTGACCCCAACTGTGGTTTTTATTTTTTGGTTCATTATTTATTTATGTGTGTATCTGATTTTTTGTTTAAAAACATTATAAATAATTTGAACCTTTTTATTTTTTATTTTTTATTTTTTATTTTTTATTTTTTTAATCTCAACTTACTATCAAATGAGGTCTCAAAATGCTATTTCTCATTGGGTGCAAAATAAAATTGCATGTTTTGGTTTCTCAAGCATAAAAACTTCTATCTAAATGTGAAAAAGGTGATATTAACTTTTTTTTTCATGTATCTTTAAATGTTTCATTATTATTATAGCTGATTTTTTTGATAGTTAAATCTGTGTTTTCTTATTTTTTAGTTACAAATTTGTCATGCTATAATGTTTAGTTTGAAGGCACATAAAGGATATATTATATCATTTACTTTCTCAATGACTAATTCATTCAAGGCTTACTCGAACTTTTGCTCAACAGAAAATTACAGTCTTGATATTACAATGTTATTTAGTTTGAAGACGCATATAGGATAGCTCATATCATTTACTTTTTCAATGAATAATTTGTTATTGTAATTTTGGGAAAAATCTGATCCGAAGTTTCGCTCACCCTACTATAGGTGGTTGTTATAGCTTGTCTCACATTCCTGGGATGGTTTATTTTCGGGGAAGCTAAAATTTACCCAAATTCTTGGATTCCGAAGGCTATGGATGAGTTTGAGCTTGCGTTGCAGTTTGGTATATCAGTGCTGGTGATTGCTTGTCCATGTGCTTTGGGACTAGCAACCCCAACAGCAGTCATGGTTGCCACAGGGAAGGGCGCTTCAGAAGGTGTTCTCATTAAAGGTGGAATTGCACTTCAGAAAACACAAAAGGTATTGTTAATACAGTTTAATATACACCTGAAATTGAAAAATAGTTTTGAGTATGATGTTAGTTTTTTTCTACTTTCCTAGTGCTATGTTAGTTACCTGTTGTTTTATTCCATTGTCTAACAGGTAACTAATTGGGACTGCATAGGGATCGTCATGCACATTCATCCAAAGTCATTGATGCCTTTTTATTTTATTTTATTTTATTTATAATAAGTACGCATTCAACTTTGGAACTAATTCAGTTGGCATATTTTAACCGTCATTTCTTATTTGATCCTGCAGGTGCGAACTGTTGTCTTTGATAAGACAGGAACTCTTACATTTGGAAAACCGGTGGTAGTTAATGCTGTGCTATTTTCTAGTTTTTCAATGGAGGAGTTCTGTGATATGGCTACTTCTGCAGAGGTGCATATATATATATATATATATATATATATATATATATATATATATATTATGTAACTCTCAGTGTGGATTTGTTGAGTTTATGAAGTTTTCTTTATACGCAGCGGAGAATAAAGGAGAAAATTTAAGGAATCTATCTTACCAGGGTTTATTTTCATCTGTGAATTTCAGAATAACAGTGAACATCCAATTGCAAAAGCTGTGGTGCAATATGCTAAGAGGTTTCGACGTCAGTTTGGATCCCATGCTGCACTCATCACAGAGCCTACGGACTTTGAGGTGCACCCAGGGGCCGGGGTGAGTGCTAAAGTTGGTAACAAAGTTGTCTTGGTTGGGAACAAAAGGCTTATGCAGGCTTTTAATGTTTCTTTTGGCCCTGAGGTTGGAGAATATATCTTGAGAGCCGAAAATCTGGTGCGTACCTGTGCCTTAGTTGCCATTGATGGGAGGATTGCTGGAGCTTTTGCTGTGACAGATGCGGTAAAACCAGAGGCTTCTCGAGTCATATCTTATCTCCGATCAATGGGCATCTCATCAATAATGGTGACTGGTGATAACTGGGCAACAGCCACTGCTGTATCAAATGAAGTTGGAATTGATAAGGTAGTTGCTGAGATGGATCCACTGGGAAAAGCTTGTACAATCAAAGACTTACAGGTAATGTCAAATTTGGATTTCTATTAATGAACGACATGGTTTTCCACTAGAAATATATAAAAGGAGCCTTCCAGATTGTGGGAAAACAAAGCAAGTCCAGACTCCAGTCCATTATATATTGCATGTAAGCCGGTTTGGTCTGCCGGCCGTGTCTTAGAAGTTAGAATCATAAGCATCACTTCCCTGTACCATTTGTTTTAATAGATTTACGTTCCTTTTAATGGATTCAATGCTATATATCTATATATTGATTTGGTGATTACAAGATCGAGTTGAAATATTTTTGTGATGCAGATGAAAGGGGCAACGGTGGCAATGGTGGGCGATGGTATAAACGATTCCCCGGCCTTGGTGGCTGCTGATGTTGGAATGGCCATTGGTGCCGGCACTAACGTGGCCATTGAAGCAGCTGACATTGTCCTCATCAAGAGCAACTTAGAAGATGTAATCACAGCCATTGATCTCTCCAAAAAGACCATGTCCAGAATCCGGCTTAACTACGTGTGGGCACTTGGCTACAATATCATTGGCATGCCCATTGCAGCTGGAATTCTATTCCCATTCACTGGAATCCGGTTACCACCCTGGCTGGCCGGTGCATGCATGACTGCTTCATCCCTAAGTGTGATTTGTTCTTCATTGCTTTTGCAGTCTTATAGGAAGCCTTTGCGTGTTGACAACACTGCAAACTAAGCCTTCAGAAATATGCTTCTTGACAGGTTGTATCATTTGAACTGGGATGGTGTTAATATTTATGCAGTATGTTTAAGGGCCTGGTAGCTGTTGGAGCAAAGCTCTTTTAAGTAGAATAAGAATGTAAATTCGTAGAACTAGCATGTTGGATTGAAAGCTGAGCAATTTCAGTAGAATAGAAGCAAGCATTTTCTAGTTGTGGTGATTGTACCATAGATCGTAGCTATTTTTGAGAACGGTAAAGAAATTTAATTGGATGACTTAATCCGGGTCAATAGTTAAAATATTATTTATAGTTTATATGCTAGATTTTGATTTCAAATTAAAACTCTTTTGAGAAAAGTACGATATATATTTTTAAAGTTTTGAATCACATTAGAGTTAGAAATTTTCTCCGAGGCCTTAAAGTAATTAAAATTTTATTCCAAAAAACATAATAAAATAAAATAAAACCTTTTAATATTTTACATTGTATTAAAAATTTAAAAACTCCTCCACCATATTTCATATTTTGAAACCTTAAATGGCCTGATTTTTTTTCAATATATGCAATCAAGAAACTATTCAACTATTTTTATAGATAAAAATACTTTGTAGAAACCTAACATTTGAGCTGGTCAGTGAGATAGTTCTTATTTGAGAATGAGACCATTTGAATGGTGATGTGATGTCACATATCGGCAGGAGCGAAAGAACGAAACATGCTCTTAAAGAGACATGGATACCTTTCCTAACAAAACCTTTTGGGGGCTGCGGCCTTACGAAAACAAAATCGGGGCTTGAGCCCTAAACTGGATAATACCAGGTTACGGGTGGCTTGGACTGTTACAAATAGTATCAGAACCAAGGCCCGAGTCGAATGTGCCAATGAGGATGCTAGGCTCCTAGGGGGAATAGATGTAATGTCCCACATCGGCTGGAGTAGAGGAACGAAATGTGCTCTTAAGGAGGCGTAGATATTTCTCCTAGCATGAGGCTTTTTGGGGCTACAGCCCTATAAAAATAAAATTGGGGATTAGGTCGTGAACCGGACAATATCGGACTGTGGGTGGCTTGAGCTATTACAGGTGATGTGCTCATCATTTCGGGCATTTTGATAGTAATTGAGTTCAATTAGGAGTTTTTGATCCCTGGATGTTAATTATTATTCTGGGTGTTTATTAATTAAAGAATTAGGCATAAATATAAATAGGAGGAAAAAAGAAAAGAAAGCTTCCACATTACAGAGCTTTTAAGAGAGAGAAGAGCTAGCATTTTAAGCTCGTTGGATTCGTAAGAATCATTTCATATAAGTATTCTTAACTTCATACCTAGATTTTATCCTTGAATATGCATGATTGGAGCATGATTTATGAAGATTAGTATGAACTATAGGTTTTGGGGGAAACTGATTTTAGCATGTAACCTTGAATTGTAGGTTGTTTTGGGTAGCCTAAGATAACAATGAGGTGTTAGAAACCTATCTTAGGGGTGTATCTATGCTAAAAACTACATTTTGGGGTCTTTGGTATTCTATATCATGCCCCCGATTTTCAAGGAATTCAAAACTAAGGACGTGACTTCTTCTTGCCCACACTCGAAGGATTAAAACTACACCGCAGGTGATGTCTCAATCATCCAAACCTGTATAGTTATACATTAAGGGTAATCCTGTACTTTTCCATACATCATTATGTACCTAATATGTCAAACAGCCACACATCACATCACAGTGAATAATAACATATAATTATCCATAGACCCATGTTTAAGATAAAACAAATAGTCTAGACATAAACAATATTAAATCATACATAAGAGTAGTGTACACATCTTTTTGGAAGAAAAATCTCCACTAGTCTCGGATCGCATCTGAAAAGGGAAAACAACAAAGAAGGGGTGAGCTAAAAGCTCAATAGGTACCACCATAACCCCACACCACCGTATAATGCAAAACACATAAGCCTATATTACATGCTCAGTGTACTCATGCTATGTAATGAACACAACTAGCACGACTCAGCTTGTATACAATATGAGGATGCAGCTTATCCACATCAAGACAGCTTGTCCGCAATCCTCAACAAGAGTACAGGGCACTCAGCCCTAGCACCACGAGCTCAACAGCTCAACCCAAGTCATAGCCTGTCATACCCAACATGGAACATCCACTTAGGGACCTTAGCCACCTATCTCAGTCAAACATATCATGGACCCAAAGGTCCCATAATCAAGCCATATTACGCATATAGAACATGGTATAAACCAGACATCTCAACTATATAGGTAACAGGTTCTTAACACAGCCTAACTAGACGCTCATAGTGTCAAGCCGGCATCTCATTGGGTCTCCAACTTCAACATCTATAACACTCTCTATGATGTTAAAATTAACATCATAATACTACTAAAATAGCTCATTAACACTAGGGTAACAACCCTAAAGTCCCCACAAGGATCCCCAACATGCCCGGAGCAAAACTACGAAAATGGTAATGCACAGCAACCATAGCCGTGGCCACCCACCTGCACGACCAAATTCCTCTTTCCTATTAGACGTAGGTAGATTCTTTATTTTTCCCCAATTCTACATTTTTGCATATTTCCGGCCACAGGTTCAATTCAAACCTAAAATTCACCAAAGTTTGAGTTCCAAACACCAAATTACAACCTCAAACAATATCCTAAGGTTTTAAGGAAGCATAAATACAATTTCTTGCGAATTAAAACACATCATACACCAATTTCCACCAAAATCCAACCAAGAATATGACCATATCTTAATCCCATAATTTCAATCATTTTAATTCATTATTTAACATGTAAACAAAACAGACAAGCTTGCAATCACATATGCAACATCATACGGACCTTAATTTGATCAATTAAATACAAATTCACATTTTCCTCAAATTCTAGAGTTCATCTTAAATTCTCAGATTTTAGCATAATCAACCAAAATCGATGCAATTAAATGGCATAGGGAGTTAGAAACACTTACTTGGAAGTTAATTTACGAATTGGATCGACTCAAAACACCCAAACTCGAAATCTCGATTCTCATCCTCTCTTCTTCTCGCACGATGTCCAAATAAAGGACACAGTGCATTTTCTCTCTCTTATTCTATTTATACTTCTTTTATTATTACAAATGTAAATCCTTAAATATAAAAAATTACCGTCTCGGAGGTATGAACTCCAATTTGAGCCCAATTATAATAAAAACGCTCGAAATGATGAACATATCACTATACAAATGTTTTTCATCCCAATTGACCACTCAAAACCAAGGTCAACCAACAAACTTCAAAAAGTCAACCATTGAGCCTTTCAGAGCCCCGACTTGGAATCAGGTCCAAGTACTGCCAAAATGCTCACATCAACAGCCATATTACCATCCAAATAGTTGCATTCCCATAGAATGGTTATCTCTCAATATTACTCAAATATAAGTCTTTACATTATAGAACCCAATGAGAGATGTAGAAGAGTAGAAACACCTACCTCTAACACGCTACACAAATTACACTTTGGAACATTCAAAAATGCCTGAAAGCTTCAAGCTTTAATATCGTTTAATATTCCTTTCTCTCTTCTCCGCACAAAGGATGGCTAGGGCTTTCAACACGTGAATAAACAGTAGCCTACACCCCTAGGGTGACCTCCCTATTTATAGAGACATCCCAGGAGTCTAGTTTTCATTTAACTTCGATTTCTTGCCAAATAAGAAATGGGTTTCCTAATTGAACTAAAAGTCCTCTTTAAAACCACACAAAAATACCAAAAAGCCTTCAATAAGATAAATCCTGAATTTATTTTTAATATTAGTATTATTAAACCCCTAAAAAACTAAATTTACCTATTTACCTCTAAATTTGCCATAGAAAATTACAATAATATCCCCAGGTCATCTAGACACCAAATAGAACCCAATTATAGTCAAAATGACCATATTTCTAGATACTACCTTAAAATGATATCTCTAGCCCCCAAATATGGGCTATCTCATCTTATATCCAAATATAGGATATTACAATCAATAAGACATATAGTGAACATGTAAAAGCCCATATTTTAGGTAGTATTGAGAGATAACCATTCTATGGGAATGTAATTATCTGGACAATGATGTGGCCGTCGATGTGAGTGTTTTGACATGAGTTGGGCCCGATTTCGGGTCAGGGCCCTGAAAGGCTTATTGGTTGACTTTTCAAAGGTTGTTAGTTGATTTTGCATTTGAGCAATCAATTGGGTTGGAAAATATCTATTAGGATAGTATTATATAAAACAATGTGTAATCTTAATTATATAAAGATTAATTTTGATTAACTGAAAAATATTTTGTTTAAGTATTTATTATATTGCAATATTGTGCTTTCTTATGTGTCTAAGCATCATGACATCTCGTTACTTATTGAAGTTTATTACTGGGTATGTATGAAATACATATAATATATCCACTAATTAGACTAAGTATAAAATCGATTCACAATCGGTGAATGGAGTTTGAGATGCTCTATTATGATAAGATTATAGTGCAGACTATTTCTATAGTGGAAGTGATCTAATCTAGAATCACTGTAAAGAGTTTACAAATAGTAGCACTAGTATGTAGTTATACATATTGAACGGGACCATGATAGAATAAGTTCTTCAATGAAAGATAATATATCATTGTAAACATAAGTTAGGAATATTCTCTGTTGATTGTGGATGATCAACGTAGGGACTAACAAGATGGTTGAATGATTCTTCAAAACTTGATCTTATTCTTAGTTTTTCACATACACAACACTTGGAAGTATTCTCACTCTTTCTCTCTATTGCATTGGAACCCTTGAGTTGATTCTTCAAAAGTTATTTTTATTTGCATGTCAGAATTCAATATATAATCCTTGGAGTTCCAAGTCCTTGCATTTTGGGAGAGTTGATAGATTAATATTTTTAACCATGTGAGATATTAATTTATGGTTTAAAGTGTATGTGCGTGATGTTATCCATCCTGACAGACTGACTTCCCACCATTAAAATGGGAAAGTATAGAGGATGGTTTGAGATCTCGTAGATCTACTGCCCATATTGCATTTTACATGTCCATATTGGTACTTTTGATCCTCACTGTTCATCTATTATAAGTAGTTGGTTGACATAAATGTGACATTTATTGCATCAATAAATGTCCTTAATATTGTGAATAGCACGGTCAAACTATACAAACTCTAATTGATGATATCACTAAGTTTGTTTTGAGTATTGTGTGTTTGCCTCGAAGGCATGTGACTTGAAGATCTAGTGCCTTGAAGATTTAGTGACTCAAAGATTTGAGTCGAGCCTCGTAGTTGCGTGTAATGATGCTTCTGACTTCAATAGTGTTAGATCTTATAAGTCTTTGACTTTTAGTTTCTTTGACTCTTCGTGGGTGGCATATTTCAGTTTAGATTAAGTCATGTAATTCACTCTATGATATTTGAGTCTTCGACCTTTTGCTTCAACTCTTAAAGTAGTTATCATGAAGAGTTTACTTAACCTCTACTTGCTCTCTTGTGCTATGAGTCTTCGACTCTATTCCTCCGAGTCATTCAGTTCGCTTAAGTTGGCTGAAGACGTTTTATGACTTTTTGGTTCTTCTGGTCTATGAACGTATGATGAGTCTTCGACTCTACGAGTGTCACGCCCCGGATTTTCAACCCGAGGAAACCGGTTCGTGACTCTCCTTTACCCACCCGGTGGGCAAGGGGTTGAGACAAATAACTCCACACATGACATCACACACACCCACAATAGACAACCACAAGACAGAAACATATATATATTTATTAATTTCAAACCATAATAAGTGTTTACAAACCAAACACGCCTTTATTACGGTCAAAACCCTTTTACAAACTTTACCCACTGGGGTTACATCATTTTTTCTATTGGGATTACAAAGGTCCCACAAAATATCAAAACACAAAATAACATTTAAATAAAATAATAAGCAAACTGTCTTCCACTTTGGTGTCCCCACCTAACGCCTGTAGGTCCCTGAAAAGAAAACAAAACATAGTAGGAGGGGTGAGCAACCACAGCTCAGTAGGGATTATGTCTCCCCAACCGATCTCATGCTTCTAGCATCTACATGCGGACGTGCACAAGTGCAGTGTCGTGGCAATACTATATAAACAGGTTTAACCAACATTTAAAAATATGTCAACACAAACAAGCCACAAGGGCAAGTACAACCATAGCCAGAGCCACACAGGCTCCACATCCATAACCACACAGGCTCCACAAACACAGCCACACATAGTCACATTCACAGCACATCAGATATACACATGTATCCAACAATCCACACACAATCCATAATTATCATATCCACATAGATATCATATCAAACATAATTTTCATTTCAACATAATTTCCCCAGAAACTCTAAGGTTTCCCTACACGGTCCCACCGTAGGACTAACTTTAACGATCTCAATCACGCAACGTATAGCGCAAACGCCCCAACGGGCCCTAGGGTCCTCTGCCCCGAGAACGAACCCAAAATCCCCCGACCCCAGACACAACATCATATCCAACAAAGTATGTCATTGAAGGCCAACATCCATATAGGAGGTCACACCTATATGGATTTACATATATATATATATATATAATAACAATAATCCACGATTCATCTACCACAGGGCCTAACCCCGGAATGGATACCAGAAGAGACAGAACCCCTACCTCAGGAAGATTCCCCTTGCTCTTGCTCCCACGCTAGATGCCATCCACCCATGCGAGACGCCATCCACCCACGCGAGCCACCCCAGCAGCAACGATCAGGAACACTCTCTCCTTCCCTCTACGATGGCTGCAGCGACTGACAACAAAAACCCTAAACCTAAAACAAAGAGTGCTCCTCCTCCTTATATAGACCTCACTTATCAAAACGACGTAGTTTTGATAAATGAAGCCCAGTATCAAAATGACATAGTTTTGATAAATGAAACATGCTACAACCTTTCCACATCCACACAGGACAAAATACCCATAATTCAAACATGGCTCTTTGGTAAAAGATTATCAACATAACAAAACGAAGAAGACGGTGCAAAAACATGGCTGCACGTGACAAAGACCATTGTCACGTGCAAGCTCCAAATGCCCTAGGATTTTGCCATAAGCTTTAGAACTAAGTCTAGAAGACTCCCATGCAAAAACATCACTGCACGTGATAAAGCCATTGTCACGTGCAACCTCTAAAGCTCCCTCTTGAGCTCAACTCTTGCTTCATGCTTGCTCATCAATAAACAAGGTGTTCTAGCTAATGTGTGTGGGAATAAAACTCCCAAAAACCTGACAATTGCCACCCAAAAGGCAAAATTGTGACTAACTCCTCACATCCCAAAACACGGATCATTACAATGAGTCTTCGACTCTTCGTGTATTTCGCTTAGCCGATTACAGTATATTATAAGCTGGGTCTTTGACTCTTTGCCTTCTGAGTCTATGTAAGGACCCGTACCTTGAGTTAGTCACAGTTTTGCCTTCTGAGTAGAGTTTTTCTAGATTTTGACCTAGTGAATGGACTCCAATGAATTCACGTGCAAAAGGAAAGATGCTTAGAATGATGTCCTCTATCTACCACAGAAGTTTCAGGCCAAACGGATGTGTATGTGAGGTGCACGTGAAATGGGTCCAATTCACGTGCAAGTGTGGTTGTCTTCTACATGATGCAAGGAGGCTAGGGGTGAAGTTTGAGCGCATTTGGAGTGCATTTGGAGTTGCATGTGAATTGGGGAATTCACGTGCAAATTGGCGTGCAGGCATATTTTTGCATGGTTCCCTTGGTTTTGACATTCTAATCATCTTTTCCCAAAGGACCATGTTGAAATTGTGACTATTTTGGTGTGTATGGATGTGGGAAGGTCATAGCTTGTTCCATCAAAACTACGTCGTTTTGATCTTTGGGATTCACTTAATCAAAACTACGTCATTTTGATGTTGTGTTGTCTATATAAGGAGGAGAAGCCCCTCTGTTTTAGGGTTAGGGTTTGTTGCTCCACCGTCGCAGCCGAGAGAGAGAGAGAGAGAGAGAGAGAGAGAGAGAGGGGGGGGGGGGGAAAGGAGAGCTTCTGGTGGCTGCCGGAGCGTCTTGCGTGGTGGTCGGAGTCTTGCGTGGAAGTGGGAGCAGGAGAACATACAAGGTAGGGGTTCTGTCCTTCCTAAATCCTCCTCTGTCCTAGGGTTCTAGGGCAGATTATAGAGTTATACCTGGTTATATATATATGTAATCCATATAGGTGTGATCTCCTATATGGATGTTGGCCTTCAATGGAAGTTTTTGGTGTATTCTGGTGTTGGATGGTGTGCATATTAAGTGTTCGATAAAATACCTGTGTGGATATGTCTGTATGAATATGCCTAGTATGTGTTTGATTGTATGCCTGATGGGCTGTGCGAACTAAGTGTTTGGTTTAATGCCTGAGTGACCTTGTATGCTGTGTTTGTGGAACCCGGTGGCTGTGGAAGCTCGGGACTGGAACTGTTAGCCCATGTGGCTAAGCCCATGTGGCTAAGCCTATATGGCCGTGGATATGTTAGCCCGTGTGGCTAAGCCTATATGGCCGTGGATATGTTAGCCCGTGTGGCTAAGCCTGGGTGGCTGTGGATATGTTAGCCTATATGGCTAAGCCGGTATGGCTGTGGATATGTGTGTGCCGTGTGATTGTGGAACACAACCTGTTTATATCTTATTGTCACTACACTGCACCTGTACACACCCTTATGTAGACGCTAGGAGCATGGGATGGGTTGGGGAGACATGATCCCTACTGAGCTGTGGTTGCTCACCCCTCCCTCTATGTTGTGTTTTCTTTCAGGAACATACAGGCGTTAGGTGGGACCCCAAGGTGGAAGACCCTATTTACTTTACTGTCTTTCATTTATGTTATTTTGCGGGAGTTGATGTAAACCCAATGGGGATGGATTGAAAAGAGGATTTTGTTGTAATAAAGACTGGTTTGGATTGTGGATTGCTTTTATGAACTTTACTGTCTTGAATGTGTTGTGGATGTTTAAAATGTTATGTTCGGGGTTTGCACCCTAACCCCTTTGCCCTCCGTGTGGGTACAAGGGGAGTCACGTACCGGTTTCCTCGGGTTGGAAATTCGGGGCGTGACAATATGGTATCAGAGCATGGTCTAGTTGGCCTAGGGTAGTGGGCGGATCTGGTTATCTTGAGTCCTTTGGAGGAGCCTGGAGGGACATGCCTGATCAACATGGTCCTCTTTGAGCCTCTAAGGTGTACTTGGGGTAGTCCAGACCTGAGGTAGGGTTTGCATGCATTGGCATTAGGGCACTAGTTGCATTTGTTGTCTTTGTGTGATTGTGTGGGTAACCGAGATAAAGCATGTGAGAGAAAATATGAAGAACATGTTTTAATCTGTGCAACTCTGATTAACTCTGATTTTATGACAACTTGAGCTGTGTGTAGTGTGTGTAATTGCATGGATAAATGGTTTGAACGTGATAACATGGAAAAGAATTTGTGATGGTTCGGGCATGAAAACATGGAAAAGAATTTGTGGTATTGAAACTGAGTGCTTGTGAACGTGAAGCTTGTGAAATGTGAACTGTTAATAAAATAAAATAATAATAATCAAGAAATAAATAAATACATAAATACATTAAATTAAATATGTAATAATGTTGGTGTTCTGTGAATGATTGAGCATGTGATTTGTTTGGCATGGTGTGTAATAAACGAGGTTATGAGCAGTGCGATGGAGTGTAAATTTGTATAGTCTGTGAAATTTGTTTGGTAAATTTGTAAATTTGTGTGGTAATAATGCGTGTTATAGCTTAAGCTGCTTAGTCGGTAGTGGTCTCGCGATTGTTGAGATCATTTAGTGTTAATCTGGAGCGCTACCTTTTCGCTTAACCAATGTTTCTGGAAACTATAAGCCGTGCGACTATTGAGGTAACAGAGGAGGCCGCGACCCAGGTTGGGCAAGTGAGAGAGCTGCAGGCTGAAGGTGATAGACTAATCACGGCAGAGGTTGGCGTCTTGAGCTTGATTATTCCAGAGGTGAGGGATGCAATTCGACAACTGATCAGGAGCAAGGTACGCCGAGGGCTGTCAGCCCTCAACACTCCCGTTTAAGCCCCGTTTCCCAAAGGGTTGTGCTTGCTATGGACAATCGGGACATTGGAAAAGAGAGTGTGCCAAGAAGCAGTACCGGTGTCGCCTCTGTGGAAAAGTAGGACGTCTTCGTACAATTTGTCTTGGTAGGACCGGGAGTGATGTTGGAGGACTAGCTAGTGAGGCCCGTAGAAGAGCAAGACAGAACTTCATTGGTGGTATTGTGCCCCTTTGGTGGGTTGTCGGTTGAGTCTCGTACTAGTTATGTGAGGCAGGGTGGACTTTATCATGTCACGTTTGAGTTAGCATTTCGAATGGATGTGGTTGGTGACCTGTTAGGAAATGAATGAGTAATTAATAAAAAAATATGGGTGTTGATTTTATAAGTGAGTGATATTCAATTTTGGCACATGTGGATAATCAAAGTAACCAAATCTTGTAGGCAACCTTTTTTCTAGTGGGAGGAAATTTAGACTGGCTAGCTAGTAGAGCTTGAGGTGTGAGGTGATGGCTTGTGGGTTATTGTGTGACACCTCCTTGGCAACCTTGATTAATATAAATATGTTCTTCAGCGGATAGAGGTGTGTGTTGGAGTACTACTTGAAAGGGATATTCCTATGTTTGTCAAGTGTGAAAGACCATGAGTGATGTTCTTAGAACATGTTGTGAAATGGGGATGCACACGTGTAAAATGTGAGGTGCTCTGGAGCTCAACTATCGGCTGTGAGTGGGTTTCAAGGGTCGTGCCCGATGCATCCAATTGGTAAAAAGAGGTAAGCAAGTGAGATTTGGCAGGCCTTGTTCGGGCTTTTTACCCACATTTGGAAAACATTTCTCTAGGGGCTGCGGGTGTGCTTTTGCATGGTAGGGCCATTCCTTTGGTCTGTATCTTGAGGAGAAGGTGTAAAATTGGTACGTTCTACCGTCGGGAGTCTTGTGTTTCGTTGCATGTGTTGAGAATGTGCAGAAAATGTGGCATTGTGTTATTGTATGTATTGCATAAGTGGTAAAGGTATATAGCGGAGTTGCTACGTGTGGGTGTTGCGACACATATGCGTAGAGAAGGATGAGACATGGTGTGTTGGTATAGTAACTGTAGTGTGAGGATGAGGAAGAGTGTTAGAAGTGACGTTGTTTATGTTCTTCCTTGTCTGGTGTTATTAAACTGTTGGTAAGTTTAAAAAAAAAGGGGGGGTTGTTTGATCCCCAGAATTGAGTCAGTTGGCAGTTTTTGCTTGGAAGGGGTATTAGTGCTACTCCTTGGGGAGCGATTTATGTCGGGCGGATGTCACAAAGGTGCATGTTTTAGAGCAGTGCTGGTAGGCGGATGACCTACATTTGTGCTCTTGGAAACCTTTCATGTACAGTATCACGCGGTAAGGGAGATGGTTCATGCTATCAAGGTGTTGGTGTGTTTAGGAACTACGTGAAAGTCCCGAATCAGGCGTTTGCATGTCTTGTTTCCTGCGCCACCCAGAGGAATGGCAGTGATCACATTAAGCTGAGGCTAGAGTCTGAGCATTTCTCGGTCAGTTTGAGTGTTTTGTTGGTGTGTTGAGATAGGACGTGAGATAGGACGTGACGGTTGGTATAGCAAGGTTAGTGGGCCATGAGGTGGAGTATGTCCTGGAGGCTAAGGATTCCCTTGTGACCTGTGAATGGCGACACAGAGGGATCAATTGTCTTGTTGCAGGTGGGGGGGGATTTTTCCTGGTCAGAGAGAGAGCTGTGTTAGTTATACTTCACTGATAAGTTCCACTTCATTGCGTTTGGTGTTTGCCGACTCGGAAAGGCATTAACACTTGGGCTGTAGTGTATGCCTCAGTTAGTATGCAGGCTGTGGGACCTTAGTGGATACCTATTTAACCGTGATCAAGGATGCTAGCACGAAGTGTCCGAGAGCTGTTATCGTGTAGTGTTCTGGTTCTGTTCTGGTTCACAGACTTCTTTTCGTCGATCCACACGGTCGGTGACCGGTGATAGCAGGATGGTGGATTTTGGTCTTGCTGTGGTTGTGTATGGTACTGCATTTGTTGTTTTGAGTTACTCCTTGGACTCCGTTGGGCGTCTTGTTGACTGTGACCGAATTGGTGGAGAGCAAACTTCATCCTGCTGTAGTTGTGTCCTGGATTGTAAGTCATCTTGAGTTCCCTTTGGCATTGGTTGGGTTCTTGTTGCGTGTATCGCTATAGAGTGAGGCGGTTTCAGCTTGTGATGCAAGGTCTTCTTTGTGGTGATATCCCTGTGTGGGACTGTGATTGTGGTTTGCATAATGCTTTTCTCTTGTTTGTTTGTGTTTCCTTGTGACCTCTTTGTGTTCGCTGTCAAGGTAAGGTCTACATATGGAGTGTGGCTGCGTTGTAAATTGTTGGTGTCCGTTGACATCAAATCTCAGTGGTGTCATTGTTAGGTATTTTACATTGTGGAGTGTTGGTCCTATTGTGACACGAGTAGGCGTCTAACGCCGAGTACCCTGCTATGTCGATGTAGTGACTTCTCGTTCAATCATATGAATTCTAGCGAATGGATGTTTCACGCATAGGCTTGTGGTGTTGGCCTTGTTCGGTTGTCAGGGTCTTAATGAATCCGTGGGAGGTTTCTCAACCTCACTGTTGTCAGACTTGCTCACATGAGTTGTTGTCAGCACACTAATTGGCCAAGCTTTAGTTCTTGTTGTGATCATGGGTGTTATGTGTTGCTTTGATCTTCTCGTGATGTTTACTACTTGATTTCTCTTTTCGGGGACGAACAGTCCAAAGGTGGGAAGGTTGTGAGGAAACTCCCTACGGCTGAGTTTGTATGGTGTCAGCGAGTGGGCAATGGAACGTTAAATGTGTAGTAGTGTTTTGTTTGTGAGTTATTCCTTGTGGTGGTGTTTATGATGTGAGTTGCTCTGTGACCTATGTGATCTGTTAAACGTGTTGGTGATGGGCGTATATGTCTTATACCGTCGTGACATGAATACTTGTGACATGTGTTAGGTGAGGAGAACAAGGGTTGTTTGTGAGATTAGAATATGTGTTTCCCTATCATTGCTGTGTTGTATTGGGTCTGTGGGTACGTGCCTTCATGTGTGTTATTGTGTGATATCTTCATTCGCGGGTATGTGAATGGTTGTGGACGATTTGCATCAGCATATGCATTAGGGAAAGTGTATTGTCTTTTCGCGGACGACACGTCCTATGGAGGGAATATGGAAACGCGAATCCATGATGCGTGAGCAACACCCAGAGTTGTTCGAGGACGAACAATCTTAAGGGTGGAGGGGTGGCTGTTGGTGGGTGTATTTGTATTGTCTTTTAGACATGTATTCATATTTGTGATGTGTTTTGAGATGTGTATTTGTGACATGCGGATATGTGTTATATGTATTATTGTGGTTATGGATTATGGTGGTACTTTGTTATGTGCTGTTATGTGCTGTGTGCGGTGTATGACCCGTTTGGGTGTTGTGGCTCGCCGTGTGGCAAATGGGTAGCTTGTGTTTGTTTTCCTCGTATGTCATTTCTTTTCGAGGACAAAAAGTCTTAAGGGGGAGAGGATGTAAGGACCCGTACCTTGAGTTAGTCACAGTTTTGCCTTCTGAGTAGAGTTTTTCTAGATTTTGACCTAGTGAATGGACTCCAATGAATTCACGTGCAAAAGGAAAGATGCTTAGAATGATGTCCTCTATCTACCACAGAAGTTTCAGGCCAAACGGACGTGTATGTGAGGTGCACGTGAAATGGGTCCAATTCACGTGCAAGTGTGGTTGTCTTCTACATGATGCAAGGAGGCTAGGGGTGAAGTTTGAGCGCATTTGGAGTTGCACGTGAATTGGGGAATTCACGTGCAAATTGGCGTGCAGGCATATTTTTGCATGGTTCCCTTGGTTTTGACATTCTAATCATCTTTTCCCAAAGGACCATGTTGAAATTGTGACTATTTTGGTGTGTATGGATGTGGGAAGGTCATAGCTTGTTCCATCAAAACTACGTCGTTTTGATGCTGGGATTCACTTAATCAAAACTACGTCGTTTTGATGTTGTGTTGTCTATATAAGGAGGAGAAGCCCCTCTGTTTTAGGGTTAGGGTTTGTTGCTCCACCAGCCGTCGCAGAGAGAGAGAGAGAGAGAGAGAGAGAGAGAGGGGGGGGGGGAAGGAGAGCTTCTGGTGGCTGCCGGAGCGTCTTGCGTGGTGGTCGGAGTCTTGCGTGGAAGTGGGAGCAAGAGAACATACAAGGTAGGGGTTCTGTCCTTCCTAAATCCTCCTCTGTCCTAGGGTTCTAGGGCAGATTATAGAGTTATACCTGGTTATATATATATGTAATCCATATAGGTGTGATCTCCTATATGGATGTTGGCCTTCAATGGCAGTTTTTGGTGTATTCTGGTGTTGGATAGTGTGCATATTAAGTGTTCGATAAAATGCCTGTGTGGATATGTCTGTGTGAATATGCCTAGTATGTGTTTGATTTTATGCCTGATGGGCTGTGCGAACTAAGTGTTTGGTTTAATGCCTGAGTGACTTTGTATGCTGTGTTTGTGGAACCCGGTGGCTGTGGAAGCCCGGGACTGGAACTGTTAGCCCATGTGGCTAAGCCTATATGGTCGTGGATATGTTAGCCCGTGTGGCTAAGCCTATATGGCCGTGGATATGTTAGCCCGTGTGGCTAAACCTATATGGCCGTGGATATGTTAGCCCGTGTGGCTAAGCCTGAGTGGCTGTGGATATGTTAGCCTATATGGCTAAGCCGGTATGGTTGTGGATATGTGTGTGCCGTGTGATTGTGGAACACAACCTGTTTATATCTTATTGTCACTACACTGCACCTGTACACACCCTTATGTAGACGCTAGGAGCATGGGATGGGTTGGGGAGACATGATCCCTACTGAGCTGTGGTTGCTCACCCCTCCCTCTATGTTGTGTTTTCTTTCAGGAACATACAGGCGTTAGGTGGGACCCCAAGGTGGAAGACCCTATTTACTTTACTGTCTTTCATTTATGTTATTTTGTGGGAGTTGATGTAAACCCAATGGGGATGGATTGAAAAGAGGATTTTGTTGTAATAAAGACTGGTTTGGATTGTGGATTGCTTTTATGAACTTTACTGTCTTGAATGTGTTGTGGATGTTTAAAATGTTATGTTCGGGGTTTGCACCCTAACCCCTTTGCCCTCCGTGTGGGTACAAGGGGAGTCACGTACCGGTTTCCTCGGGTTGGAAATCCGGGGCGTGACAGTCTTTGTGTCTTGACCTTATTATCGATTGACAAGTTCTATTGTTTAACTATCTTTAACTCTACATATCTTTGAGTCTACAATTCTTTGACTCTTTGAGTCTCAATTATATGTTATATTTTGTTAGTTCCTGAAGTTCCATCATTTCGACTTTTCAACCTTCGAATCTTCGAGTCTTAGAATTGTTATGAGCAAACAGATTCTTCAATTGAGTATCTTCGACCCTTCGACTCTTGAGTCTTCGAGTCCTGAGTATTACTTATGTTTAGTTAGCTATCAGTTTAGTCAGCTATCATTGGGGCATTTTCTTTGACTCTTCAATTTCATGATCTTTAGGTCTTTGAGTCACTTATTTTACTGTTAGTTTCTAATTTCGACTTCTTCGGCTCTTCGAGTCTCTAAGTCATCTATGATCCCATGTATTAACTGTTTTCTCTTCTTCAAACTTTGACTCTTTGACCCTTTAGGCATTCAGGTCTTCGAGTCACTAGACTTAGAGGAATTTGTGATAGCGTAACCAAATCATATTATTCCCAACAATCATGTCGACCACGTCGACCATCTCAAGCACCCAAGTTGACCACATCGGCCACATCGACCATGTCGACCGCCCATGTTGACCATGTCATCTCTATTTGCCCAGTCGAAGAGAAGAGAAGTGGACCATATTATTCCTTGGGAACCTCCTCCCGAAGAGAAGTGGGAACTATCAGCTTACCTCTAAACCTCAATACATGTTTTGCATCCTCAATCCAGTCTAAAGATGCCTACCCAGTCTGAATCTTGTCTCTGATAACCTCACAATCAATTTCCTCTAGTTGATCCTCAATGATCTTGCGTTGTAACTTTGGGACAACAAGAATTACACTAATCATCTGTCACCCATCACTGGCCACAGACTACAAACTCATAGTTGTCAACTAATCCATCATTTTCCATTTCTTTATGGCACAATGGATAGTCATGACTCTGCTTTTCCTACTTAGAGCATCCGCCACCCCATTATCCTTTGTTGGACCCTATTTTGTCCAAATTGGACATGCACATTCATTTTTAACTACAAAATGTTTTTATTTGATAAAAGAATGTGAAAATTGTATTGTTCTGTGTATTGATTTAAATGTGGTGTTACAACTTTATACAAGTATAATATCTAATCTAGGATATAAATCATGCTTATTTTAAGAGCATATTACATTAATTATAATATCTTTGATTGATACTAATTATAAATGACAATGCAACATTAATGACTATGATTTATTTCATTCAAGACTCCCCCTCAAGTTGGTATGTATGTTAGCGATACCCAACTTGGATAGAAGGAATAGAAACTGTTTCACCGGTAGAGGCTTAGGGAATAAGTCGGCTGGTTGTTGTGCCATGGAAACATGATGTGTTGCGACTAGTCCTTGTGTCACCTTTTCTTGAACAACATGACAATCAATTTCTATGTGCTTTGTCCGTTCATGAAAAACTGGATTCGACGCTATATGGATTGCAGCTTTGTTATCACAAAAATTTCTTATCGGGGACTTTTGATAGAGATCTCGTAGAAGGCTTGTCAGCCATGTAACTTCACAACATGCAGCGGCCATGGACCTATACTCAGCCTCAGCACTGCTTCTAGAAACTGTATGTTGTTTCTTGCTCTGCCAAGAGATTAGCGCCTCTCCCATAAGTACACAAAATCCTGTTGTTAATCATCTCTTGTCCGGGCAGTGAGCCCAGTCTGCATCATAATAGACTGCAAGCTTTAACTCTCTAGTGGTTAGAAACAAAATTCCTTGACCAGGTGTTCCCTTTAAATATTTCAGCACCCGATGTGCTACATCTAGATGTGGTGCACGTGGCTTGTCCATGTATTAACTTAGGACGTGTACTGCATATGTTAAGTCGGTTCTTGTGATGGTAAGATAAATTAAATGCCCAACAAGTCTCCTATATTGCGCTGGATCCAATAACGGCTCCCCCTCTTCTTTGGTAAGTTGCAGGTTGGATTCAAAGGGCACTCATGCCGGTTTCGAACCAAGAAAACCAGCATCTTCCAGCACCTCCAATGCATATTTTCTCTGTGAGAGAACGATTCCCTTTTTGGAGCGAGCAACTTTGAGACCAAGGAAAAACTTTAATAATCCCAAATCCTTTAGCATGAAATGGCTTGCAAGAAATGCCTTAGTTGCGTTAATGGCATTCAAGTCATTACCTACTACAATAACATCATCAATGTAGATGAGTAGTATGGTGAGAGTACCTTTATAATTTTTGAGAAATAAAGAGTAATCCGACAATGATTGAGTGAATCCTCCTTTCGTCAAGGCTGATGAGAGTTTTAAAAACCACTGTCGAGAAGCCTATTTTAGGCCGTACAAGGACTTACGGAGATGACAGACCCGTGTCTCCCCCTTACGGCCAAAATCTAGGGGTAGATCCATGTAGACATCCTCAAGCAAATCACTATTGAGAAAAGCATTGTTGATGTCGAGCTGATAGAGATGCCAGCCACATAGAGCAGCCAAGGCAAGGAGAACCCGAACGGTAGTCGATTTGGCGACGGGAGCAAAGGTGTTGTTGTAGGCCAAGCCAGCCACTTGGCGGTAACCCTTAGCAACAAGCCGGGCTTTCAATCGCTCAATCGAACCATCAGCCTTTTGTTTCACCTTATAAACTAATTTACAGCCGATAGATTTCTTGCCACGAGGAAGAGAAGCAAGTGTCCAAGTACCATTAGATTGAAAAGTTGTGAGCTCCTCGTTCATGGCAGAGACCCAAGAGGGATCCAAGCGAGCTTGAGAATAAGACAGAGGCTCCTTCACGGTAGAGAGATTATTGATAAAAGTAGAATATGGAGGAAGAAGGTGAGCAGAACCAAGTACCTGGGACAGAGGATGCGGGGCACCAGCAGAGACCATGACAGCCAAAGAAGAGGACTGGGGCAGTTGCGAAGGCATGCGTGTTTCAACGTGATATGGGGCAAGGGTCTAGGGTGGCCGAGGGATGCGGGCGGAGCGGCACAAGGCTGGGGCGGCGGCGGTCGGTGTGGGCGAAAGAGGAAAAGGGGTGGCGAAAGTTGTAGGTTATGGACAAGGCACGGTGGGTAGTAGGGAGGGAGGAGAAGGGTCGGGAGTGAGCACCGGAATAGGAGGAGGGTCGGGTGTGGTGGGGTGGGGTTAAGTGGCAACGGAGGAAGAGGGGCGGAAGAGAGGGGCAACGTGCAGCTGTTTTGTCACGCCCCGGATTTCCAACCCGAGGAAACCGGTACGTGACTCCCCTTTTTACCCACACGGAGGGCAAAGGGGTTAGGATACAAACCAAGAACTGAACATTTTAAACATTCACAACACATTCAAGAAAAATAAAGTCCATCAAGCGGTCCACAAACCAAATCGGTCTTTATAATACAAAGTCTTCTTTTCAATCCATCCCCATTGGGGTTACATCGTTTCCATAATAAAATAACATAAACAATAAAAATAAATAAGGTCTTCCACCTTGGGGTCCCACCTAACGCCTGTAGGTTCCTGTAAAGAAAACAACATGGGTAGAGGGGGAGGGCAGGGGGCCCCCGGGAGGGGATCATGTCTCTCCAACCCATCCCATGCACCTAATATCTACATGCCTTGTGTGGGTGCGTGTCGTGATATATTTATTCCACGGATATATAGTTACAGGTATAACAATAAACACAATCATACATGGGCTGGTACATCCACCCTCCCGGGCTTCCACGGCCACCGGGTTTCAAGAACGTCCCGGGGCTTCCCCGGCCACCGGGTTCCACAGGGGCGCGGTCCCCGGCTTCCAGGGCCAAAGTTAAAACCAACAGGTCCCGGACTGCCCCGGGTTCCACAAAACGATGGGGGGGGGGGGGGGGGGGGGCGGTGGGGTTTCCAGCTGGATACCCCCGGGGTGTACAAGCAAACACGCAAGCACACATGGCCATACGGGCATAACATCAAACACTTAGTATGCTTAGTCACACAGGAATAACATCGAACACTTAGCATGCATATATCCACAAGCTCATAAACCTAGCCACACGGACATAATCTAACACACTGGGACGTGCGTGGCCTCAGCGGCATTACCTCATCAACACATAAACTTAAGCATTACCTCAAACACATAACATGCACTGGCCCTCACAGACATTATGTCAAACACTCTGGGAGGCATAAAAACATATATCCAAACAACACGCCATTGAAGGCCAACATTCATATAGAGATCACACCTATATGAATTTACATATAAATAGTATGATAACAAGGACAATATCCAACGGGTAATTCACCACAGGGCCTCACCCCGGATCAGGTATAAGAAAACAAAACCCCTACCTTAATGAAGATCCTCCTTGCTCCCGTAGGGGCGCCCTCCCCACCCCCGCAAGACGCCCGGAAGCCACCGGCTCTCCCCCTTTCCCTCTCTCGCTCTCTCTCTCCACGGCTGCCATGAGTGGTGTGGAAAAACCCTAACCCTAGAACAAGGAGTCTCCTCATCCTTATATAGGCCTTCCACTATCAAAACGACATAGTTTTGATTAAGTGAAACCCAGGATTAAAACGACGTAGTTTTGATCACACAAGTTAGCACCTTTCCGCACCCATATAGCCGCAAAAAAACACAAAATTCCAACGGGGCCTTTGGAGAAAGTTCCTTAGAATGTCAAAACCAAGGGACCATGCAAAAATATGCCCGCGCCAATTTGCACGTGAATTCCCCAATTCACGTGCAACTCATATGCACTCCAAATGCTCTCAAACTTCACCCCTAGCCTCCTTGCATCATTTAAGACAACCACACTTGCACGTGAATTGGACCCATATCACGTGCACCTCACATACATGTCCATTTGGCCTGAAACTTCTGTGGTAGATTGAGGACACTATTCTAAGCATCTTTCCTTTTGCACGTGAATTCATTGGAGTCCATTTACTAGGTCAAAATCTAGAAAAACTCTACTCAGGAGGCAAAACTGACTAACTCAAGGTACGGGTCCTTACATGTTTGTTGTTGGTAGAGGCACTAGGCTATCTGCAACGATGAGAGGCGAAGGAGAAACGCGTGGAGTGGGAGTCAATGTTGACTGCCTCGGTGGGAGGAGTTGCCAACAGGATGGGGGCGGGTGTGATGGCATGCAATAAAGGCATGTGTTTCTAGCTCCGGTCCCAATCATCTTCCCCGTTTGTAGGTCCTATATAAGACAAACAGTCTTGATAAAGATCGTAATATAGAGAGTATCCAAGGCAAATTTCATGACCGAGATTAAATTCAAGGAGAATGCAGGTAAACATAATACATTCAATAATTAAGAATTGGATTGAAAAAGAAAAGCGCGAGCAACATTTTGTAAATGCCGATGTTTGCGTTCAATAATGCCATTTTGTTGGGGGGTATTAACGCAACTCATTTGGTGTAAGATGCCTTTTTGTAAGTAAAAAGCAGTGCATTGAAATTTGGGACCATTATCATTACGCACGACTTTAACCCGTGTATCAAATTGTGTTTCAACAAAAAGAATAAAATTTTGAATATGGGATTGTGCATCCAATTTAGAATGCATGAGAAATATCCAAGTAACACGAGAATGATCATCCACAATGGTTAAAAAATATTTTGCTCCAGAAATGGTGGGAGACAATAACTACCCCAAATGTCTACATGAATTAAATCAAAGATGGATACACTCGAAGACTAACTCAAGGGAAAGACGGTTCTTGTTTGCTTAGCCAACGGACAAATGGGACATGGGTGCGTAACACAAGATTTATTGTGTAAAAATGGAAAAAGAAAAGATACTTTGGTGGAAGGGTGACCGAGTCTTGCATGCCAGGGCAGAATTGGTGAAGTGGTGACCGTATTGCAAGCTCCAAAGGGGAACACATTGAGACAATAAAGGCCTGCATTTCTAGCTCCCGTCCCAATCATCTTCCCCGTTTGTAGGTCCTGTATAAGACAAATAGTCTTGATAAAGATCGTAATATAGAGAGTATCCAAGGCAAGTTTCATGATCGAGATTAAATTCAAGGAGAATGCAGGTACACATAATACATTCAATAATTGAAAATCTTTTGTAAACCATACGGTACCAACATATGCCACCAGCAAAGTAACACCATTAGGCAAGCAAACCATTTTATTCTTAGCCATCATGCTTATTTTAAGAGTATATTACATTAATTATAATATCCTTGATTGATGCTAATTATAAATGACAATGCAACATTAATGACTATGATTTATTTCCTTCAAGATTTGATGTGACCGTCGATTCAAAGAGCATAACTTCAATGAATTATTTAAAGAGGCCTTTAAACGCCAAAGAGTCTATCCCAGGTGATAGAAAATCAAATTTGAGAATAAATGCCTTCAACCATACTCAATTCTGAGGTCAAATGAAAAATTTATAGTTAAAACCGCATTTAGACCACTAATGGTGGACAAACGACAATCGACCTTCAAAGCAGTATACCAGATTGGGTCACAAATCTCATTTTCATACTCTACTCGCTTTTATGAGAATTTATATATATATATACACACACACACACACACACACACACACACACATATATATATATATATATATATATTCACCTTAGAGCATATTTCAAAAAAAAATCAAAAATATGTATTTTTCTGTAATAAAGCAATTCCAGGATGCACAGTCTAGGCCTGGCATAAAAACAAGTTCATTAATTAAAAAAATACCCAATAAAAAATTTTAAAACCCTAGCCGTCATTTTTTTTCCTTTCCCGCCTATCCATTCAATGTGTCACTTCCTCATTAGTTTAAAAATAAAACAAAACAAAAACAAAAAAAAATAATAAAAAACAAAAACAAAAACAAAAAACAAAAATAAAACAAAAATAAAAAAACAAGTCAACTCTTATCTCTCTTGTAAAGACTCGTATTTGGGTAGTGTTAAGATATAGCCATTCTATGGGAATGCAACTATCTGGATGGTAGTGTAGTCGTCGATGTGAACATTTTGACAGTACTTGGGCCCGATTCCGGGTCGGGGCCCCGAGTGGCCCGATTATTGATTTTCTCGGGGTTTAATGGTTGACTTTGCATTTGAGTGGTCATTTGAGTGTGATAATATGTGAATAGTATTGTGCTCATTATTTTGAGCGTTTTGACAGTAATTATGCTCAATTTGGAGTTCGTGACCTCGAAAGATCAATTATTGCTAGGGGGCCAATTATTGGTAGCAGTATATAAATAATTAAGAATTATTGCTGGGAGGCTAATTATTGGCAGCAGTATATAAATAATTAAGAAACTACCTTATCCCGTTAATTGCTTGGTGCATGCGTGTTTGAGCAAGAGAGAGAGAGAGAGAGAGAAGGTGAAGAGCTTCCTTTGGTGATTTGGGGCGATTGGAGTTCGTGGATCGCAAATAATCTTTCCAGGTAGGTGTCCTTGAACCTCTTATCTCGATCCTGTCTTTGAATATGCACGAATTTACCATGATTTGTGAAATTGAGTATGAACCCTAGGTTTTGGGGGGAACCCAATTTTGGGTTAGATCTAATGGTTTAGCATAAGATCTGTGGTTAAGAACTGATTTATATCAGTTTATATATGTAATTTTGTAGTATGTTGAGTAAAACGTGTGTTTGTGAGTGTCTGGGGGTCGCTGGGTTGATTCCAGAAAAAGAACAGGCAAAAACGACGATAAACAATACCCTGGGCAAACTATAGGGTCGAAGTTCGCGATCAAGCACTTCACGATTAGCAGTAATGTGTTGTCGCAGACTTCATAGTCAACAACTTTGATCAGCAGATGTGTTGTCAAGACTTTGTAGTCGGCGGCTTCGCGATTAGCGGCTTTCGCGATCAAGCGGCTTCGTAGTCGCAGTTGTAGTCGGCGCTTCACGATCGAAGGCGTAGTTAGCGACTTGGAGTCCATAGCATCGCTCCTCAACAATTCTTTCGCACCTTTGTTACGTAGCAGTAGTCCGCAGCAATGTTCCGCAACAGTTCTTCCGCAGCTTCATTCCGCAGCAATAGTCCACAGCAGTGTTCTGCGGTAGTATTCCACAACAGTGCAACTGCACTGGACTGGACCACTAGACCATGTACATTGTAACCATTAAAGTACTATACTTAAGTTACAATATAAATAGCGAAATACCTCCTTTTCGGATTCAAAGAAAAATACTAGAAAATTAAATTTCCACTCCTTCAAAATGTGAAAATTGGGATTTAGTGTAAAATCTCGGAAAAATCCAGTTTTTCGTAGAGGTGAATTTTTGGAAAGTGGGGTTAGACATCTCAGAAAAATCCTCAAAAATCAGATTATCTTAGTTATGATATGGAGACCCAATGCCTGGGACTTTTTATTTCAAGAAAACTACTTCTATGGGTATCTCCTTCCTTGGTCAAGGAATGATGACCGATTTGTGAAGACTGGCTTCAGTTATAAAGGGAATATGGTGAACCTTAATGCCATATTGGTGTTTGTATGTTGGTTTGAGAAATTGGGGCTTGGGCTCTATGACTTGTTGGGTTCTCACCGTGAGGCTAAAGCCTGTGTTGAGCCGTTGAGCTCGTGGAGCTAGAGCTGGATGCCCTGAGCTGGAATCCCGTAGAGGATCATGGACAAGCTGTCCTGTGTGGGCAGGCTAGGTCCTGATGTTTGTTTGCAAACTGTGTCCTGATGATTGCGTACACTACACGGTGCACGAGTACACTGAGCATATAGTATAAACTTATATGTTTGCATGATGGGGAGTTTTGGGGTCACCTACTGAGCTTGTCACTCACCCCTACTTGTTGTTTTCCTTTTTCAGGTGTGACCCGAGACTAGTGGAGGACTTTGTCCCAAGAGGACGTGCCCACTACTCTGATGTATAATATAATATTGTATTTTGTATTATTGTGTATTATATCCCAGACATGGGTCCATGGACAGTTGTATTTGCATACTATTTGTGATGCGATGTCTGTATGACTATTTAACTTATTGTATGCATGATGATATATGGAAATGTACAGGATTACCCTTGATATATGACTGTACATGGTTGCATGTTTGAGATCAGAGGTGTAGTCTTTATTGGTGCTAGTCACCAACCCCTTGACCTTTCGGGTGCAAGCAAGGGGAAGTCATGTTCCTGGTTCCGAGTTCCCAGGAATTTGGGGGCATGACATCTCCCGTCTCTCTCACACATCGCACAACATAGAGTGCAGCAACACAGGCCCTTTCTCCTCCCCCACACCCGGCCATGATATCAGAGGTCCCCTGCACATCCATCCATGCCTATCAACCATAGCCCATGCCACGCCTTACTTGCCCATGACCTATTTTACCCAAGCCAAGCCGGATGATGGACCACGCCGAACACATCACCAAACCGATTTTTGCCACCAAATTGAGCCTCAAACCCTTAACTTCAGTACCCCTTATATATATCCCATGGCTGATCCATTACGCACGGGCTCTCTCTCCAAGGAAAAAAAAGACCCAATCCTTTATCCTCTTCTTCCGCTGAACCCCAACAGAGAGCCCTACTCCCCCTGGCTGGAAATTACGTCGTCACCCACCGTGGAGCATAACCTACCCTCATCCATCCTCAAATCCAATAGCCACAAATACTACCCCTTTTCTTCACCCTCTTTGTTCGACCACAACTTGGAGGACTATTGGAGGAGGCAGACCTACGCGTGTGGAGATGGTGACTAGAGGAAGTGGCCGTGACTAATCGGCACTCAAAGTGACTGAGCAAAAACAAGCGCAAGGAGTATGGTGGAGCACGGTGCTTAATCATCGTTTAAGGAAGAAGGAGTACACCCAGCTTATGAACGGATAGGAAGAAAGGAGTTGAACTGAACGGGATTTTGTTTTTTTCTGTGGTTGGTTTCTTTGCATCCTGTTTGTCCTCGCTTGGCCTAACCTCTAGTTATATTCCCTAGATTTTATGTTTGTGATGTTGTTTTTTGTTTGTTGCTTAATTAGTGATACATATTCCTATTTTGGCTCACCATTGAAAAAAAGGCTCGTTCCTTCCCCTTGGGTTTTACAATCGGTCGGGTGTTATTGTTTATGCTCCCTCACCTTTTGTCAGAATCATACGTTAGCAATATTTGAATATATATCTTAAAGACATACATTAGACATTATGGAGAGGAGCTGTATGTGTCTAAGTGAGTTGGATGGGTATAAATGTACATTTATTAGGTGTAAATTAGGAAGCTGGGCTGTATTATTAGTGGGTACGTTATTTGTTATATATATGGACAAATTGATATATGGAAAGGAGGAGAAAACATTACTTGTCAAAAATCTTTCATGGTATGAGAGCCACTTCATCTAACTTCCATTTGGAAATATGGTCAACGATGCAGAAAAGCCTTCTTCAAGCAATACTGTTGGAGGTGGAAAAAAAATCGATGTATTTTTCCTTGGGTCCAATGATAACCCGGGTAATCTCATCACTCCAATTCAGTTGAGAGGAGAAAATTATGATGAATGGGCTCGGGCAATTCATACAGCCTTACGAGCAAAGAGGAAATTTGGGTTTTTGAATGGAAGTGTACAAAAACCTAAGGAGAATGATACAAAGATGGATGATTGATATACCTTTCATTCCATGCTTGTGGCTTGGCTTATGAATATGATTGAGTCTTCAATCCGATCACATGCATTTGCCAATTGAAAACATCTTTAGCCGAATGTAAGCAAGGCAAGGCAGAATTTGTGGCTTCATATTTTGGGCGGCTAAGTAAGATTTTTGATGAGTTGTCGATGTATGTGAAGCTACCCAAGTGTACTTGCCCTGGGTGCACTTGCGAAGGTTGTCAATGTAGCCTAGCGACACAATACCAAATCCTCTTGCAGAAAGATCATCTTCAATGGTTTCTTGTTGGTTTGTAGGGGACGTATGCATCAGTAAGGTCACAAATATTGCACCAGGATCCTCTGCCTTTTGTGGATCGTGCATACTAGAATATTGCTCAAGAATAATGGTTGCAATGTGGTCTTAAGGAAGATCGAGAGCCAATGATGGCATTTAAGGTCCAGACTGATATGCGAGGTAAATCAAAGTTTAATGATAATTTTAACAATTTTTGTCAGAATTGTAATCGTGAAGGACATAATGAAAGCACATGTTTCCAAATTCATGGCTTTCCGGATTGGTGGGGTGATCGACCTCGTGGTGGTCGTGGGCTTGGCCGTGGAGGCAGAGGGGCTTGTAGTATAGCAGGGCGAGGACGTGGTGGTGTTGCTGAAGGTATAACAGCGAGGGCAAACAAAGCCACTGCTAGTGCCTCTACACAACAGCCGCAGACACAAGGGCACTAGTTGTGCACTGCAGAGCAAGTCGGATTATCTACTGTTACCCCAGAACAATGGCAACACATTCTTGATTTACTCAACTTACCAAAACCAAAGGATCATCTTTCTGGTGAGTGTTTGTGGATTATAGATATACGAGCAACACACCATGTCACCGGTATGTTAGATTGGATGATCAATGTTAGGAAAATTTCAAACTGTCCAGTAAGTTTGCCAAATGGCAACAGTTCATATGCTACTCATACTGGCAGCGTGTTATTGCCAGGACACCTAAAAATTCACAATGTGCTTTTTGTCCCTGCGTTAGATTGTAATCTAATTTCTGTCACAAAGCTGTATTGTTCAATTTACTAATACATTGTGTGTTATTCAGGATCGAGCGACGAGGCAATTGATTGGAGTGGGTGAACGTAGAGATGGACTTTTCTTTTTCCGAGGTGTTCCTCAATCCCAAGTTCTCGTTATTCGTGGTGGGGGATCAATGGAATTGTAGCACAAACGTTTAGGACATCCATCAGAGAAAGTGCTTAGAAAGGTGCCTAATGTGAGTGTCTCTCATGATTTTAATAAAGATGGGTGTGATATTTGTTATCGTGCGAAACAATCTTGAAAACGTTTTCTGATTAGTAGTAGTAGAGCTAATCGATGCTTTGAACTTGTTCATTGTGATTTTTGGGGACCTTATCAGACTCGTTCATCTTGTGGAGCATCTTATTTTTTGACTGTTGTTGACGACTATTCTCGAGCCGTTTGGGTTTATTTGTTGTTTAATAAATTGAAAGTTAGTATTTCGTTTATGAATTTTGTAGCCTTAGTAGAACGACAGTTTGATTATAAAATCAAACGTGTTCGCAGTGATAATGGGACTGAGTTTAAATGCCTAAATAATTATTTTGTGTGGAATGGTATCATTTTTGAGGCTTCATGTGTGGGTAAACCGCAACAAAATGGCCAAGTTGAGCATAAACATAAACATATCTTAAATGTTGCTCGTGCTTTACAATTCTAGGGACATTTACCTATGAAATTTTGGGGAGAATGTGTGATGGCGGTATGTTATTTAATTAATCGTACTCCTCCAAGTGTGCTTGATTTTAAAACTCCGTATGAATGCTTGTTTGGCAAGGAACCCTATTTAAGTGTGGTACGTGTGATAGGATGCTAATGTTATGCTCAAAATCAAAAATCAAAAGGAGACAAATTTGATAACAGAAGTCATCGATGCATTTTTGTTGGTTATCCTTTTACTAAAAAGGGATGGTTGTTGTATGATTTTGAGAAACGTGAATTTTTTGTTTTGCGAGATGTTGATTTCTATGAGCATCTTTTTCCTTTGGCGAGCAACAATGTGAACTCAGATTCTTGTATAATAACAAATGATGGGAATTTTTCTTGTGATGATTTTGATGAAGTAGTAGCTAATAATAAGATTGTGGATACTAGTGGAGTTATACTCCACCTGGCAATAGTATGGAGGTGCAGATCACTCTAGAGGATGACATAGGATTGCAACACAGAGAAAAGGAAGAGGCTAGCCTTGTTCTCAGTGAACAAGCAATATTGGGTAATGAACAGTTGGTTGAGGGAGCAGTTGTGCCGACAGACATAGGTACTACAGATATGGAAATGGGAAAAGGGAAACGAATTAAATTCCCCAACTCTCGTTATCGGGGTTTTGTTACACATTTGGTTGTGAAAAAGAAAAGTCCATCTCCATAATCGCTCTCTTCTTTGACCACCTCATGTACTCTTTATCCTATTTCGCACTTTGTATGTTGTGAACAATTTTCAAATAATTACAAGAAATATCTAGCAGCTCTTACAGCAGGAAACCCACCTAAAACATTTAGAGAAGCAGTGAAACATGAAGGTTGGAGAAATGCCATGGCAACAGAGATTCGTACTTTAGAAGATCAAGAAACATGGGTTTTGCAACCGTTGCCTCCCGGGAAGAAAGTGTTAGGTTCTCAGTGGATATATATCGAGAAACGAGATCAGGATGGAAAATTAGAAAGATTAAAGGCAAGACTTGTTATATTCGGCAATTATCAAATAAAGGGTCTTAACTATACCAAGACTTTTGCTCCCGTGGCTAAGATAGTAACTGTCTGAACATTTTTAGCAGTTGTAGCTATTAAGGATTGGGAAATCCATCACATGGATGTTTACAATGCATTCTTGCATGGTGATCTAGATGAGGAAGTTTACATGAAGTTGCCTCCAGGGTTTGAGCAAAGTAACAATAAAAATGTGGTTTGTAGAATGAAGGTGTTGGTTTTCAAAACTAACCACAGCTCTACAGAATTATGGATTTAAACAGTCATATTCTAACTATTCTTTGTTTACATTAACAAAGGGTAAAATCCATCTTAATTTTCTTATTTATGTAGACGATATGATAATTGCAAGAAATGATAAAGTGGCATTAGCAGTGTTCAAGGATTATCTTGGAAAATGCTTTAAGATGAAGGACTTAGGCATCTTACGATATTTTCTTAGGTTGGAGGTTGCTCGGAGTAAGGAAGGAATTGTTGTCTGTCAACGTAAGTATGCACTAGATATAATATCTGAGACAGGCTTGTTAGGATCAAAGCCTGCTGCATTTTCTATGGAGCCAAATCACAAATTAGCCTTGGCTAATGGCAAATTGATCCAAAATGCAGAGAGTTACCAACGGTTGGTGGGTTGCCTTATCTATCTCGGCGTAACTAGGCCGGATTTGGCATATTCGGTTCATATTTTGTCTCAATTTATGCACAATCCTTGGGAGGAACATTGGGATGCTACATTGAAAGTTGTGCATTATTTGAAGAATAATCTAGGACAAGGCATATTATTGTGAGCCGACAATTCATTGACCTTAGAAGGATGGTGTGACTCGGATTAGGCTAGTTGTCCATTGACTCGACGATCGTTGAGTGGATGGTTTGTGTTAATTGGTTATTCCCCAATTTCCTGGAAAACGAAGAAACAACAAATTGTGTCCCGATCATCGACGAAAGCCGAATATCGCTCCACCGCATCCCTCACTTGCAAATTGAAGTGGTTAAAACAATTGCTTGGGGATTTGGGCGTTTAACATTAGAAGGGAATGAGACTTTATTGTGATAGCCAGTCAGCTTTATATATTGCATAAAATCCTATTTTTCATGAGCGCACTAAACATATCGAAGCCGATTGCCATTTTGATCGCGATGCCATTGTTGCCGATTTAATTGATCCATCATATGTATCTACGAAGGTTCAGTTAGTAGACATCTTCACAAAGGCATTGGGAAAATCACAGTTTGATTATTTATTGGGCAAGTTGGGTGTTCAGAATTTGCACGCTCCACCTTGAGTGGGGGTGTCAGAATTATACGTTAGCAATATTTGAATATATATCTTAAAGACATATGTTAGACATTATAGATAGGAGCTGTATGTGTCTAGGTGAGTTATATGAGTATAAATGTATATTTACTAGGTGTAAATTAGGAAGCTAGTCTGTATTATTATTGGGTACATTATTTGTTGTATATATGGGCAAATTGATATATGGAAAGGAGGAGAAAACATTACTTGTCAAAAATCTTTCACCTTTTTTAAGAAAAGAGAAACGAGTGTAGGCTTTATACTCCTATTGCATGTAAAAAAAATACCAACAATAATAACAACAGGAAAAAAAACATGAACTATTCATTATCTGGTTTTCATGGTTAGGTTTTTCTTTTCTCTGCTTCTTGCTTTTGTCGATTTTCCCTTTATGATTTTCTTATCAATCTGTTTCGCGTCTAGTGTTCACTGTTCGATTTTAAATAAAAATAAAAATAAATCCTGATTTATTTTTATTTATAAACGGCATATTGCATTCTTTCTCTCCTTCTAGGCTTGTTGGTGTTCCCTGTCTGGTATTCCCCTATCAGTCTATTTTTAACATGTTAGTGTTAATTGTTCTTTTTGTTAAAGAAAATCCTGATCTATTTTTTGCCTCCATTATAATGTTGACTATATGGCACGTCTCCCTTGGTTATGTTCTGTTTTTCCTTCTGGTTTGTTTGGGTAACACGGTTTTTGTGCGTGTCAGTTCACTATCAGTTTGTTGGTTCTTTTATATTTGTTTACTGCCTTTCACCAACCATACATAGGGTCTATTATGTTTTGCACAAGGGAAGTAATGTTTTGTAGAAGGTCGGTTTTGTATCTCCATTTATGTAACCTTGTTATTTTCTGCTTTCGCTTTGTTTATTTTATTTTATTTTATCGGCTTTGGATTGGTGTTAGTTTTGGGCCGTGAGAGATTGTAACTATGGGCTTTGTATGTGAGGACCTTCCCTGAGGTATGAGTTGTGTTTATGCATTGTTTTGCATAGGTTGTTTGAGATGTGGTTTAGCTTGTTGTTGTTGGATTTTGTCAGCCCTTTTGGCTTGTTGTGAGTTGCATTGCACATGTGTGATCGGTGATCATGTTTTATGTTTTGTTGTTGGGACATTGAACTTGAATTTTGCTATATCCTTTGGGCATGTGTTTTATTTTCGAGGACGAAAAGTCCTAAGGTGGGGAGGATGTAAAGACTCGCATTTGGGTAGTTTTGAGAGATAGCCATTCTATGGGAATGTAACTATCTGGACGGTAGTGTAGTCGTCGATGTGAGTATTTTGACTGTACCTGGGCCCGATTTCGAGTCGGGGCCCCGTTTGACCCTTTGTTGACTTTTCGGGGTTTATTAATTGACTTTGCGTTTGGACAGTCATTTGGGTGTAATAATATCTGCTTAGTGTTGTACTCGTCATTTCGAGCGTTTTGACTATAATTTGACTCAATTTGGAGTTCGGGACCTTGGAGGTCAATTATTGTGTTAGGAGGTCAATTATTGACTAGGTCAATGATTGACTATGTCAGTTATTGGTCAATGACTGGCAGAAATATAAATAGCAAAAAAAAAAAGAAGAAGCTTTCACTTTACGCTATCACGTTTGTGCGTTAGAGAGAGAGAGAGAGAGAGAGAGAGAGAGAGAGAGAGCGTGGAGCTTGGTGCCTTTGCGATTTGGGGCAATTTGGGTTCGTGGAGCTCAAAGAATCACTCCAAGTAGGTGTCCTTAAACTCCTTATTTTGATTCTGTTTTGGATCTACACGAATTTATCATGATTTATGAAATTAAGCATGAACCCTAGGTTTTGGGGAAATCCAATTTTTGGTTTGATCTAATGGTTTAGCATAAGATCTGTGGTTAAGAACTGTTTTATATCAGTTTTAATATTGTTTCTGTGATCTGGGGCTATTTAATTACATATTCCATGAGGGTTGAGAAGTCAACCATGGAAATCTGGATTTAGATCTAGATTTCTGGAAATCTGAAATTTAGTATGTGTTTCTGCTGTTATCTGTGCAATTTAGAGGCGTTCTGGACACATTTTGAGGTAGATATCGTAGTCTGTTGCATAGAATACGTGTTTGTGCGCGTCTAGGGGTTGCTGGGTTGATTCCAGACGAAGAACAGGCAAAAATGACGATGAACAGTACCCTGGGCGAATTACTGGGTCGAAATAACGAAGATCCGAAGTTCTGAGTCGAAGGGTCGAAGGTTCGTAGTTCGTAGGGTCGTAGTTCGTAGACCCATAGTTTGTAGCTTGAAGGTTCGTAGTTCGTAGCTTCGTAGACCCGTAGTTCGAAGGTCGAAGTTCGTAATCCGAAGGTCAAAGATCGAAGACCCGCTTCGAGTCTTCGAGGCGCGCTATGCAGCTACGAGTCGCAGCTCCAACTATGAGTCTCCGGGGCGCGCTGTAGTTTCGCGCTATGAGTCGCAGCTCCAACAGTTTAACTGGGCATGCACTAGACTGGACTATTTACATTGTAACCCATACCCAAGTATTATACTTAAGTTACAATGTAAATAACGAAATACCCCCCCATTTGGATTCAAAGAAAAATACTAGAAAAATTAATTCTCACTCTTTCAAAATGTGAAAATTGGGATTTAGTGTAAAATCTCGGAAAAATCCAATTTTTCGCAGAGGTGAATTTTTGGAAAGTGGGGTTAAACATCTCAGAAAAATCTCCAAAAATCAGATTATCTTAGTTATGATGTGAGAACCCAATGCCGGGACTTTTTATTTCAAGAAAACAACTTCTATGGGTATCTCCTTCCTTAGTCAAGGAATGAGGATCGATTTGTAAAGACTGGCTACAGTTCTAAAGGGAGTGTTGTACACCTTAAGACCATATTGGTGTTGGTATATTGGTTTGTGGATTTGGGACTTGGGTTCCATGACTTGTTGGGTTCTCACCGTGATGCACCGATGGTGCTATGTGGTTGACGTGGCAGGCATATGCGCTGATGGCAGGCCTGTGTGGCGACTGTGGCCGGGCATATTGCGCTGTGGACAGGCTATGGCCTCAATGGAGCCGTTGAGCTCGTGGAGCTAGGGCTGAGTGCCCTGAGCTGGGATCCCGTGGAGGGTCATGGACAAGCTGTCCTGTGTGGGCAGGCTGGGTCCTGATATTTGTTTACAAGTTGAGTCCTGATGATTGTGCACACTACACAGAACATGTAGCATAGACTTGTATGTTGCATGATGTGGAGTATTGGGGTTACCTATTGAGCTTGTTGCTCACCCCTACTTGCTGTTTACCTTTTTCAGGTGTGACCCAAGACTAGTGGAGGACTTTCTTCCAGGAGGACGCCCACTACTCTGATGTATGATACAGTATTATATTCTGTATTGTTTTGTGTGTAACCCGGACATGGGTCCGTGGACAGTTGTATTTGCATACTGTTTGTGATGTGATGTCTGTATGACTGTTTGACTCATTCTATGCATGATGATGTATGGAAAGTATAGGATTACCCTTGATGTATGACTGTACAGGGTTACATATTTGAGACAGCACCCGCGGTGTAGTCTCCATTGGTGCTAGTCACCAACCCCTTGACCTTCGGGTGCGGGCAAGGGAAAGTCATGTTCCTAGTTCCGGGTTCTCTAGAATTTGGGGGCGTGACATTATAACCCAATGTCATTGTAATAGGTAAATTAGGTATAACAAAAAAAAAGAATGGAAAAAGAAAAAGAAAAAAATATTTCTGTGGATGTCATTCTCACACACAAACACTTTTATTTGTGTTTGTTTTTAAAAATACTTTTAAAAAATTCCTTTCCTTAAAATGTCTTTCTAAAATAAACAATTTTTCTTTAAAATAAAAAAATCTCTTTAAACAATTCTCTAAAGAACCAAAAAAAAAAACTTTCTTTTCCAAAAGTCACAAAAAAAGGGAAAAAGAAGAAGCTCAAAATACTTTCCAAACAAAAAAAGATCAAAAGATTTTTTAGGATGTTTTTTTTTTTGAATAAAAAAAAGTAAATTCTTTCTTTAAATCTATTTTAGAGCTTTTATTTGCTCTTTAAACTTAAGCAAAATGTAGATTTTTATTTTGTTTATTTTAATTCTTTTTCCATTTAGTGAGGCTCACTTTTAGCTTCGTAGAAAATAATTTAATTTAAATTTCTAATTTTAACAAAGGACTTAGAGATAAAAATGACTCAACCCTTAGAATGTCTTTAGCCTTTTAAGTAAATTAGATTTAATTTTCAATTACAATAAAGAATTTAGAAATAAAAAATGGCAAAAATCAAATCAATAAGACTTTCTTTAGATACACTACTGCATATAAT